>NQII01004627.1:26695-196334 GCA_002778355.1 Clitarchus hookeri | reverse complement strand
AAGGAGGGAATGCAGTGGCATTTTATTCCTCCTAGAGCTCCCCACTTCGGTGGGTTATGGGAAGCAAGGGTAGAGTAATTTAAATATCATCTCCGACGAGTAATGGGGTCAGCATTTCTAACCTATGAAGAATTATTGACATTAACATTACACNATTGACATTAACATTACAAATAGAAGCATGCCTTAATTGCATACCTCTGACACCCTTGAGGAATGATCCCTATGATCCTTCCGTCCTAACACCTGGTCACTTCCTAATTGGTTGACCAATAACTACTCTCCCTAAACCAGCCCTTACCACATCAAATCTTAGCTCGCTTTCCAGGTGGTAAGGATCCAACAGCAGTTACAACAATTTTGGAAGAGGTGGTCAGCTGACTACTTATCGCAGATACAACAAAGGAACAAGTGGACAACAGGAACCAGAAACATTCAGCCTGGCAATCTAGTTATTCTTCGAGAGGATAATATACCTCCTTTAATGTGGAAGTTTGGCATCATAGGACAGGCCCACCCTGGGTCTGATGGGTTGACTCGTGTGGTGACCATCCGTACTACACAAGGAACAGTCAAGGGATCCATCACCAAGTTTTGTCCTCTTCCAATTAGTGAATGGCTTGTGATAAGAATTAAAAACTGGCTAATTTTTTTTGTCAGAATATCTCGTAATATGACATATGACACAGTTTTGTTGTTCAAAAAAAGGTTGGCCCTTTTTTGGAGGGTGGTATTATGTTCAGAATGAAAACTTTTCTGTAGTGGTGTGCATCTTCTGATAATTGTGAACACAAGACTTTACACTAATAGTGGTCACATTGGAGGGTTGGGGCATGACAACAAAGGTCGGGCGTCGAGTGTGTATGGCTATTGCAAGTTATTGGCTATTCCTAGAGATTACGTGAAATCGAGAAAATTGTTTGAGCCAGCGTATCTTCTTTAACACTCTAACTAGTTTATTGTTTCATGAGTGGATGAACAAATTTTCTAACTCAGCTAAGTTGTTTGCAGACCAATCACGAACGTTCTAACTTAATCCTTTCAGTCCCACTTTAATTTATAATTTCAGGTGTTGCACACAAAAAAAATTAATGACGCGTACTGTACTTAAGTTGGCACAGTACCTGTATCGTAATAACTGTGTGCTATATGTACAGCTACAGTAATATGAAGCAATTATTACCTACGCCAGTAAGGCGGTTTGCGAATAATTTACACGCGTGTAATATCATTGGTCTTTGAGATTCTCAGTGTGCAGTACAGACCAAAAATTACCTACATGTCCATAATGTGCAAAATTGTGTACACTGGGTCTGAATGGGTTATAGTATCAGAATCCTCATTGGTCCAGTGAAATGGGATAGTATTTTAATACATTCATGACAGCCAATAAGGAAAGGAAACTGTTGGACATGTGTACAGTACGTTGCATCCAAGCAAACAGCTAACTTTTCCCGCGATAAACCATCATCTCTAGATATTCCTTATTGATAGGACTGCTGTCTAACAAGTTAGCCTCCAGTAGCTTATTGGTGAGCGACGTTCCACCATATTGCTGGCCAGTGATATCATGTTGCTTCCACAGAAAACTCAAGAATACCGAGGCGACGAAGGAGCAGCTTATTCCAGCTTTTTGCCATACACGCCAGCAAAATGACGTCACTGACCAGCAACATGTCGGAACGCCGTTTGCCAATCAGCACTTGGTAACCTGATTGTCAGTCGACAGCATAGCCAATAGGGTACATTTCGCCGCACGTAGTAGCCAATCAGATACAAGGGCAGTTCGAAGAGCCTCGCGCAGCACAATTTGATAATAGGCACGCCCACATCAAAGGAACAGCCACACCATTTCGTGTCTGTGTTGCTGGCGCGTGAGAATGGATATCGCACTCACTTCACTTCTATATCCTTAAGTATTCTGGAGCGAGACTCAGTGCCAAAATGATTTTTCCTCTGGGTAAATGATTCTTAGAGAACTTAAAAATTTGGGAGTTAAAGGCGAAAAAAATTTACGTAGAGGCTAGACTTCACTATCCTATGCGCACACGTGCAGTCTTCATTTAACTATTGGCCGCTTGTCTTGTGACAAAGCACAAATAAGTAGCATAACNGCTATGCGCACACGTGCAGTCTTCATTTAACTATTGGCCGCTTGTCTTGTGACAAAGCACAAATAAGTAGCATAACACTGAATCAGAATTGGCAGCATTTAATAATATTCGCATACAACATTTCTGTTTCGAATATACATTACTGAAGTGAATAGATACAGGATACATTTACACAAATTGAAAATAATATAAATATAAACTTTAACTTGTACCATTTGTATACAACCTACGCTTTACCTTGAGCTTTCATTTACAGAACNATAATATAAATATAAACTTTAACTTGTACCATTTGTATACAACCTACGCTTTACCTTGAGCTTTCATTTACAGAACGTGTATTTCAAACAAATACTTTCAGATAACCAAAATTGATTAAAATACAAACGTTCATCAAAATACACATTTGTTGAATCAGGAAATGGAGGGCAGTCGTCTAGACCCATCAGAGCCTCCAATACAACACAATTATTTTTAAAAAATGACAGTAAAATAGAGTTATGGTGGGAGGCGGTCAAAGTGATTGCGGGAATAACAAGGCTACAAATTTAAAAGGACTGCCCGGACAAGTGTGTCGTGAAAACAGAAAATGCAGGTTAAATAAATTATTGAACTCGGGCGGCGCACCAGGGACACTCACGACATGTTCAAACAAGAGGTACAGCAGATGCGACGCCGTAGTTAAAGCCAAACATAATTTAGAAGGGCAACCAGAAACCAAATTTAGAAATGGGAAGGAGCTGCTGCACACCCAAGCAACTACACACAAATGCCACACAAACTTACAAAACCATTAAAACCCTACCGTAAAACACTAGATGATGTCGTCGATTGAAATCAGCATAGCATAATTCTTGTAGAAAGGCCGCGCAAGGCCTTAAATCGAAGACTGCCGCCAATTACAGAGTAAGACGCACGTGGAAGTGAAGGGGAAAAGCAGAAGAGGGAGTGCGAGGAGGACGGAGGAGGGGATTCCGAGCTCGAGCAAGGAGTACGCCACCGTCCGTGAGTACAGAGAGCGCTCTCAAAAGTAACGAAAACGGAGCAGACGAGTCTGTTACATGAGCGAGCCAATTAGAATTAAATTTCTCCATTACTGACCGTCAGTGATTCGCGGGCAGACAGATAAGACGCGTAACAATTCAAATGATTCAATAACGAAAGTGGTTCTGAATTAAAGTGTGTTGGAACACAGCTTGTCCTGAAATATTTTCGTGTGAAACACGTGCCCCTACGTAGGGTCACATATTTTTCGCGAAAATATTTCAGGACTACCTGCTCTCCAAAATACTCAGATCCACTTTTGTGATTGAATGATTGGATGATTTCGACTGTCACGTAATGCAGGTGTTTGCCCGCGAATCACGGACACTCCGTGTCTGAGTTACGTAATTCTGATTGGCCCAGTCAGGTAAAGAACTGTCTACCGACAAAGATGCGTGGTCAATAATAAAAGGNGAGTTACGTAATTCTGATTGGCCCAGTCAGGTAAAGAACTGTCTACCGACAAAGATGCGTGGTCAATAATAAAAGGAAAGCTGCACGTATGCCATATGACATTGGAGTCTAGCCTTCGCGAAAAGGTTCCACGAGTAGTTGTACTCCAAAACACGTTAGTTCAGAACCAACATCATGGTTGGATGATTTTAACTCCCACACGTCTGAAGTGCCACCTAGCCAATCACGGACGTTCAGTGTCGGGGAAGCTTTATTCTGATTGGCCCAGTCGACTAAAAAATGTCTTCCCACGCAAACACGCGGCCAATAGCCGAAGTAAATTTGTAGGTGTGCACGCAGAAGTTTAAGTCTAGCCTGGGTATAAATTATTTCATGAAAAACCGGCAGCCATACCTACAGGATTTACTTCACATCGCTATGTACAATCATATTGATATCAACTGTTTAATGGNAAAAACCGGCAGCCATACCTACAGGATTTACTTCACATCGCTATGTACAATCATATTGATATC
Source organism: Clitarchus hookeri (assembly GCA_002778355.1). Lineage (NCBI taxonomy): Eukaryota > Metazoa > Arthropoda > Insecta > Phasmatodea > Phasmatidae > Clitarchus > Clitarchus hookeri. The sequence goes on along the minus strand of NQII01004627.1, from coordinate 192,247 downwards.
AACTGTTTAATGGGTGTTTGCTTTCACAATAAAAGGCGAAGCTACACTGAGAAAAATGTTTTGTTGAATCAAACAAAGTTTGTTTGGCGCAACCAAACTAATTGTTTGCATAGAGGCAATGAAATATTTTGTTGTTGAAAGCAAATTGTTTTATTGTTCTTATTTGGTTCCTCCAAACAAAGGTTTGGTTGGTGCAACTAAGGTTTGTTTTACTCTTCATATATAAAACTGTTTCTGTAAATATAAATTATATATATATTTTTTTTTAAGCGCAACAGAGATTCGAACTGACATCAGCTGCTCCCGAACGCCACGTCTTAGCAACCGCAGCTTAAGTGACTACTGATGGAATTGTAATGTTTTTAAATATATACAAGTTCAAATACTGGACAACGTGTGCAAAAATAAATCAAATTTTACAGCTTTACATTTCAGTTTCCTGTTGAACTGGTTTTATCATTATGTTTACACTATTTTAAAGCATTAATAAATTATTGAACGACGACTGTTACTATTCTCAGTATCACAAAAAATACAAACACTCAAGCTGTATTTTCGAACGAAGTCAATCAAATGTGTGGGAAAACAACTATATATATATACTATATGTGCCCGCGGCTCCGCTCGCGTAGACTACAGAATTATTGTTGAAGTTTTTTTTAAAAATGAAGTTGAATTTTACTTAGTGTTAATCTTCCATACTCTATACATATTATAAAACTCAGCGTCTCGGTGAATTAAATGGTAAAAACACTTTTAGCATTTCTGTTATTGATAGATATATGCTACCGCGGATTTTTGAAATGTATTTTAAGTGTACACAATTCTTTACCTCGTGATATTGTTCCATCTTTAACTGTTTAGACAGCGTATTGCAAGAGAGCGCGCTGGCGGCAAACTTCTTACCGACTTGGTTCACTATTATAGTTTGTAAATGTTTTGAGATATTTTCTCGCGATAAAAAGTAGCCAATATCACCTTTCAGCCCTCCAACTATTTCTGTGCAAGAAATTACGCCATTCTGTTACTCGGTTGCGACGTTGCATTGTTATTCCGTTTGTGTACTTTTTCATTTTCCAATAAGAATTTCCCCGAGGGAATGAGACATTTTCTCGGGATAAAAAGTAGACTATATCACTTCCTGGCCCTCCAACTAGCTCTGTGCAAAAAATCACGTCGATCCGTTGCTCCGTTGCGACGTCGTCCCACACTAACAACTTACATTGACGCAGCATTGTACTCCGAGCGCTATTTTTACTAAAAACTTTTTCCTGAGGAAATGAGATATTTTTTCGGGACAAAAAGTAACGTATGTCACTTTCCGGCCATCCAACTATCTCTGTAAAAAATCACGTCGATCCATTGTGACGTGAAAGAAGGACAAACAAACAAACAACAAACACACTTTCACATTTATAATATTAGTTAGTATATATAGTTGACTCAGTAACATATTTTTTGACAGTCTAACTTCTTTTGGCCCAACACAGAGGTTTTGTTTATTTAAAATTTGTATTTTTTTCAGACGAAAAAAAATAATTTTGTTGTTTTTCAAGTATTGTTTACTCAACAATGTATTTTGTTGGGGAAATTGTGTATATATTTGGTTCTAAACAAACAAATATTTTATTAATTGTTCTCTCCGTGTATGGCCCACATTTTGTCGTACGTTTATTATAGGCTTATAGCTCTTCCGAAGATGTCAACGCATAGACCAATAGCTTGCAAATCCACAAAATGTTTGGGTTTCTCTCTAGTGATTCGTAAATCGTGCTACTGCTCTAGGTTACAGAATATACCTATAAACACACAGAAGTTAAATGGCGTGGTAGTTTCTTTAAAGTGGATGTATTTATTTAATGCTGATTGGCTGCTCGAGGTTCTGAAAGTGGGTCTTTCATCTGATTGGCTACTGAGTGCTGCAAAACGTTCCCTGCTGGCTAGCGACTGAGTTACGAGGCGCTAATTGGCGAACGTCGTTCCGACATGTTGCTGGCCAGTGGCACTATTTAGCTGGCACGTGCGACTGTATTCCGCAGTGGAGGCGGCTGTTCTGAAGTATTCTGTGTCTAGCTTATGACTGGTTATTAGTTGTGGCAACGAAACAAGTACTGTGGCAGCTTAAGCACATCCCACCATAAACAAATATCTTATTTTTATCACTTCAAACCATAAATAAAAGTGATTATGAAAGTGATAATATTCATACAAAGCACTCCGTAGTCCGCGTTCGTCATTGGATGATTTAATTTGCAACACTTCTTAAACATTTCCCCATTTATCACAGACGTTCGTTATCGAAGAAACATATTCCTGATAAACCTACACTGGGAAAAAAGTTTTGTTTAATCAAACAAGTTGTTTGACGCAATCAAATTAATTGCTTGTGTAGGGGCAATGAAATAGTTTGTTGTTGTAACGAAATTATTTTGTTCTTCTTATTTGGTTGCTCCCAACAAAGATTCGTTTTGCAACTAAAGATTTGTTTAGCACTACGTACAACAAATAGTTTCGAGTAATACAAAAAAAAAATGGAAGTCTGACCGAATCTAGAACCTAGATAGAATGCGTCCGAGCGCCACGCCTTAGAAATCTTAGCTAAAGCGAGTACGTACAATACGATATGTTTTCAAATATAGACAATTCAAATGCTGGACAAAGAGTTCAAATAAGTGCGCGAGTGAAGAGATTTTGACGGCTCTTAACAGCGAGGTCTTGAGAGCCGATGTGCGCATATAAATATGTCAAGTTTTACAGCATTACTTCTGAGTTTCCTGTTGAACTTGTTTTATTAGGATGTTTGTGCCCATTATGNATTAGGGTGTTTGTGCCCATTATGAAGAATCAATAAATGCACTAAACAAACACAGTTTATATACTAATTATCACAAAAAAAGCAAATAAACTCTCGAGCTATATTTTCCAAAGAAGACAAATGAGTAGCCAAACAAATATATATAGTTGATTCCAAAAATTTTTTTGTTAACAGTCTTATTTCTTTTGGCCACCACAGAAGTTTTTTTTCCACACTTGTATTTTGTTAGATGAACAAAATTAATGTTGTTGGTATTCAAGTTTTGTTTACTCAACAAAATATTTTGTTGGTGAAACTTAATATACTTTTAGCCTTATACAAACAAATATTTTGTTGGCCTTTCTCTCAATGTGGATTAGTGTCTCCAACAAAATCTATTGTCGCTGCAAATAAATTATTTGTTAATAATATCTCGCACATAGCTAAACATATTATTTTGTTGACAAACTGTAAAGGATATGTTTGCTTACACACAAAATACTTATTTAGCGTATTAACACAACAGAATATTTGTTTGGCACAAACAAAATTTTTAAAATAAATCATTTGGCTTTGTGAACAAATTTCATTCCTTTGGTGGAACTGAGGCTTGGTTGTAGGAACAAAATATCCTTTAGCCGAAACAAACACCACACAAACAAATATATTTGGTATACTGAAAGAACGATTTTTCTCAGTGCATGAAAGTAAGAAAATGTTCTGTCACAAAGATCAAAGTCAAGCATTATAGTAAATCTTTCTGCAAAAACAATATGTGCGTCTCGGAGGATTGTTTGGGGGCCGCGGTGGCTGAGCGGCTAGACTACCCACCTACCAATAAGGCTGTTCCCCGGCTGGGTCACTCCGGATTTTCGCAAGTGGGAATTGTGCCGGACGATGACGCTGGCCAGCGGGATTTCTCGAGGATTTCCCGTCTCCCCATCCCTTGCATTCCGTCGCTGCTCCATTCTCACCTCATTTTACCCTCATCGACTCTCAAGATCTCGTTGTGAAGAGCCGCCCAAATATCTCAACTCAACTCGAACGAATGTGTACACTGGACTGGGCTTGAAGGTTCACATATTATCCCGAGTACAGTCGTTCACGTACATGGTGCAGAATAGGTAAAATCATAGTTGGTGCTGTGATAGGTTAGAAGCTTTATAGCATCTTTAAATGCGAAGCCTTTCGCTGGATAATGGTATTGACTGCTGCTATGGCACGGCAGCATTTTGTAATTTGTTTCTACTTGCGTGATAACTCTTCTCGCATGTTCTGTAATGAAAATTGTTATGATGAATTTACACATGCTTGTCACACCAAAAATCTCCCATGTCGCAACACCTGATACGAAAATTTAACGTCCAAGATAAGGCTAATAACTTATTTTCATAATTATGTTGATGTTTTTATGATAGGTATGCCAGTGAGTGTTAGCCTTTGAAAACACACAATTACTAGCACTTTTTCCTCAGAGATTGATTGCAAGTGTTCAATGAAACACGAATAAGCGATTTCATTGTAAAAATACGAACAAAAAGGCAAAATGGCATATCGGCTTCTTTGATGCATGCGTACTTACTCACTGATTGGCTCTGGAATGCTTTGAAAAAGCGCCTTACGTCTAATTACGTCTAATTGGCAACGTCGCTTCCAAGTGCCCACTAGCATTTAATAGAATCTGTCATGTTGCTGGTATTGGTTGTTTACGGTTAATTGAGCAACTTTTGAAATCAACCTTTGAAAAAATCATTGCCCCTACCTTCATATGTTTTAACACACACACTGACTGGCATGCGCCCAGTAAATTTGGTATAGGTTGTTCACAGTAAAGTGAGCACTTTTGAAACCCTAGTTACGTTTTCCTTTCAGCCATTTTTTATATCCATTAGCGAACTTTCAAAATAAATATTGCAAAGTGAGTAATAAACACAGTGTGTATATTCCACCGCACTCGAAAGTTAACATCAAAGGCTAAAATTAAATATATTTATTTACTATTATCCCAAATGAAAGGAAGTGCTCACTTTCCCGTGAATATCCTATAACGACGGAGCAAAAGTAGTTATATTCTTCACTTTGAATTGAAAGTGCGAGGTAAACATTTGTAAATAGTGAAATTATCTCTTTTGCTTTCTGTTATTTGTCTATTCGAACGGAAATATGTAAAATATTTAAGTGCCTAATAATTTTACACTTTGACTTGATCGGCGTATGAGTAAAGTGGTCAGGCCCATGACAATGTTAATTTTACGTATGGTGGAAGAATACACAATATGTACACAAGTAGATACCAAGCAGGACTTTCAAAAGTGCTCAGTTTACCGCGAACAACGCATCGGCGAGGCCATTTGCCTGACTCGTGTGGGTGAAGGTCAGGAGCAAGACGCTACTGCTAACTGTATTCCTAGAGACAGGGAAATGTTGCAAGTTGCTGACTTTTAGGATATATATTTCACAGTTTGTCTATGTTTCTCGAGCAATTGCAAATTCCTCGTTGAAAACTTGCTATCACGATGTCGAGCCGTAGAAAGAGTTGTTCGTGTTTAAAACTGGATCAAAGTCTTTCTGAACGTGTTGAGCAGGCCTAAGGAGCCGGATAGTTGCAAAATTAACATATACTACGAGATTGCAAGTATAGTTGTCCCTGAATGATCCGCGAATTTTTTTTACTAGCGACTGAGGCGCACCGATTATTTAAGAGGGCGTAGAATATATGTTAACTTCTAATGCGTAAATTAAAGTTTATTGAAACCAACATTGAAAAAAAAAAAAAGCAATTTCACATTACTGTTTTTGCTAACTTTTTTCTATATTGGTGCATTGATTTCGCATTCATGATGGGCCACTGTACCATATAAAAATTTACTGCAAAATAAATAGCTCGGCCAAAATTCATATACCTGTGAAATTATTTATTCTCATAGTTATACTAAAAACAGTTCTGAAAGATTGCCTTTTCTTCTTTTTTCTCTACTCTCTTTCTAAATACTTGAAAACCTGATTAAGCTCTGCAGCGTTAATTATTGTTCCATGCTTCCTCAATTTGCGAATTTTTCCGGTCTCTGTAAGGCCCTCGTAACTTAATAGGGAAAACGAATCCTCACCGAAGATAGGCTACCCGATGTCGAGGTTCTACAATCTTACATTTCCGGCACTAAAAAAAAAATATTGCATATTTAAAAAATATATAACTATTTTCACATTGCATAAATATACAATAAACAATCATGTAGTATCTCTCTTTAGATATTGTATAAACTCATGTTTGATTCGCCTATTTTAATTTTAATGGTGGTAGCACAGACTTCTTTGAGCGAGCGCCCTTTCCGTACGTTTGTTTATTCGCGTCACGTGTATTTTCATGAATACACGCGTAAAACTGGTTGTAATGTACGGTTACAGTTTATATTCGCTCAAATGTATTGGTAATGTGAAATAACTACGTATAAGAGACGCGTTGATAATATTGCTTAGAAAACATAGACCAATCCAAATATAAAAAAAACAGCTGGCGAGGTTTCTACAATATCACCAACATAATAAGGTGAGAATGTGTATTTTGCTCTGTGTTCTAACGTTGGCATTACCGTAGAACCTATTTCGGCTTGCTTCGGCAAACAGATGAAAAGGATAAGGATCTCTCGTTGTACGCTTGAGTTACAACCACAACTGTCATCTTGTATGCTCCCTGGTCTGTGTCCTGAGCACGCAGGAAGTATTACACTTCATTACGTCAGTAACCATAAATGAGATCGTTCTGCAAAATGTCTTCAACTTTCGGCGCTGGTGGCGAAAGTGGGTTGCTGCGAAGGCTGTGCTCAGCGCTTGGACAACGGGGACTATATTTAAGAGTTCTGATTGCCGTGAGATGAGCGAGAAACATGCCACGAAGGACTCCCCCTCCCCGCTGCAGCGCGTGCTTGTCAACAGTAGACGCATACCCGTGACGCACGCGGAGTGCCGTGGGCGGTTCTCACTGGTTCGCGTCGGATACAATGAAAGGGGACGCCGCCGTCTTCTGTCCACCCTCTCCCCCCTTCCCGCCTGTTTCGAAGGACCCGGTCCACCGCACTGCTGCGCCAGCAATGCCTCGTACTCCCCCATTTCCTGCCGTAATATTTCCTTGTCGATACACACGCACTGGCGTTGTAAGTACATCGCCTACACCTAACACGGGACAGCAGAGAACGTCATTTCTCTGGGTCGCTCTACACCCACTTGCCGCTGTCTTATTGACCAAGGACTGGTATAGTCTATTCCAGGTTTCTTTACACTTTTTTGAATCAAACCTCTGAAAAATCACTTTATGTGACGTGTTTGGTTGTTTCCTGAATATGCCACGTATCACAAGTGTTCAAACTTGTGTTGATACAAAACTAAGTTATTTTGTTAAATTGAGATTTTATATAATTTTACCTACAAATTATAATATTTAATTTACATTACGAATAAAAACAGTGAGAAGGTAGGTGTGTTGGTAATGGGCAATAAGAAATAGTTCTTATGCAAAACGTTACTACACCGATTGCGCACGAATTCGGTGCGCTGTCCTTTTGGTGTAATTTTCTAGGCTCGGTTAAGCTTTTTTTACGTGGAGCAGACGAATATCTTCCAAGTAGAACTATAGCAGGGCTCCAGAAAAGTTGCAAGTGTCCGTGTATCGACTATGCAGTCTATTCGCGGTATCTTCAAATTCTTTTAATCAAACCTCTGAAAAATTACCATTTGCATAACGTGTTCGATTGTTTCGTAAATATGTCATATATCGCAAGCGTTTTATACTTCTGTTAACATAAAGGTAGTTTATGTTTGGTTCAATTGAACTTTTGATTTCGTTTTATAAATACAATATAAAATTTCACTTATAATTAATATAAATGAAAAAAGAGGGGAAGTAGGTGTGTTGGCAATGCCTAGTAAGAAATAATTCCCGTGCAAAATATTATTAAACTAAATGTGCACAAATGCAATGCGTTGTCACTTTGGTGTAATTTTCTATACTTGATTAAGCTTTGTTTGCGTGAGGCGGAGGAATAGCTTGAAAGTAGAACTTAATCAGGGCTTCAGAAAAGTTGAAAGTAACCATGAGTGGACTGTAACTAATTGTTGTGCTGTACAACATTCGTTGCTGTCTGACAGAATAGTGTGAACGAGTTGACTGTCTCCCCAAGTTACGTCCATGTTTATGTAAAAGTGATTTATAAGACATAATTTTCTTTACGTCATTTTTTAAACATTTTTCTTATTCACAAAGACTCTAATTTGTGTTATTATTACAATCGATACCTAGCCTGTAAAAAAATTTAAAAAAATTAAATAAAATCTTATTATTTAACACTTCCAAGAACAATAAAATATTAAACAGGCACAGTTTGAGTTATACTTGGGACACAGTACAAATAATATTAGTCAGAGGTAATATAATTTTTGTAGATGCAGCAAACTAATTCTATGTCTGCAACTGTACTAGTAACCACACAATGCTATATGAAACCTCAGAACCAACGAAGAAAATATTTTGTTCTCAATATTGTAAGCAGTAGCTATTCGTGAAATTAGAAACAGTTTCAACAATATAGGGTTTCTCCGACGCAAAATGACAATGGACAGAGTATGTTGTGCTCAATATTATTGGCAGCAGGTATTGATAAAACTGAGAAATAGTACCAACAACATAAGGTTTTTCTCACGTTTTATGGATGTACGTCATTACATGCTGGTTTCGTGGTGAGCACAGACAAGCCATTACCCTGCTTCTTGCGCATCGTCTCATTAACGCTGTTTACCTTAAGACAAACTGGAAGAGTGCCAAATGTGAAACAATTCTGCGAAGTCATGACTTGGATGCTGCACTTGTAATAATCCTTCCTTCGCGTTCAGAAGCAATGAAACACTTGCAAGGGGGCAATTAATGTGTGTAATAATAACCTATCAAGAAGCTCAAATGTGATAAAAGTTTCAGTGTGACATCAACTGTCAACAAGTGGTGTTGGTCACACAGAAGACTCCTAATACATTTTGGTGGTAATTCTGTGCCGCGTACAGCGAATGCTATCGAACTGCTTACGCTGCAACATGTGTACGCCAGTACTGAAAAGGATTTTTAAATACCAGCGACTTAGTCACACAAATCTGTTTTTGAAACATTAAAAACATATTGAACATCTTTAAAACCGTTTTGATTTATCATTTCCTTCACAATGTGTGTTCTTCTTAATTGAAAAGTAACAAAAACAAATATTTCCTTGTAACTTTTAAGTAAAGAATTTTGCTAACGATATATTTGTTTATGGTATAAAGTAATATAAGTAAATTGTTGCATAACTGTTGTGCTTTCACATAGGATTTATGCAGTGTTTGGTGCAAATTCTTTAGTTGCCTATAGCACAGCCTCATCTCGGTGTATCCAACAAGTAAAATAACTCCAAGCAGACTAATCCAATTGGTAGTTGTGAGAAATTTACACCCCAAATGATGCACGTTTTACATTTACTTTCATATGCTAATTACTTGAGACATTCTGCACTGTAGAGCTGATAGAACTGACATAAAACCTGATAACCCGTTCATAATTACTACAAATAAAATCTACCATTAACAAAAATAATTTGAAACCCATGATTCGGCTTTTCGACATCACCCTAATGAAAGGAAAGCTATAGTTACAATAATCTTTGTTTTAGAGAACCAGTAAGGTTTCATCCTTCTTACTCTTTATTTCTAACAAAAATTTATTTTTTATTTAAAAAAATGGTGGACTCCATGGTTAAAATTTTAGAGACGTTCTATTAATATTGAAAAATTCAGGTTTCTATTCTGGGAAAGCCATGGATATATATGCCATATTTATATACAAATGCAGGTCATGGGTCATTTATATTAATATCACCTTTAATATAATGGTGACGATGAATCAAAAAGTACATGTGTTGTATGTTTGTGATACCATTACTATACAGATATGTGAGTTTCGGGTATGTTTTTAACACCCCCTCCCCTCAACAGATAAAGAAAACATATTAGATATCATTGAGAAATATATATATTGATACACATATACAATTTCTACATGACGTTTAGAGGGGCCATGAAGAGTTGACGAAGTACATCCTTCCTCTCCACTGCGAACAGAGTGTTGACATCGAGCAGCCTGGACGCTACCCCCGACGACGCGATGCGGCCCCGACGTCTGCACCACAGTGCTGACAGGCGGGAGGCTGCTGACGTCTGCGAGCGGCACGCGGTGCTCGACGTTGTGGTGCCTCTGGCTGTATGTACCACCCTCGCAGCTCGCTTGCGCCTTGGAGCAGGTTGTGATGTCGTGGAGGCTGTGACACCTGGCAGCTGGGTGTCGTCGATGACTGGCAGTTCTGCGGGCTTGTAGACCGGGGAGGGGTGGCGTCCTGCATGAGTCATCACCTCGTCCTCTGCACGGTAGAGGCGTGTCGGCGTACTGCACACCTCCCGGGCGTTGTACAAGTGGCTATTTACTGGCAGTGCTCATATGCTACCGGATAATGGGCCAGCACCCGATGAACTATGCCATCACAGTCCTCGCTGTACGACCGCCGTTCTGCTTAATCTCCAACGTCGTAAGTGGCGGTGCTGTGACCAAATGTCACACTAATGTAGTCAGGCTCTGGGCAGAATGGCGCGCTCATCGTTGCTGGATCACTGATGACAACTGGCTGGATACGCGAGTCTCTCACATATGACATCACAGCCAACACTACTTCAGAACTTTTGCCAATAGCATCAGAATGTGTGCAACAAGGTCACAAATAGCTTCCCAACACTTGCACTTTCTGCGACATGTCAGTTCTCCCTCTATCGTAGTGCTGTCTGCGGCTACAGAGTCCATGATTTACTATCGTCGCACATGTAAGTTACTTATACACACAACAGACCTTGGCCGAGCAAGGTAGAATCCATTTTGCTTCCGCAGTCTTCCAGCGTAGTGGCATGTATGTGACCTGTGCACTCTTCGGTCTACCGGCAGGTTGTACCAGTGTCTATGCTGCGCAGGACAAAGTCCACTTTCCTGTTCTCGTGATGCAGTCCGGTAATATCTTCAAACTCTGTGTGCACTGCGAGGATGTGTATATTTGCAGGTAGCTGGCTGTTTGGTCGGAGATTATCGACAGCACACCGATCGTACGTGTAGCAGGGTAGAATCTTGCTGTGGAAATTATCCCACGCGTCGTGATACCCCCACATATGATTTTCACCATCACATGCCTGCACTTGCTCATGTCCAAGCTCTGGTTTAAAGCAACTCTCGTACAAGTTCACATTTTCCGGCAGAAACGTTACACAGTCACGTATGTCAAATGTATTGCTCATTATGGTTGTTTACTGAATGCTGCACTGCTGATGACTGCGGGCTAGATGTAACGCTCACCTCTTCTTATATTGTCACCAAGTAAACTTCGCACATTAGCGGTGAACATATCGTCTTCCACGCTTCATGATGGACGTGTGTTGTACATGTCTCGGTCCAACGGTTAATTACACCACCATCGTTTAAGAAAAATTATAGAAAAAATTATAAGACCTTCGGTTTGTATAATTGATGTCCAGTATAGAACTAGACATTCCTCTTTGCTTTGACTCACCTCTGTTATGCAAATTCTAGAACGTGCATCGTCTTGCCGTTGGCGATAGGCTTGATGACAGCATAGACTATATGTACCGTAGTAGTGTTAAGCTTTACCATATCGCTCTCTGCAATCAGTTGAAAGTAGCGTGAAGGTAAACGTACTCGAAACTCTGCATTCAACAAACATGTTACACTTGCCATAAGTTGTCTCCGCCCTCCGGAAATCCGATGCTACCTAGCGCTTCCTGATCACCAGGTCCGTCAGTGTCCTATACTGAGCGTAACCGTTCAGTTTTGCTATAAGCCCATCCATGATGGTATCGAGTAGTAGAGTGGTTTCCCCTCCTCACAGGTTCACTATTTATACTGTCTGCTAAAACTTAATTCCAATTAACCCCCCACCAGCGTGACATTATGTACCATACTCCATAGCACACGTCCTTAGCAGCAGTACGTTCAAGCATAGACATGGCCAGTCTAGCCTGCATGCGTCACACTCATGTTCGATTTTTTTCACGTACCACGCCTTCAATGTTCTTAACGAAGGACAGTCATACTCTGTCTGCAGATCACATAGTTTTACGTTCGCGCCGCAATAGACGCTTAACCACCTCTTCTGCTCCGGGCCGGCCACAAAGACTACGTCATCCCCGGTTAACATTGAGGTAAGTACAGCACGCACTTTATCGTATTCTACATCACCCTCGTCCCAATTGAAACCGCGATAGCGTTTTTTCCAGCCATATATTCGTCATCTTACTTTTCCCGTCGAGCGACGGCTATGGAAACGGGGGTAGAAATGTACTTGTCACTATGCTACCGTCTACTTGCGCTATGCAGATAAGTTTAATAATGAAACCATGCTGCGACAAGCAGCCCTGAACGTTAGCGTACATTGTGACAGTTGGATGGTGAATGAACTATAGATTTTAATTACGTTAGTATTTTATCTACTCTGTCGCGCGCATTGTACGTGACCAGTCTGCCGTGAATTATTAAAGCGTAGGCTTGAGTGAAGGCCGGGAAATTCTCCGAGGCGGTCATTTCAATCCTACAGTCGACTACGTCCGACTTTATTCTATCGTCCTGTTTACTAACGTCAAACACCAGCAGGGAAGTAGTGTTCATGAACTCGTTCGGTTCCAGCGTCGGTGACTGCGTTTGTCCATAGCAGGATCTCTGAAAATGAGCGTGCACTCGATACGGTACCATGTGCATACCGTTTGCGAAATCGATGTTTAAATCTCCATGTGGATAGCACTCAGAGTTGAGGAAAACTTTAACGTTCTTAATGTTCGCATGATCAAATTTCGAATGGTCCGTATTGACAACATTCTGTTTGCCTGTCTGAAATGCAACTATTATATAGCGTGGTTTCTCGCTCGTGAAACTAGTTTTAACATTCCAATTTACGCTCACGGGCCTTGGTACGTTCGGGTACGTCTCTAAACTCCATGTACGAATCGCAATATCGAAGTTCCATCCTTTCTCCACATATTAAAAAAAATTCACGAGTTCAGGCATTTTTACCTGCACATGGGGAAGCGTTCGCTTGCGTGTTGGCCATGAGAATAACTAACTCCTAATTGGAATTAATAATTACGTGATTGTAGTCTTCGGCGAACCCTAACAGCATGACTAGCGGAATACAGTCTTCCAATTTGCCATTAGCATAGACAGGGACCTTAAGGTCCTCTTCGATTCCCCAGTCTGCCATTTTAGCCGCTGGCAGTTGGTTATGTGTCAATGAGAGATAATTCTTTATGGTGGTCGTGATTCCAACATCTCTCGTGGCATCCACTTCACATCCGTTCAGCTCGTACGCGATTCTACTTATCATGTAAAGTATACCGTTTCTAATGATTTTCGTTGTCACGGGTAGGGCGTTACCCGTCTTTGTTAACGTTTTTAGGAACCTAAGTTATGAATTACACGGCACGGTGTATATATCTTGGTTTTGTACCGGGATCTGAACCTCGGACGAGGGTACGTACGGACCTGGCAGATAGGGAATGTATGTGAGGATTTCCGTCTATGTAATCGCGTCTTCGAAGCCTCAGACCCACCTTTCCTTAAATGTAAGCGTACTGTTATTTCCTCGCCTCGGAAATTAGTCAAACGACTGTCTTGGTCTACTGGACTGCTTCCTGTATACCCTCCGTCACGACCGGAACGTAAATGGACATCTTTAGCAAGTCCACCAGCTTAAAGCCTGGTGGTGTCATCGCAAAAATGCGTGTAGTGTTTGGCTAGGCTTGCCGTTGAGGTATGATCCGCTAACCAAATTACAGTTTATTCTTATGACATTGATGGAGAAGATGTTTACCGGCAGGGTAGATACGTATGTTTTATTCGCTTCGTACTTTGCGTTCTCAAATTCCAGCATGGCAGCGAGTGTATCGCTTCGCGTGAAGTCTATCTGTGCAGTACAATACATCTCGCTGTGTAGTGTATTAGCATTACCTCGCAGCACCTACGTCACATCTAACCCCAGTGCACGCTTAAGGTACTCGCCTACATCTTCAATCTCATACGAACCTGTGGGTACACATTCCTCTCCTCTCTTATCGTCCTTGACGTAACGAAACCTACAATTGTGTTCATCTATGTTCAGTACAGAGAAATAAGTTTGTAAATCTATCACCCCGACGGACCACTCGCCGGCCAGGCTGAGCGGGGGAAAGTACGTGGAACGCAATTCCGAGCTATTGCCCGAAACGATCAGGGTTATAGACATGACTGATACCTATGCGTAAGGACTTAAGAGTTAATGTATCGAAGTTGTAGGAATTTTCCATTACTTATCAACTGTTGAACTTTGTTACGTCATGTGTTATTAAACATTAATTTTATCACATGTTGTTTGCTCAGTGCTTAGGCTGACGCAATGTGTGTTTTCGATTGTGTGTTTTTTTACTAGTATATATAGCCCATGGCAGCGGCAGTTTGTTGCCTTGTGTCTAGTGATAGACAACGTTCTGGACTGCCGCCAACGATATTCCTGGCTTGCTGTCTGTTTCGAGTCGGTTTGGACAGTTCACCGAGTCGGTCCTGGGACCGTCCAGTACCTACGTAACATCTGCGAGTATTTCTACAAGAAAGGACGGGTGAAGTATGCATGTACTCGTAATTTCCCCTGGAGAAGGAGACGTATGTTGTACAGTTAGAACTTTTTTCTTGGTCAGGTAGTTCTCTCCCGAAGAAAGAGTGGTGGAAGCATGCTAAGAAGGAAATAGCCTTTTCTGCAGATCCTTCCTCGATCGGGAATCAGAACGAGGGTCTTGGTCAGCTAATGTTCTATGTCAAGGAAGAAGTGGAGAAACATATTAAAGCAGGAAATGTAAAGGAATTCTCGAGTTGTACAGGGTAGATTGTTGATGTAAATTATAGCTTGTGTGTTTTTGTTATTTGTATGTACATCTTTTGATCTAATTCAGTCAAGCAGTTTTTGGACTTGTCATTGAATACTGAGGTCGACGCCTACAAATATATAATTGGTCTCACATAGCACTGAAAGAGGTATGTGTGTATTTTTTTTGCGGAATAAATACATTTATTCTTAGAACTTGCGCTGTGTATATATTTTTTTATTCATTCAATATATTCCCTTTGTGTGTAACATGCTCGTGTGTTTATTTTATGAAGGCTATAGAAGTATGTCTGGGAATGACATGGCTGATAAGCATGTGTCCGATAGAGGTGATAACTGTCCAGATGTCTAAACACCTGTTATCGTCTGAGACAGTTCGTATGTATACTGAATAATTGGTGGGGGACTGCTGATAGAGACGATTGCTGAACAGGAGTCTAAACTGTTGTTCGACTGGGGCCACGCTGTTCGAGGCTACAGTCATTAGCGTCCTATATCGTTTCGTCCGAGGTCAGCTGGTACACAATATGAAGGTACTGAAACTTTTTTTTCGTCTGGTTGTAACAGAGTGTTGGCTACGTCCGACCCTCGCACAGCGAGGTAGTATGTGTATACGGCGTTCCGCCTCACGCCAGCTTGGACGTGCGCACGATCGTCTTAGGTTAACATCCTTAAAACGAAATATGTACGATTATTTGTTTTATTACTATTAACGTGCAGGAATACTGCCTCGGTACTGGGTAGACTGTCGATATTTTTTCACGATATTAATTTTTATACATATATTTTATAGATGGCTGGCTGCGGCTTGCCCCTTTCGTTTTTTTTATTACGAATGTGCAGGACTGCGGTCGTGGTACTGTCGTTAATTTTTGTGGAATTAATTTTTATAAATATATTTTTACTTGACCCTGCTGTCATTTCCCCAAATATACTTAGAGCATACTTTACCCTATAGTTATTTTACTTGTCGGAGGTGATGTCTATGTTATAAATTTCGTATCTAACAGCTTCGAAAATTACACCTAACTATGCTTATAAGTATGCTTGGGGTATAAATCACCATGCGGTCCTTTTCGACATCGGGGGTGATGTCTATGTTGGGAATTTGGTAATCTTACACAGTACAGAATTTATGGCCACGTATGCTTAGGGAGTACTTGACCTTGTGCTTATTTTCGTTGTCGGGGGTGATGTCTATGTTATAAATTTGGTAACTGTATCTTACACAGTACGGACATTATATACAGCTATGCTTATAAGTAGGCCTAGGACATATTTGACTTTGCAAATATATTACTATATTATGAATTTTATATATGTATCTTAAACAGTTTGGTAATTACGACCAACTAGGCTTATAAGTATGCATAGGCCATATTTGTCCCTGTGGTCATTTTTTTTGTCGGGGGTGATGTCTATGTTATGAATTTGGTGATTATATCTTAAATGGTTCGGAAATTACAGCCAACTATGCTTACAAACTTGATAATGCTGTAATTTTCGTTGTCGGGGGTGATGCGTATGATATGAAATTGACGACTCTATGTTAAACAGTTCCGAAATTACGGTCAACTATGCTTATAAGTATGCTTAAGATAGACATGACCCAGTGGTCCTTTTCGTTGCCAAAACCGAGGTGGAATGATAAAGCATGAGAAAACTAAGGTGAAATGAAAGATTATGAGAAAACTAAAGTGGAATGTTATAGTCATTAGAGTCAATACCCTTTCGAGAGCCTCGCGTAGCCAATCAGTGACGAGTCCCTATCGAGAGCCTCACGTAATCAATCGTTGACTAGCGTCTTTTGAGAGCCTCACGTTACCAATCAGAGACGAGTTCCTTTCGAGCGCCTCGCGTAGTCAATCAGAGACAGTTCGGAAATTGTGGTCAACTATGCCTATAAGTATGAGAAAACCGAGGTGGAATAATAGAGCATGAGACTTTACCCTGCCAATATGTCAGGTGAAAGGATATCGGAAGGAATATGAGAAAACCTACGGTGGAATGATAGAGCACGATGGGAGAAGTTGTATGACCGAGCGATGAACTCGAACATTTTAGAGGTAAGATGGAATACTGAGAAAACATATGGTGTAATGAGCATGAGACTTTTTCCTGCCAAGATGCCAGGTAAAAGGATACTGGAAGGAATACAAGAAAACCCATGGTGGAATGACAGAGATTGGTGGGAGAAATTGCATGATGGGACTATGGACTCGAACATTCATCAGGCAAGATGGATGGTGCTGGCATGGAATGATAGTGCATGCTTGTAACTGATTGCACATTCTGGCTGACATTGCACAATTTTCAGCCATATTCATCCGCATTGTGCAAAAGCCAGTCGGATTGTGCAAGACATATTTTTTTAGGTAAATTTTGTCTGTTTTAAGGGAAATTTGGGCAATTTTTAGGGAAATTTTGGCGATTTTGGCGGTTTTGAAGGAAAAAAGGGAAATTCCGAGGGAAAATATGTAAAAATTACGTCATGAAGGTTTACATGGCCTTTTGTAGCATTTATGGTGTGCGCAATTTGTTACAAGTTAGTTTAAATGTTCAGTGTAACATGTTGGTAGGAATCGTTTTATTAGTCCTCGAGATATAGCATAAAACCACCAGAATTATCATGTGGCGATCATCATAAATTGAGGACAAAAATGTAATGTAGTAGCACGTTCGATGATTGTACACTGCCGAAATACAAAGTTAAGTTTAAATAGATTACAGATTTCATAGACGTTTCACACAAAATTAAAATTATTTCATATCCGCAATTCTGAAAATAAATGTCTTACTTTGAAAATACATATATTAATATGACCTACCACAGTACAATACCTTCGCCAAATGTTGTAAGAATGAGTTGATTGTTTCCCGAGATATGAGATAAATAGTTTATTTTTATTGGTGGGGCTATCTTACAAAGTGGCAGAGAAATAAGGCTCTGCATAAAAAATTTTAATGGCTGTAATAGGTACTGCCGGCATACAAAGTTTAGTTGGAATTGTATCGTCAATAAAATATGAGCTAAAATATTTATATAGCCACCACTTTGAAAATAAGTGCCCGACCTACTTAAAACATACCAGTTTACATCGCTTTCAGCGGTACTACTTGTTTGCCAAATTTGGTAGGAATCTGCTAATCCCCGAGATATGACAGCAGTACACAAATTACACTTATTATGATTACAGGCAACAAAACATTTATACATCTCTTATCATTGAAAAATAAAGTTTAAGATTTTATTTAATAAAACGTTTTCAGTATCATTAAAGCACTTCTTTAGAAGAAACTCGAATATGTAGTTTAAGGCGAAATAATGAAGAGTTAGCAATATTTTTAGGCTACATGGTAGATTGTTATGATACGTACCTTTTCCCGTTTATTTGTACTAACTTCATTGTGCTGCTGGCTGGCGAGTAGGATACCACACGTGGACATGCGTGAGGGCGTTCCGACATGTTGCTGGCCAGTGACCCCAGTTTGCTATCATGTGTGGCTGGAGTTCACGGTACAAGCGGCAGTTTCACTTCTGTATTCACGAGTATTCTGCAGCACCGGTAAGAGGAGGGTGTCACTAATCGCTGCTGGTTGCCTTATCCGAGGACAGATGTTAACTGAAAAATGGACGACTTAAGAGATGAGATCCCCCAAAGTAGAACAAAAATGGGAGAGGAAACGGGAATACCCCGAGGAAACCAATACACCATTGTAGTGTCCACGGCAGTTCCCTCTTGAGAATGTACATACAGCATTTCCTATTGCTTATTCGCAGGTAACTGAGCACTTTCGAAATTAACTTTAAAAAAAAATCCCTGGCCGCCACGGTTACTGGAATGCTGACAGTAAAGTTGGCATCAATGTAAGAAAAGTAGCTCTACGTAATCAAATCACATTAAGATTATCTTTAAATTATGTATACAATGAAATTATTTTATCCATTCTCTGTTTGTTTTGCGCACATATGCGCAGTAGCAGCAATAATACTGAAATATTTAAGTTCCAAAAATTTTCACAGTTACACTTAATCGACGCATGAATAAAATGAAAGTCCCCTTGGCAATATTAATCTTGTAGAATACAAATTGAGAAGAAAAGAAGATCGTAACAAGGCTTCTAAAAATTAGCGCTCAACCGTGAACAGTCCATTCACACCAAGACCTGGGATGGTATGGACTGTTCACGGTAAACTGAGCACTTTTGAAAGCATTGCTTAAGGTCTACTTGTATATACATTATTTAGTCTTCCACCAAATGTAAAATTAACATTACCGTGGCCCTGGTGTGTCAGTCAAGTAAAACTGTAAAATTATTACAAAAGTAAATATTTTACAAATTGACATTTTTTTTTTACTTATATGCATTAAAAAACGGAAAGCAAAAGAAATCATTCCAATATTCGCAAATTGTTGCTTGACACCAACTTTACGGGGCGTATGCCAGTCAGTGTTAATGTTAAAATATATGTCGATAGGGGCAGTGATATTTTTCAAATGCTGATTTCAAAAGTTCTTAATTACCCGTGAACAGCATGTACCATAAAACACAACAGTGGGCTAACCAGTACAACTGTAACTCCATCAATTTAATATGATACTGTAATAAAACTGTGCCACGTGTGCAAATAAGTTTCAACATATAATTTTTTAACAAAAAAAAATCTAAATTAATTAATATGAACTGGCATGATGCAAAATTAATGCAATCATGTTTGGTACGTGAACATGAAGAACGCAGCACCAATGCAGACACTATTGGTCGCGGCTGACACACTACAATTTTATAAGTGGTTGCTGCTAATTCAACATAAGCATTTCTCACTGGTTCCTCTGTGTTGGTGTGAAGAGGTAGTTCTAGAAATGTAAAAAGTCACTTGTCGAAGAACTTTTAAAAGTAATGAATTTGATAAGGAGGTTAACTTCTATGTATACAATGAAGTGTAACGACTGACTGACTGACTCACTCACTCACTCATTAACACACAGCCCAAACCGCTAGACGCAAAAGCATGAAAATTAGGTGATGATTTCTTCTTAGTGTGCAAGCACTCATAACGGTATTTTCGAAATTCAACCACTATGAAGGTGAAAAGGGGTAAACTGTGTTTAGGAGTCCTCATTAGCTTATTAACCCAACGAATTATCGTTGTGCTCTCAGCTTCAAAAGGAAGCCAGTAAATATAAAAGGCCGATTCTCGACCAAATTAAATTTTAATCTAAATAAACTCATTCCAAGGTAAAATTTTTTAAGAAAAATTTAATTTCTCAACATTTTTTAATACAAATAAAATAAATTTTAATAAAAATGAAATCAATTGTTAAGCAATTTCTGTTTAATAAAAATAACAATTTCAATAAAAATTGCAAATTGACTTAAAAAAAATTTAATAAAAATAATTTTACAAATGTTTACAACCTTGGATTGAGTTTATTTGGATTGAAAATTTAATTTCATCGAGAATCGGCCTTTTGTAGCAACTCTGGTAATTTAAATTTTTTAAACAAAAAAGAGATTTAAAAAAAAATAAACATTAAATAGCCGTTTTTAGACAAAAATTAATATTTATAAACATGTATGATTTTTTATTAATTTTATGAAATTAAAATATAAAAGTATTTTAAAGAAAATTAAAAATTAGATGTTTTATATTTTTTATTCAGTTCTAACTCCTGTAGTTTTATAAAAGCAATTGAGTTATTTAACTTGTTGAAATTGCATCCTTTAAATAATATAAAAAATTATTAATAAAAATACAAGAAAGTTTCAATGGTATAAAAAATTGGGCATCAAGAACTAATTGTGTTGGAAATTCACAAGCTGTGAAAAATTAGCCTCAATATTTAAATAAATTCACAATAACTGAAAACAAAAATGTTTTTTAAACAAATAACCGTATAAGATTTTTAAAATATAAAACCAAGTCATATTTAATTAAATTAACTACAAAGTCAAATCTAAGAGAAATTTATTGGGAAAAAAATTACCCAGTTTGTAATAAATAAAAAAATTATTCACTACATTGATTAAAATCTTTAGCGAAGAGATACATAAACACAAATAAATTGTTCAATGAAATACTTCTATAAATATTAAATCAAGAAGAAATAAAACAACACCCTTTTTTTGATTTTGATGAAGATATGTTTAATAAAAGAAACACAAACATTTTTTATTCCATTTTCAAAAATTATTTAATTAAGAGCTAGAAAATATAAATATACAAAGAACTAGAAGAAAAGATACATCGTTTACATCAAAAATACAAACATACTCATCGAAAATAAAGGAAATTACATAGATCCTAATGCATTTTTACAATCGAGTAAAGAAGAAAATATTTAAAAGAATAATATGTTGATATCAGGCAATTATATATAATTTTATTTTATTTTAAATGCTTTATATATTAGAAATAATGATAATGTACAAGAAATACCCCAAAGAAATCCAAACATAAAAATGTATAAATCAATTAATTTAGATGAAGCCATAAATAATCTGTTTAATCATATTTAAACAAAAATAACAGAATTTGAAGCACAAGGCTCTGGTTGGTCATTTCATGCAATAAACAATTTAGAAATATGTGTTGTAATATATATACATAATCCATTAAATGCTTAATTGTATATAGAATTACCCGATAAAATTAAAAACAAAAAACTTATATAAATAAAAAAATTAAAATCAATTTTTTCAATATTCTATCAAATTAGCTTTATATACAGCAACAAATCATCACGTTGACCGTTTATAAATATAAAAAAATTATTTTGAGCATTGACAAAATTTAATAAAAATTTAAGATGCTAATGAAAATTTATTAAATATCTAAAATTTGAAAAAACAAGTTGAATTTTCTATAAATGTTTATTCTTTACGTGAAATATTTACTATTTATCCTTTAAAAACAGCAAACAGAAAAAAAAATACATTAATTTTATTTTATAAACAAAAATAAAAGTAATTACTGTTGGATTAAAGATTTATCAAAATCAGAAGAAAATTTTCCCTTGTGATAGATGTTTAACAATCTTTATTTCTGAAATTTAAAAAAAACAATTAAAGTTGTAAGAATAGAAATGCCAAACTTGAACTCAAGTAATCTTGAACCTAAAAAAAATTCACTAATAATTGCAAAAAAAAGTTTTGAAAAATTGCAAAAATTAAAAATTCTAAAAATTGAGGTGCATATATAACTATGCCCCATCTTCGCCCCAATAGCCCTAACCAACAGTTGGGGAGGGGGTCCCCAACTCACCACCCAATCATAAAACAATCGACGAAAATCGCGAAAATCGCAAAAATCGAAAGAAAAAAAAAGCTCAAATTCGAGGTAAATATAACATTACAGCACCCTTCTCTCCCGCTCACCACACCTCCCCTAACCAAAGCCCCCACCCTTACAACCACCCTCGCAATCATAAAAAATCCAGAAAATGATTTAAAAAATTTAAAAATTCGAAAAATAGAAGAATGTGTAACATTATCCACCCTCATCCTGCCCAAAATCGACACCCCAACCAACACCCCCTACCACCACCTGCTTTCCCAATCATTAAAAAATCTACAAAAATCGCAAAATATAAAAATATAAAAATTAAGGTACATGTGATGTTACTGCACTCTCCCCCCGGTCAAAATAATCAACACCCCCACATCCGCCCTCCCTGTTTAATCATTAAAAATCGACATAAATTGCAGAATCGAAAAAAAAAATTTAAATCTATATATATATATAACATTACCCCCCTCCTTCCCTTTCCCCCCTTGCCCAAAACAACACCACCCACCCCTCACCCACCTCACAATCATTAAAAATCGAAAAAATAAAAAATATTCCTAAACACTGAGGAAAAAATTGCATTGATAACTCCGACCAATATGTTGGTTGTTATCGACCTTGACGCTGCCCCCAAGAACCTTGAACTTGAAAAATTGAGAAAAAATCGCAGACCATGCCACATAACAAAGGACCATACTGACTAGCCATACAAGCCAACGATTGACTGCACTCAAGACTGACTCCACCCAAAACTGAAACCACCCAAGACTGAAATAACTCACGACTGGCCCCATCCAAGACTAACTTACTCAAGCAAGAATGGTTCCTGACGAAACTGACTGAGCCCAAAGTTGGATAGACCAATCAACAAGAACAACCGGCCATACCATCAACTTATACAAACAGACGATGACGGACAATATCGAAACAAATTCTGCTTTATTAGGAGTTAACCTCGTAGCTAACCTCTCCACACAAAATCTTCGCGAAATCTTGCCAATCCATGCAAATCTTCACAAAATCTTCGCAAAACTTCGCTAAACATTTCTGTAAGAGCTGGCCATACGAAAGGGTCACATTAATTTACCAAGGGTCACATTAACCTACCAGGCCAACTGACCAATTGTCAAACATATCTTGAAAACGAAACCTCAAAATTAAATATAAAAAATAAACATTAAAAATATAAACCTATAAAAGAAACCCCAAAAATAAACTTGCATACCCAGAGCCACTTTTATACAGTTGCTACAGAAACACGAATCACTCTCTTACCCAAAGAGTGATATTTGTGAAAAGGAACTAAAATTATTTTCTGAAATAATCTCGACTAAAAGACTGTGATTTTTAAGCAATGTTTGAGGCACGCATTGTATATGGGTCCCTGCCATTCTGTAAGCTAATTTCTTATGCATGTTTAATATCGTAGATATGATGAGGGGGATAGGGAGGCGGAAGAGGAGACTAGAGGGCGCGAGATAGGGAGGAAGAGGAACTGCTTCAGGGTATTTCATCTGAAACACACGGACCAAGAGCCAAAACCCTTTACACGACAAAATCTGGCTGAACCGCCCTAAAACATGCTCTACTAAGGGGACAGAAATTCCAATAAGAGAAGGGACAGACTACAACAGAAGGATTGATCGAAGGATCGATCGAGGCATTGGGATTGATCGACTTTGTCGTGTAAAGGGTTTTGACTCACAGTCCGTGTGTTTGAGATCCAATCCCCTGAAGCGGTTCCGCTTCCTCCCTCTCCTCCGCCGCCCCTCCATCCTCCCTCTTCTAGGCCACCCCTCCCTCCACCGCCCCACCTTCCTCATTTTATCTACGATATAAAACAAGCAGAAGAAAATACCTTACAGAATGGTAGGGATCCATACACACTGCATGCCTCAAGTATTAGTTAAAAATCACAGATCTTGTAGATGAGAATATTTCAGAAAATAATTAAAGTCCCATCTCTCAAAGTATCTCTCTTTTGGTAAAACAGTGATTCCTGTTTCAGTAGCAACTGTATAAAAGTGGCTCCGGGTATGCAAGTTTATTTTTGAGGTTTCTTTTATAAGTTTCTTTTTTTGAGGGTTTTTTTGTGTTTCATTTTGAGGTTCATGTTTTTTAGGTTTCTTTTTGAGGATTCGTTTTCGAGATATGTTTGAAAATGAGTCAGTTGGCCTTGTAAGTTGACCTGGTAAGTCAATATGACCCTTTCGTATGGTCAGCTCTGGCAAAAATGTTTTGTGAAGCTTCGCAAAGATTTTGCGAAGATTTTGAGTGAAGAGGTCAACAACGAGGTTATTATTAGGGTTGGCGAGGGCTGGTAAGGGTTGGTGAGGATTGGTGAGGATTGTAGAGGATTGGTGAGGATTGCAAAGTAGGATTGCAAAGTAGGATTGGCGAGGATTGGTGTGGATTGCTGAGGACTTGTATTGCAGAGGAGGATTGCTGAGTACTGGTAAGGAGGATTGCTGAGGAATACTAAAAATTGATAAGGATTGCAGAGAAGGATAACTGAAGATTGGTGAGGATTGGTGATGATTGCAGAGGATTGCTGAGGATTGGTGAGGAAGATTGCTGAGGATTGGTAAGCATTACAGAGGATTGCTGGAATTGGTGAGGATTTCTGAGGATTGCAGAAGAGGATTGGTGAGGTTTGGTGAAAATTGCTGAGGATTGTGGAGGATTGCTGAGGATTGGTGAGGATTATTGAGTGAGTGTGAGTGAAGAGATTTAAGCGTGTCTTAAAAGCGATGTCTTGAGAGCCAATGAGAGTGGAGCAGCACCAGAATGAAAGGGTGGGGAAACGGGAGATCCCCAAGAAAACCCGCTGACTAGTGGCATCGTCCGGCACGATTCCCACATGCGAAAATCCGGGAGTGACCCAGCCGGAGATTGAATCTGGTTCGCCTAGGTGTGAGGCGAGTAGTCTAACCATTACACCACCATGGCCCCAGGATTGCTAAGGATTGGTGAGAATTGCAGGCGAGGATACCTACATAACAACATATAATAAATAATTTTAATATTCTTGCAGGCATATATAAATATTTGTATAAAAGTTAAATTATTTTCACTTTATTCTTTACATAATTATGAACATTCTTATCTGATATTTATGTGTTTATACCTACATAACATAGTCATAAGTGATGATGTCTGTGTGTTTTCCAATTAGCTTCTACTCCTGATTTCACTGCATATAGATTTTCTCAGAGTGCTCCCCTATTTTTTATATTAAAAAAATATTTATGGCAGAAGGCCTTTTGCGGGCAGGAGCTGGGCTATTTACTGTAAAAGAATCACTTTTATATATAAAAATGTCAGTTGTATTTCTGACACCTTGACATAAAAATCGATTTGAAAGAGATCACTCTCCTTGTAGTGAAATTATTCGTGTGTACGAAGGCTTGCGACTGATTGTGATCGACATGGACTCGAAACCAATGCCTTCATCTTCGAATCGTCGACGGTTTCGGTACTGCGACAAAGTTTATGCTTTCGACCGTATAGCCTGTCGACATTAAAAGAGTGAATACCTGAAGAACCCATCTCGTATGGTATTGTGTTTTGGTAACAGTTCTAAGCAGTTCGCTCTAGGTGATAACTTCAATAGACATGCAAAGTATAGTGTTCCTTCTCCTACAGAGGAACAGCATGTGTCGAGATCGCTACCTCTTGTTTATACATAGCATAATATATTCGCAGAAGACCAGGGTATGGTCAATACAAGCGACTAAGAGCATGCCGTACATTTGATTCGTATGAAATATAAACTTGTTAAAGTAGCATGTGAACTGGACGAGGTTCAAAAAACTAATGCATTAGCGGTATCCACAAAGACGAATACCGCCAAAGATGTCTCAACTCTCAAGAAAATTAAGTGCTATGCCCTTGAGACTTGGAATGTACGAGGGCAGCTCGAGTGATAGTCTTATCTTCTGTGCTATTCTCAGGCATCAATAATTCGATCAATCCCAATCCTTCGCAATCCTCACCAATCTACAGCAATCCTCCTCAGCAATTCTCACCAATCATACTCTGCAATCCTCAGCAATCCTCTGTAAATCCTCCACAATCCTCGTCAATCCTCTCAGTAATCCTCCTCACTAATCCTCTCAGTAATCCTCCTCGCCAATCCTCGCCAAAACTTCGCAATTCTCCTCACCAATAATCACAAATCCTCCAAAATCCTCACCAATCCTCAGCAATAGTCATCATCAATCCTTAGCAATCCTTAGTAATCCACCTCGCCAATCCTCATCAATATTCAGCAATCGTCATCACCAATCCGCACCAATCCTCAGCAATCCTCCTCATTAAACCTCAGAAATTCTCACCAATCCTCAGAAATCCTCTGCAATTTTCACCAATCCTCAGCAATCCTTGCCAATCATCACCAATTCTCAGTAATCCTCTTCCATAATCCTCAGCAATCCTAGGTAATGCTCCTCACCAATCCTCAGCAATTGTCATCATCAAAACTCACCAATTCTCAATAGCCCTCCTCCTCAATCCTCACCAAGACTCAGCAATCCTTACCAATCCTCCTCCGCAATCCTTACCAATCCTCCTCCGAAATTCTTACCAATCCTCAGAAATCGTCACCAATCTTCATAAATCCTCAGCGATCCTCACCAATCCTTCGGCCAATCATAATCTCTTGATCGATCCTTCGATCAATCCTTCAGTTTGTCGCCTGTCCCTTCCTTTGATGGGACTTCTGTCCTCGTAGTCGAGCATGTTTTAGAATGTCTCAGCCAGAATTTGTCGAGTAAAGGGTTTTGGCGCATGGTCCATGTGTTAGAGATTCAATCCCCTGAAGCAGCATTGGTAAAAAATCACAAGTCATTTAATAAGAGTTTATTTCAGAAAATAATTGTAGTCCCATTGCTCAAAATATATCTCTTTTGGCAAGACAGGGATTTCTGTTCCAGTAGTATCTGTATAAAAATGGCCCAGTGTATGCACGTTTCTTTCTTGATTTTCTTTATGAGGTTTCTTTATTTGAGGTCTCTTCATGAGGTTTCATTTTGAGGTTTCATTTTGAGATTTCGTTTTTCTGTAGTTTCTTTGCAAGGTTTCGTTTTCGAGATATGCTTGACAACTGGACAGTTGGCCTTGTAAGTTAGTATGATCCTTTGATTTGGCCAACTCTGGTTGAAATGTTTTGTGAAGATCTGCCAAGTTTTGCGAAGATTTTGCGGTGATTTGCAAAGATTTTCCTAACTTTTTCCATGATATTGCAAAACTTTTTGTGAAGAAGTTAACTACAAGATTATTATTTGCATACCTTTTCGAGATTGCCCATTGTCTGTTTGTATAAGTGGGTGGCATGGACGATTGGTCTCGTTGGCTGGTCTAGGCAGTTTTGCAGGAACTGGTCTTGCCAGGAGTCAGTCTTGGGCTCAGTCAGTCTTGTCAGGAACAAGTCTTTGGTGAAGTTAGTCTTGGGTGGTGTCAGTCTTGGGAGGTGCCGGTCTTGGGTAGTATCTGTCTTGGGTAGAGTCAGTCTTGGGTGCAGTCAGTCGTTAGCTGGTATGGTTGGTCAGTATGGCCCTTTGGTATGACAAGCTAGTAATGGTCAGTGGTATGGTCTGTAGTTTTTTCTGGATTTTTCGAGTTCAATGTCGGGGTCAATGTCAAGGTCGACACAACCAACATGGTGGTTGGAGTCATTTTCTTACATTTTTAGGATTATTATTCGATTTTTTTTCTCGATTTTTGTGATTTGAGGGTGGTGATTAGGGGTGTGGGGCATTGGTTAGGGTAGTGGGGTGAGCGGTATAGAAGGGTTGGGTAATGTTATATGTACCTCGATTTTTAGAATTTTTTTTAGATTTTTGCGATATTTGTTGATTTTTTATTACTGGTTGGTCGAGTGTGTTGGTTAAGCTGAGCTAGTGGAGGATGTGGTAATGCTATATGTACCACAAATTTTAGATTTTTTTTATTATTTCAATTTTTTTAAACTTTTTAAAAGATTTTGGATTCAAGTTTATCCAAAGTTATGGGTTGGGGTCAAGGTCACATGCATGAGGTCAAAGTCAGGGTCAATCCAATGTGGGGGGTCGGGTGACATCACAACACAGTGGCCGGTTTGCTCCTGCTCCGTTCCCGGGTCCTGTTATGCCCGACTTATTTTTTTTATACTACTATTGGAAATAGAAAATTGACTCCTCCTTAAAATACCCTATTTTATTTTAAAAATCCATAGTATGGAACAAACTTATCTTAAGAAAAGCTTGTCAAGTTCCTCAGCCGAAATTCGTCAAAACCAAGAGCAATAAAATGCAAAAAGCTACAAAAAAAATTCCTCCCCCCTTCCAACATAAAATGCTATTTCTTCTTATGGTATCGGGTGGAGTCTTTGGATGAGGAGGGTTCGACAGAAGAGGGTTTTAAAAAAATCGGCATTCACGAAAGTTGTTAAGGATAAAGTGGGAATAGGCATCTAAAGTAGCGATATTTCGAAGCACAATTTTCGTACCAAGGAGGCAAGAAATAGAACCACTGAAGAGAAGGGGGAAAAGTAGAAAAAATAAGCGTAAAGTGAGAAATTCCTAAAAAGTACTCGAGAATTGAATATTAAAAATTCACCCCTTCCCAAAAAATTTAAGTTTTTAAAATGATTTGAGGCGGTCGCCGCCTTAATGGCTTAAAGCTTTCGGGCCATCGAGCATGCCTACCGAGTCCCATTGCCGTAGCTTAAACTGTTTAGAAGAAATATCAATTTGAAATTCGATTTCCCCTTAAAATATTACCGTTAATGTGTGGTCGATGAAACACCGAGAATCAATAGGAGCTGATGGTCTTAAGAAGCTTGCCAAAAAGGAATATTTTTGGTTGGACTGTTCCGGAGATATTGTGGGTCGAAAAAATAAATCTCCCCAAAAATCTCAAAATTTGCAGAATTTCTTAGGAAAGGTGAAACTCTCCCTTTGATATATAATGCCCTGGTGCCAAATCGGAAGTCGGAACCGGGCGAAAACTGCGCGCAAAAGAATATTGGAGGCGCCAAACATACATCTGGCATCAAACGATCTCTTCCGTATATTGAGAGGTGCAGGACAGTGAAGACGGAAAGAGGGAGACTGAGGATATGTACTGTGGTGGCTGGCGTCCCCCAACCCTCGTGCTAGTGCCGGGAGGGGGTAGGGGGACTGCGCACCGCCAAACTTTCGTTCTTCATGGGTCGGCGAGATTATTACTAGCGGGAGAATCAGGCGATGTGTGCATGCAGATTTCAATATAAACTGCGGAAAAGAACCCATGGCCAAATTAAACCGCAGTAGCCGGACCCGCGGTCTACATAACCTGCAGTGGCCGAAACTGCAGGTTACGCATGCTATTCGTCGGAGGTGAATCGGAGTAAAAATGAGGAAAAATGATCATAATCAAGGAAATTCTTGCACAACATTCGAGAACTGGTGGAAAATAACCTACAAAAGAAGTTTAGATGTGTAAAGACATTTTGAAAAAATGAAAAGTGAACAACGGCGTCTTCCACCTTAATGACCTAATGCCATCAGCCTCCTCAGCATGACTACCAAGTTAAATGGCATAATCTCAAACTGTTAAGGAGAAATAGCAATTTTAAATTCGACCCCCTTTAAAATTGTACAGTTAAGGTGAGATCGACACTACACCATAAGAAAATGGGAAACTGTATGGGTTAAGGAGCCATATGTAAAATAGTTTCGGAAATTTTGGGAATAGAAAATTGACCCCTCTTTAAGTACTCAAAATTTTGGAAAATTTATAAACTCCCCTTTAAAAAATGCCTCAGTTTAGAATTTGAAGGTAGGTATGTAGGTAGGTAGTTGGGCTAAACGTATCATCGACAGCGAGGTCATTCGAGACGGAGCAAGCTGCTTAGAGAACGAGGAGGGAATCAGCCATGGCCTGTAACAAGAAACCACCCCAGCATTCACCTGGAGCGATCTCGGGAAACCATAGTAAACCGAAATCAGGATGGCCGGATCAGGATTCGAACCCAGGTCCTCCCGAATGCGAGTCCAAAGTTTAACCACTGCGCCACCTCACTCAGTTTTACAAATTTAAGTTCTTATTTGGAAATGCATGGAAACAGTAAGGAATAAATATTGGAAGCAGCAAAGCACAGGCCACAGTTAGTCAAAGAGTGAATGAATACTTAAAAGTTGAGCTCAAAGTACACATAATAGGAAATAGAGCAAATCCAAAAACCACCCTTCCTCCAAAAAAAATCCAAAATTTCAAAAACTCTTAAGCCAAACGAAACTGCCCCTTAAAAAATATCCTTGTGGAAAGGGTGAGGAATACATGGGGAGGGGAGGAAGAGAGGATCAGTACAAGAAGGACTGAGACGTGTGAGGGAGGAACGCTGCAGTTTTATACACTGAGGCGACAAAAGTCATGGGATACCTCCTAATGTCGTGTCAGACCTCCTTTTGCCCAGCGAAGTGCAGCAACTCGACATGGCATGGACTCAACAAGTCGTTGGAAGTCCCCAGCAGAAATATTGAGCCATGCTGCCTCTATAGACGTCCACAATTACGAAAGTATTGCACGTGCAGGAGTTTGTGCACGAACTGACTTCTCGATAATGTCCAATAAATGTTCGATGGGATTCATGTCGGGCGATCTTGGTGGCCAAATCATTCGCTGGAATTGTCCAGAATGTTCTTCAAACCAATCGCGAACAGTTGTGGCCCGGTGACATGGCGCATTGTCATCCATAAAAATGCCATCGTTGTTTGGGTACATGAAGTCCATGAATGGCTGCAAGTGGTCTCCAAGTAGCTGAACATAACCCTTTTCAGTCAATGATCGGTTCAGTTAGACCAGAGTACCCAGTCCATTCCATGTAAAAACAGCCCACACCATTATGGAGCCACCACCAGCTTGCACAGTTCCTTGTTGACAACTTGGGTCCATGGATTCGTGGGGTCTGCGCCACACTCGAACCCTACCATCAGCTCTTACCAACTGAAATCGGGACTCATCTGACCAAGCCACGGTTTTCCAGTCGTCTAGGGTCCAACCCATATGGTCACAAGCCCAGGAGAGGAACTACAAGCAATGTCGTGCTGTTAATAAAGGCACTCGTGTCGGTCTTCTGCTGGCATAGTCCAATACAGCCAAAGTTCGCCACACTGTCCTAACGGACACGTCCGTCGTACGTCCCACATTGATTCCTGCGGTTATTTCACGCAGNCGCCGCACTGTCTTAACGGACACGTCCGTCGTACATCCCACATTGATTCCTGCGGTTATTTCACGCAGTGTTACTTGTCTGTTAACACTGACCAGTCTGCGCACACGTCGTNTACTTGTCTGTTAACACTGACTATTCTGCGCACACGTCGTTGGTCTCGGTCATTAAGTGCAGACGGTAGGCCACTGTGTTATCCATGATGGGAGGTTTTGCCTGAAATTAGGTATTCTCGGCACACTCTAGACACTGTGGATCTCGGAATGTTGAATTCCCTGACCATTTCCGAAATGGAATGTCCCATGCATCTAGCTCCTGCTACCATTCCGCTTTCAAAGTCTGTTAATTCCCGTCGTGCGGCCATAATCACGTCAGAAACCTTTTCACATGAATCACTTGACTACAAATGAAAGNTCACTTTTGTCACCTCAATGTACTGCGCAGGTGAATCAGGCGATGTGTGCAAAATGTTGATGTAACCTGCCAAAGCCTAACCCAGCCGACATAATCCGCAGTAGTCCAATCTGTGGTCGACAGCACAAAAACATACCCTCCGAGTGCCGGGAACTCCTCCCAAACACTGGGACGGGGAGGGGCATGTAGGTGGGGGCTTCGTAGAGGAAAGATGGGGAATGGGTGTGGGGATAGGTGGATAGCGGCATCGCCTGCTCTTTTCTAGTTCCAGTACAGCAGGCCCCCAAAAATTGTATTTTTGTGCCGAATACCTTCGTTGTTGATTAATGAGTATGACCAGTGGTCCGATCCCATGGAACTCCATGGAAGTACATATTATTCGTAGGTGAATCAGGCGAAGTCTGCATGGAGATTTAATGTTAACTTTGATTGCAGCCACAGCCATTACTCTTCACAGATTCACAAGTTATTGTAACGCGTTAGCGTTGCGTCAATGCAATTGTAGCCAAGAATTAAGCAAATCTACAACACTTGGTTACTATAGTCTATTCACAGTTTCTTCATACTTTTTGAATCAAACCTTTGGAAAATCACCCCATCCATGATGTGCTTGGTTGTCTCCTGAATATATCCCGTATCACAATTGTTTTATATTTTTGCTACCGAACTGGGCTTGAACTTGGGGAAGTCACCTTGCAATAAGAAAGTGTAAATTAAACTTTATGAAGCTGGCAAATACAAGGTACTGCACGTTGCACCGATGGTATAGTAGT
Organism: Clitarchus hookeri; assembly: GCA_002778355.1. Lineage (NCBI taxonomy): Eukaryota > Metazoa > Arthropoda > Insecta > Phasmatodea > Phasmatidae > Clitarchus > Clitarchus hookeri. The sequence goes on along the minus strand of NQII01004627.1, from coordinate 159,810 downwards.
GAGATTACATTTGAGATTGGTGTATGTATTAAATTTTTATACGACAACCTTCAATTATAGGACTAATGAATATTTCTGATATTTGTGAAAACTGCGTTAACTGGACTAGTGTCAAACTTTTATTGCACTTGGTTCTTAAAGAAAACTTCCAACAAAGCTCAGGAAATTAGGTTCTGATGTTAAAGTTAGTATACAATAAGCATAGCTAGGTAAATCACTTTCAACAAATATTTTGAATCTTCATTACCATATGAGCTATCCCGCTAGAGTGAGACAGGGGTCTGCTAGTGCAACAAACTGAACTCTTGACATTCACTGGTTCAGCTTTGTATGGAAACTTGGGGAGAGAGAATGCGCTGATGTATTTGGGGATTCAAGTCAGTCATGCAGAGGATATTACCCTGATGCTTATCAATTAGCATATTGTCTGCTACCATGCAGAATTCACGTTTTGACATGGGTTTCCCAACAATACCATGCCTGTGCACCACTTGCACATCACCACCAAGAACTTGTATTATGTGCTACCAACATAGGTGAGAACAATACTGTCACTGTTGCTTATAAGTGTTAACTGTTGCATTATACTGTTTACCAAATTAACCTCGTCATACTCTCATCCCAAAATCTAGCCACAGAACTGGAAATTCATATAAAATCTATGCCACTCTGCTTTCTGAAGTGTGAACAATAGCAAGCATGTAGGGTCACACTGATTTACCTGCTCTATATTATTCCCCTGAATTGTTGCTTACATTTCCACGTATTATTTGGGCAATAAAAATGAAGCAGGCAAATTGACACTGCCCTCTCTGCTTATTACTCAAACTCCAGGGAGTAGTGTAGCACAGATTTAGCATAAAATTGCAGTTGTGACTGCCAATTTTGTATTTTTGAATTTTTTTTATTCATTTAGCTTTTGCTCAGTGTTTTAATGTATTTTACGCCACAATTTCTCTGGTCTTCATATCCACCCCTACTCTATAATCCCTATCTTGTGTAATAAATTTATTGAGACCATAGGATGATGCTTTGGTATGTATAGTAGTATCGATATATACCATTATTTTTTATTGTAAACCTTCCCTACAAATGAGCTCCTAGTCTTCATAGTGAGTTATTTTAGGAATGAACACAACAAACATCACTAGTGCAAATGTTGACAATTGCATTGTCATTTCTTAAATTTTTCCCACCCTACTCTCATCCCAAAATATAACTATAGGCTGTTCACGGTAAAGTAAGCACTTTTGAGGCCCTAGTTACATGTTCTTTTCAGCCATTTTTTATTCCTTAACCACCATTAAAATCAATATTGCCATGAAGTAATACACACAGTCCTAATATTCCACCGCACTCTGAAATTAACATCTAAGGCTAAAATAAAATATATTTGTTGACTTTATTCCAAATGAGAGGGCTTTCAAAAGAGATCACTTTAACATGAATAGCCTATACAGAACAGTGATTTCATGCAAAATCTATGCCACTCTATTTCCTGAAGCGTGATCAACAAGCACAGCCACACCAATTTACCCACTTCATATCCCCCCCTCCCCTCCCATGAATTGTTGCACATGTTTTCAGGTATGATTTGGGTAAAAAAAAAGTGAAACGGGTAAATTAGTATGGCCCTCCGTGCTTGCTATCAGAATGACACAGGTTTTTGTGTAAAATCACAGTTGGTATGCAGTTGATATGTGGCCATTTTTGGGTTTTTGAAAACTTTTTTCTTTAATTTAGAAAATGTTTGTTTTTTAATGTTTTCATGTATTTTACTCCACATTTTCTCTGGTCTTCATAACCCATCCCCTCTATCATGATTCTTATATAGTATGGGAAATAATATACTAGTGAGACAACTGGATTATGCTTTAGAATGACTAGTGCTATAAGTACATAACCACTATTTTGTATTGCAAACCTTTCCTTCAGATGAGCCGTTAGTCTTTATAATTACTCGTGTTGATTTAAGTATGAACAAAATTACTGTAATTCACTTTTCTTTGCAATTCAATTTATAACCAACACCATATAGTGTAAATTCCGACTCATTTACCAAGAACTTGGTCCAAAAGTAATTTAAGACGTATATCATGGGAATTCTTTAATTTTCATGATGTAAATGAATGATTTTTAGAGATAATAATAACTGGAATATGACATTCAGTAGTAAATATGACATATAAATATGACGTTCAGCCTGTAAACAGAGCGTACATTTATTAACATCAAAAACCAATCTGTATTGTCTACAAGAGTATAATGGGATTACAGGAGTGAGTTGAAAAAATAAAATAAATCATTTTAACAATGACAGTGATGTTAGAAACATATTCTTAAGATGAGTACGAGACCACACACACAGCAGGGTACACAGCTCAGATTTTGGGAAAGAAAAAAGGTTTAGCATTCTTCTCAACTCTGTAATTGTGACAGCCGAGCATTGCATAAGATGTGCCTCCAACACCATAAGGCCCTGTCCACAATCGCCTTGGCTTAAATAAAATTACTTACAAAGCATAAGAAGCGAAACAGTCCGTCTACAATCTGTATTAACGTGAATGAAAAAAAACCCTTGTCCAACCAATTAGGAAAAGCAAATGAATAGAAAATAATTTTTCCAGCCCAAGAATTTTTACACACATAAGTTGGCAGCAGTAGTATTTATGATGCTTCACATTCTCATTGGCAGGCATTAAAAAATTGGCATAATATACTCAGAAATTACCATCTTTGAAGCAAATAACGCCAAGTAAGTCACGCCAAATACTAGTTGTGGATGTTGCAATCTCAAATACAGGTTTTTACTTCTTTACAATATGCAGGTTATGTGCGCCATGTCGATGTCGATTGTAGGCGGGGCGTAAGACTGTGTCACTGTCAATGGTTAGTTTCATAATTATTGACGACTTTTTCAAATTATTCCACACTTTTCTCAATGTAAACAAATAACCAACAAACATGTGCATCCACCTTTTCTCCACTCGGGGCGCTGATCGCAGTTGTTTCCAATATGGTTGTCAAGTGTCTGGTATTGTAATGTAGTGTATTTGGTTCATACAACTGGCTAGTATTTCCAGTTCAAATGGTTTCTATGGCCAGTTAGTAGTCAGCTGATATGATTGGCTCGTATGGTTGGTATGGACGAATTGTATGGACAATTTATATGGCCAGCTACGATTCGTATTTCTGGCTGATAAAGTCACTTCACTTCGTATGGTCGGTTCATATGGTCAGCTCATATGGATAATTATTATTGTTCGTTGGTATGGTCGGTTCGTATGTTTGAAGGTATGGTTGGCTCGTATGGATGGTTCATATGGTTGGTCTTGCTCATTAGTATGCGCAGACAGCCTTGCTGGGTTGTAGGTCTGGTTGAGTGGAATGGGTGTTTGGTATGGATGGCTTGTACTGTTGGTTCGTATGTTTGGTTTGTATAGTCACCTGGTATGGCCTGTTGGTTTGGCTGCCTGATATAGTCGGTTCGTATGGCTGACGTATGGTCGGTTCATAGGGTTGTCTGGTATGGTCGGCTCGTATGGTCGGTTGGTATAATTGGTTCGTGAACAACTTTCCAATTAAAAACCGTTTACATCTTGGTTCAGTAATGGAAGGAAATATAAAAAAAAAAATACTTAACTTCATCTCGGCAAAGCATGCATCGTGCTCTCTTTTACACAAACTCACTACATCATGGACAACTTTCCTTCAGGGGTACATTGCCTTTTCACATCTATGCTTTGCATTGATCTAGTTGCATTAGCATGGTTCACTGTATGAAGCATACATAGTTTATGTTATTCTCAATAGACAGCTTGCCACTACTGTTTGTGGTTTAGCATGATCTGCTTTGCTAATTGGTTCCACAGTCAATTACCTGGCTCCACCTGTGTGAGGCTATCATAAAATTACGAAATAATTATACTCGACAGTTGAGATAGATATGCTATCCTCGCAGCCATAGCGAAACTTTGAATTAGGAGCCATTCATGGCCCGCGAGTCTAACGTGAGTGACAGGCTGCAATTTACAAAATAGTATTGAAAATGCCCTTGTGTGCATAACTGAAGTGGCCTGTAGTGGCCCAAAAAATATTTTGTAAATACCAGACTGCAAGGTTGCACTAGTATTTTATAATATTTTTCAAACGTAAGATGCTGTATGTCAGAATAATTTTAAAATAATATATATTAATGTAGCAAAAATTTTTTTTTACACAATTTGACTTAAATATTACTCTTCACAGAACTGATATAAGAACAGGGAAAGCGGAAAAAGTAAAGGCATGCTGTAAATGATCATCCCAGGATACTAGTATCTTGGATCCTGTAACTTTTCTTAACAACAAAAAAAATTAATAATGTGGCCCAAAACTTGTGCAAGAAAGATTCCCTACCCCTGATGCAGAGTAAAGAGTAACAACACACAACATGCAAGGCAACATTAAGTTAGCAGAGCAGTCTGCTTTGCTACAAAAACTACAATAACATTTTCCTGATATGTTAGTATTAATGCTGTGTATAAAAATGTCTAATACCATAATAATAATAATAATGCATGGAAATTATGGCCTGTACAATATATTTACAGTTACTTCTCAACACAATTCATAGTAATGGAGGCTTCCGGATGTATGATAGAGGTTCACTTCAATTGTAAATAGTTAATTAATGTGGTTTGGTAATATTTCAAAAATTCTAACTACAATATATAAATATACTAACAATATACTGCACATCAAAAATTTTACAAAAAACGCAGTTCAATTTTGTTTTACATTTTAAATTCTATTTTATTAAAACATCGAAATTTTTTGGCACAAAAATTACATAAATAGTGAAATGTTCTCGTAAATACAGAAATAACAACCGTATTGTTCAGACGTACCGTCAAAGGTAACAACTGTAAATCATTTTATATATGACTTCTCACACAGACAATTATAAGGAAGTACAGCAGTGCTTCTTACTCCCCCCTTTGCATATCACAACCACTGCAGGATAATCACACAGTTGCACACTATGAACAAAAGCATACATACAAAATGAAGGGCCTCTTGCTGATTGAACACAACATCAACCCTGCTAAGCTATATGGCACAGCCCTAGTGGCTGAAATATGGAAACTGGCTGCTGCCTGGCACATGTCACTGCCTACTGAGAATATCATATCCATAACACATTTGTGACAGGCTTGGCTCACACTATACTGTAACTGCACAAGTGAGAATTGAGTCCCTGTGAATGAGAGTCACACAAATAATCACATGCAGCATATCACAATTAATTATGTTAATTGCAACCAAGCAAAACATGGATTTACAAATTTATATTTAAAAAAAATGATTAAGCGAACTTATGAATTTTTATTGTACATTGTGGTTTGTGGTTATGTTCCAACCACCTTTATTTCCCCCATAAATGACCACAGTAACCATGATATTAGCATCCACAATTATAATCATAAATAAATTATTTTCACGAAGCATACATGAACCAATATATATTAATGTTACGTACAGGCATATTTTTAATACACTACTGTCTGCACGACTCGCACTTTCAATAAGCTTGTCTTTGTTTGTAGCCTACTTTCCGAAGGAAAGAAAGGCTTACAAGATCACTTTCCTGTCTGTATGTCTGTATGTGTGTGTCCACCCCCTCTCAATTTTTGAACGCTTGAACCAAATACCATGAAACTCATTACACATATAGTACTAAGTAAGGATACCTGACTTTTATAGTTTTCGACCACGCCGAGCACATACTTTCAATATGGCGGTCATTATAAAATTTAGGATGATATCTCATATCTCGGAAACCATTTAACCGATTTAAACCAAAGTTTGTATGCTGACAGCGCAATATGTAAGCATTCAATTCAGAGGTAAATATTGTTGTTGGATTGCCATTTTGGAAGACAGCACCAAATAAAAATTATGCTTTTACGCTATATCTCTAAAACTAATCAAATAATTTAAGCCAAATTTGCTATGTGAGTAATACTATGATAGGCCAGGTTAATATAAGTAATTACACTTTCTTAGACACTTATTTTCAAAATGATGGCCATACAAATATTTTCGTTTTATTTGGTATAATTACCGTATAATTTAAATAATTTTAACCAAATTTTTTATGCTGACCGTATGTATTACAAGCATCGTATAAGCAAAACAAGCATCACTTTTGTCCGCTATTTTGTAAGATAGACTTACATGAATTAATAAAGTTTTTGGGAAATTTCTCGGGAATTAATGTACAGATTCCTACCGAATTTGGCCAACAAGTATAACTGAAAAAGTTGATTCGTACAAATATGTATCAAATATGTACAACATTTTCAAAATGGTGGTCATACAGCTATTTTAGCACAGTATGCTATATATTAGAAACCATTTAAAAAATTCGAAATTAACTTTGCATGCTGCAAATACATATAACAAACATCAAATAAATCTACAGAGAGCCTCTTTTATCCGCCATCTTGGAAGATAGCACCACATGAAAAAATGAAGCATTTACGTTATATCTAAAAAACTACTCAACCATTTTACACCAAATCTGGCACATCAGTAATACTACGATAGGCCAAGTAATATAAGTAATTAAACTTTTTCAAGAACGTATTTTCAAAATGGCGGCCATACAAATATTCTGTTTATTTGGTATAACTACCATACCGTTTGACGAATTTCAACCAAAGTTTATATGCTGACAGTATTTATTACAACCATCATATAAGCGAAACAAAACCACTTCTGTCCGCCATGTTGTAAGATAGCACTTTATGAATTAATAAATTTTTTGCGTAATATTTAGGGAAACAATTGACAGATCACTACCAAATATGGCAAACAAGGAAAACTGCAGTAAGTAATGTTAACTGACTTGTTTTAGGAATGTCAGACACTTATTTTTAAGATGGCGACCACAGTTATTTTACTTTCATACATTAAATCATTAAACCCAAGTAATTAATTCCAATGAAAATTTACATTTTGACTGTATATTACAACCATCAAATATGTCCACACAAAATGTCTTGCATGCCATTTTGTAAAATAGTATTACATGACAAATTAGAATTACATGATATCTCTGTAAAAACAGCCAATTTAGACTAAACTTCGCAATCAAGTAGCACTATGGCAGGCTATGTAAAAATACAAACTTTCAGAGCTTCAGATACTTACATGGTGGCCATATAAACCTTTAAGATCATATTTTTTTTTACCTAAAAAATTACTAAAAAAATTTCAACTTAACTTTTGTTTGCTGACAGGATAAATTGTATCCATCAAAATTGTCTACGCAAAGCCTCAATTCCCCGCCGTTTTGTAAGATAGCCCCACATGAAATATTGCAGTTTTTATGCAGTATCTTGGGAAACAATCCACTGATTTCTTTCAAATTTGTCGACAGGTTATATATACCATGGTAGGCCATATAAATTTATATGGTTTAAGTGTGTACGTCTCTTGATTTTATGAATGCCACCTAAACAAACATTTTAGCTTAGTGTTCTGTATCTACGAAACTATGTAACAGATAATACATAAACTTTATGTCCTTCATTTATGAAGATTGTCACGTGAACAATGGAGGTTTTATGCATATCTCTAGGATCAATCAACCGATTCATACCAAAATTTCACGCAATTATTTATAAAGTAGGGTATGTAAATTGACATGTGTTATGTGCGGCAAGCATGCTTTAATGGGGTTTATATAAATAATTTATATAAATTTGTTATGTATATAAAACATTTCAATAAAATTCAACCAAATTTTGTATGCAAACAGTATTGATTAGAAGCAGCATTTTGGCGTAGAGAGATCCTCTTTTGCCGTATTTTTTGCAAAGTAGTGTCAGGTGAGTAAAATTAACATTTTGCTATATTTCCAAAATAATTTAATTAATTTCCACAACATTTTGCACACCTACAGAAGGCCATGTAAAGTTGCAGGATTTAAATGGGGTCAGTCACTGATTTTCAAAATGGCGGTTATATAAATATTTTGATATGTTTGACATATCTATTTAACAATTTAACCAAATTCAACAAAAAATTTTATGTTGACAGTATCTATTAGACGCATAGTGTAAAGACCATTTTTTTAAGGCAGTTTTTAGACTGATAACATTATTGATCCGAATCTTACCTCCGTGATGCGTGATGCAGTTCATTGCAGACTAGCTTAATTTTACTAGTTTTTCTGAATTAAAATCCTGGGTAAGTCACTCATGTATTTTAATTGTCAAGGTACTGTTTCACATGTTCCTGGTTTCATCTCTAATGATATTGCTGCCAATGAGACGTCAAAGCCTACCTACTTTCTAAGTTTTTAAGAACTTCACTAAAATTTATTTGCACCCATGCAGAGGAATGTAGGCTCATTAGTTATCAATAATTTCTTGTTTTTTTTTTTTATCATGCACAGTTTGGATACCGATTATGTAGTCAAAAGTGAGTTTCGCTGCAGTTCTGCAGCTTTCAAGTTTTTCTACAATTTCTAACTTCTGTGTGATTGTAATATCGGTTTTTCTACGTTGGTAGCCATTTCGTAAAAACTACACAACACCTCTTCCGTGTGTGCAAGTAGGCGAGCACGAATTTTATAGGTTACGATGCACTCCCCTCTCTCACTCCTCACGTCGTAGGCGATCAAAAAATTACCATTAGGCGAGGCGCTGGTAATCTGGAATGTGAACAGCCACAAGAAACAGTGTTGCAATATTCGTGCGGTACCGATGGACCAAACAACCAAGTGATATTGCCACATTACACCAGCGGAACTACAAATGTTATTACTAAATCCAAAAAAATGTTAACTGTGCAAATGTGAATATGAAGGTGCTCGGTGCATTGAACAACAACCAACAGATTTCAATAAATAAAAGATGTATGATAATTCTTGGTAGCCAGTACAAGTGTTTACATTAAGTTGGGCACATCATTTAGCACTCATTTTCAGTAGAATTGAAAATTAAATTGTTTTATATTTTATATATAACAATCTCACAGTGTTTTAATGTCTGAATACATACGTTTTACGAATCTTTGCTTAACAGCTGCAGTAAATGAAGGATAGGAAAGCGACCTTGCCATGACACACCAGTAGTTCATTATGTAATTTGAATAAACTTCAAAAAGTTGTGAAAAATCTTAATTTTATAAATAAATTTTTAAGCTGCACGGATAAGCTGAAAAACGGTTAATAGAAGCCAGATTAATCAGGGGTGTACTGTAGTGTTATTTATGTAGTTACTTGGCAACCAACACGTGATGACTAGGGTTTCTATTTCAAGGTGTATTATGGTTTGTGCTACAGTTCTATGCTATGTTTATTTTCAGCCATAAGACCATATTTATAGATTTGTTCTACAGTTCTGTGCTACGTTTTTTTTTTCAGTTATAAGACCATATTTATATCTGAACAATACAGGCACATAGGTGTGTACTAGGGGCACATGAAAAAGAAATAATTTGCTGCAAAATATTTATTTCCATCAATAAAACAAACTTTTTGTACAAAATGTACATAAAAACTGCTCATTACAGAAAATGTATTTAGATCAACGCTGAAAAATCTATAGATGCTCTGTAGTACAGTATAAAAACCATAAATCAAAATATAAAAAAGTTTTCTCATAATAAAAAATATTTTTAAGTACTAAATTAAGTTTTCTTCTTATAATCTTCAGTAATACTTTCTGTAAAAAAAAAACAGTAATGTTACATTAGTACAACAATATTCTCAAGTGTCATGAAACATGCTATCGATAATGAACACCAACATAAAGCACACACTATTATATGAAATTTATATTCTAAATTTATGGAATCTCAGCAAGCCAATAGTAAATACAGATATAAACCATGAGAAAGTATGTCAAGGATGAGTGAAATGGCAATAAGTGGTCATGAAGAGAGAGAGAGAGAGTGAGTGAGTGAGTGAGTGAGTGAGTGAGTGAGTGAGTGAGTGAGTGAGTGAGTGAGTGAGTGAGTGAGTGAGTGAGTGAGTGAGTGAGTGAGTGAGTGAGTGAGTGGTGTGTGTCCAAGAGTTCCGCCCTGTGAGTATTTGTGTTTTCTGTCACAATTTTAAAAGGTAATAAGTAGCCTAGTTGCTTATTCCCAACAATCTTAATGTTTGATTTCAATATTTTCACTTTCTATAGCCATCTGTGGCTGTCCGGTACAACTTGCCCAGCGCTGCCTTGTATCATCTCTTCCAATTCCTTGCTGGACAAAACCAACATGCAGATCTTTTCGGCAGGGTCATCACCACCAGCTACACTCAGCATCAACTCTCTTTTATCCCATCCATTCTAACATTTTTCAATACAGATTAACCTGTAGATGCTGATTTGCTTCTTGCCCACTGAATAATATAAAAGCATACCATTTTACCCAAATTGTAAGACAAATGTTTTATTGAAATTATTTACTCCTAAAATAATTCAGGGTCATTTCAGTTTCATGAACAGAAAATTGTAACTACACATATAGTTTATTACAGTAAAAGCAGTTTAACTAAAAAACACTAGCAGACTAAACTTTTTCATGAGAAAATTATAGGGATGGACTAAGTGTGATTTCCTTAGATTATAATGCATTTGAGGTATAGTATACAGTACATATTTTATTCACTGCAAAGAATTTGGACACAAACTTGTAGACAGAAAAATGTTTCCTGTAGATCAAGTATGAGGCATGTTTAAAAGTAAGGTTCATTTATAAATTGCCACCAATTGATACTGAGATAAGATATTGAATGGACTGAGCCATTGTTTGGTTCAGTGACTGATTGTTGTCCATTTTGTTGCAGTTAGATGTGTGTTGGATACAACGTGTGAGCAATTTAAAATAAGTGCAACAATAAATGATACTGCCAATTGTGAATTTAGTGCTATAATCTGGTTTTTGTTTGTCAAAAACAACAGTGCAGCTCAGATCCACAGGCTATATTCTGAAGCTTATGGACCAAATGTTATCCTCAACCAACACAGCACGTTAAACTGTTGAAATGTTACAGAAATTTTGCTGGCGAGTTTTTGACCATATTCCCTATAGCCTCAATCTGGCACCAGGTGACTGTCAGCTCTTTATGCACTTAAAGAAATGGCTTGCCTTGCAATGGTTGATAGTTGATGATGGACTCAAGAATGGTTTGAATGAGAGAAGGGTCCAAACGCAATTTTGCAGATGATACCGACACTATGTGGCCGATCCCGCAGATAGTGCCGATACAAATAATTTAATTTGTAATTTTTATATGGTGTCTGAGACCATCAAAAAACTTTTACCACCTCGGAAAATATGCACTTTGCACAGTTTTCAAATGGCTTTGTGGGGGGACATCTGGTTGAACATTAAAATATTCCCAAATTTCATATTTTCTGTTCCTTCCACGTTAGATTAAAAATTAGCATACAAATAAGTATGCCAACTTGCCGGACCATTTTTTCATATTTGGCCACCAGGTCCACCAAAGTTCACACATCCACTAATTGCACTAGACGCACAGAGAAATTGTGATTTTTTCCAGGAGGTACAACAGATCCCATTAATAGAGTTTTTATTAACACATTTGCACAGTTTTTAAAATACATGCCAAATGTTTACCAAGCATTTATACTGCAATGCATTATTTCAAATCTATTTGTTATAAAAATTTGTAGGTCTAACCATTATGATGAACGACTATGTAAAAAAGAATGATGCGTATGTAATTATATGCACAAGAGATTTATTTTGTCTTATAAATAAAACAATCTCTCTTGTTCCAGTAAACATTGGTAAATTAAAAACAGAAACTGGGTTACAAATCTCGTTAATTGTGTATTCAGAAACAGGATCATTGAAGTAACTAGAAACATAAAAAAAGTTGTTTACAAACTCTAAAATCTTCAGTTCGGAACATCCCACAGTAGTGCCAACCCACCACCAACAGAGTAGAAAACCATGGAATTTTAGGGCACAGACGTGATGGCATGGTGACCTCAATCGCAAGCATATATTTCATGGTACGTGCACTCAGCTGCTTTAGTGACCAACATTCATGGGTAATGTTTTGTTCACAATGAAAAAGGAATACATACGTGTTTGATGTTCGCATAAAACATGTACCTGTTGACAAAGGAAATAATATGTGGTGCACAGTGAATTCTATGTGTCTTACATCCAGCCAATCACAAACTACTCTAAATAAATTAAATTTTTTGTAATAATTTAAAAGAAAATAAAACACAACTATAAGACCTACACGCTCATGTTTAGGAATAAATTTTCGCCAATTTGTACCAGTCAATACGCCAACGCGTTTAGTTATCCAACACGCTTTCTCTAGGGTGCACTGTGTCATGCTGCAAGCGATAGATCGATATACGGTGTGTGAATAATAGATTGATATATGGCGTGCAAGCAATAGATCAATATATGGCATGGGAGCAATAAATCAATATACAGTTGTATTTCTTTCACAATTGTTTGTTGACATTTATGTGATAGAAAAAAGGCGACAACAAATATTATAGCAGTAAAATTTTTTTTTTACGAATTAATTTAACTAGCTCAAAAGCAGATACAGTATTAAAGTTCAATTACATTTTATTTTACGTATTTCACCAGGTACGGCTTGTATCGAGTTAAATCTGTAGCAGCACCAAAGCCAGCCATATCTGTTTCCATTAAGTAATTTCAAATCAAGTATTACTAAAAATAAAATAAAGAAAATAGTTTTTGTGGTTGCAAAATAAAAACACTTTGTTTGTGAAAACATGTCCCACAAGATAACCATGAACGGTAATTTCCATGATGATTAAATTATTTGGGTTGATGAAATAATTTGGCTGGACCATGACGATTGTAACCGATAGTGATTTTAAGGTTTATCTGCTAATGCGTCAGTATCGGAATCATTATCTGTCCATCCCTAGTTTGAATCAATGGTTTAGGGAAAAGGTGGCAGACTTCTTTGACGATGGGATAAGGAAACTAGCAACATTATCAGAAGTGTATGAAAATTAGTGGTTATTCTGTAGAAAAATAAGTACATTACCTACCAACGTTCGGCAATCGGTCCGTAAATCACTCTGCAAATGTTCCCAGAATATTCAAAGCTCAGGTTCGTGATATTTCCTAGGGGAGAGGATTGGATTTTTCTTTTTATATTATTTTTAAATAAATATTTTATTAACAGAAAGTTTGGAATAAGATTGGAAAAATTAAATACATTTTGGTCATAATAAATCATATTTACTTGATACAGCTTCCCTCTAATTTCAAAACAAACCTTACTTTAAAAACATGCCTTGTAAAAATGTGGTGGCTGTCTTATTTTTGAAGTCATGCTATATTAGGGCGAATATGTTATTCAGTTCAACCAGTGTAACAAAAGAAGTTACTGCTAAATCAAAAATTTAGGTTATTTACTAGTGCAATAAAAAATTACGATTTAAATGTCTGTAATATTAAACATTTACCATCATTGTTATTTGATAGTAACACTGGCACTCTTTGAAATTTACTTTAGTTCTGGTCATTAATATTTGATACAAAGTACAGTAGACCCCCGATTTTGTGGTTTCCAAGAATATTGTCACAAAATTGCTGCTGTCGCACAATAAAAACTAACATGTTAAAAATATTTTGCGGTGCAAAGTTTTATCAAGTGTTATAAACACCTGTTGAATTGTTTATGACATAAAACCAACATATTTATTACATTAAATATTTAATTCTATAGCCAGATCTCTTCCTAATAAAATCATACATCAGATATGTGACCTCCCCATGTAATTATTAAAATATGTTTTGTATTGCGAGTAAGTTTTACCCAACGCAAAGTCCATTTTCAGGGGCTTCTTGCAATAACACCAAGATTTTTTTAAATATTAACTTATTTAGATTGACTCATCATCTGAACAAACTGATATCCTGGAAGAGCATGTATGATGCCCGTTTGTCGCTAAATTATGTGTAAGTACCAAGCCCGAGTCCCACGTAACTCAGAGCAAGTACCAAGCCCGAGTGCCACGTAACTCAGAGCAAGTACCAAGCCCGAGTGCCACGTAACTCAGAGCAAGTACCAAGTGGAATAATTTCAAAAAGCAGATGTCTGCTAAAAGAAACAATAGTCTGGTATGTATGAACTTCAGGCGTGCTGCATCCATAAGGTCCAAACGCACACATAAACATTGCCTGGATGGATAAGCTTTGGCTGTCCTTGGATGAACTTCAAACAGCCAAGCAAGACCTCTTTTCCTCCCTTTACACGATTGGGGAGTTTTAAGAGCATTGCCTAACAATCAGTGTGGCATCCTCATAACCAACCGGGTGGCGATAAAGGAACATGTGGAGAGATGGCCTGGGTTTCTTCAGGGAGTTCCCTCCTATCCTATATCTGCGCACGTTTTTTCTTCAGTCATTGTAATTTCTTAAAGGTTCCTGAGAATGACCTCATAGTATCATAACCCTCGTAATATCTTTAATCATAAAACTGGGGGTGGCTAACACTGTTGCTGTGCAAGCACCATCAAGCATGGCTACACACTAATAAAATTGTGTAGTGGGGGAGAGAGTAAAACTTGTGCCAAAGTTTTTCCTTGCAACATCGAGAGTCTCACATGTGGCCTAAACTATCAGGCACACGCACCAAGTGTGGCCCGACAACAATTTATATGGCTTTCCGCATAATTTTCTTTTGATTTACAGTTTGTAAACTACTAATTAACAATCGGGACACAACCCCTATATTTTATTGCTGCATGCTAGCAAATTAAGTTTTAATGAACTTTGATTAAGATTTCTTGCATTTATGTTAACACTTTTTTATTCTTAAATTTTTGTGATTTTTTAAATATTGTTTTTGAGAATGTTGTAAAATCACTACTGTCGCAAAATTGGGGCTTGATGTAATTACTTCAGTCGTATATTTACCGGCAGGTTCAACAGTTTGAAGTAGCTCTTGGAGCAACCTTCTAAAAACTGCTGAATGTTTGATACTGTTGAACTACAATTCTTGTAATGTCACAAAAGCGATGACTCTTGCTTCTTCAAACTTTCTGTGCTTGCAGCAGTCGGACTCAGCTTATCCATGCCAACATATTGACGCGTTCCCTCCTGGACAGAAAAAAAACAACAGATTTGAAACAAGTAAAAAGGAAAAATGTTATCTTACTTGTAAGGAAAAAATTAAAAATTCTGCTTGCACAAGAAATGTTTTTGTTAAAGTCCATAATTCTGTTGCAACCATTACATTATATGTGTTATCCAACAACTACACATTGTATATCTGGTTTATAGCTAACTGAGATATTTTAAAATCAACCTTTGAAAGAATGTTTACCAGCAACAGTATTAATTTTATTACACACTATGAATATTGAATGTGAATGGGGGGACTTCCAATGATAATAGAATGGCAATGAGTGATAAATCTTTACACCATAACAAGTGTATACAGTATTCACAAGTGCGTGGAAAGGGTGGTGAAGGGCAAGGAGAGCATTTGGCCCTCCTCCAATTTTACTAACGAGTGCCAAAGCCTTCATTGGTGTAACAGTTGATTTTCATAGTTTAAGTATAGTACAGTCTATAAAGTCAGAAGTCACTAAATAACGTTGTTTGGTATTTTTGTAATGGTATAAGTTTTATGGGTAAAATGTGTAGATAGAAACAACAATTGTGTGTAAACACTGCCATAATATTTTTAAAAACTAAATTTCTGGAAGGAATGCTTTATCCAGCCCCAGGGGCACCAAATTCTCAACATGACCTTGCCCCTCCCTAAGCTGAGAAAGGTTCCAATGCCTCTATTTACAATAGTGGCAACTGAAATCTGCTACATATAGTTGAAATCTGATCTGCATCAGCTGCCGCATTAGTTTTTTTTTGTTTAAAGTTGGCTACACCCAAGCCTTGTTTTGTCTCTGTCTATACTGCTGTTGTGGTTATGTAATGACGGGTGCTTTGTTATTGTCTTGGTGATGCAGGGTTATTTTGGACGTTATTAAATGATAAGCTGGTATTCAATATTTTTATTTCTAACACATATTATAGTTTGAACCAGAATAATATTAAAATAAGTATCTTTGATTATAGCACCAGTGTCACTTGACAGACTATTCACTGGGTCTGTGGTAATGTTAATTTTTACACGTGGTAGAAAGCTGCAAAATGGCATCATAGAAGAAACTAAGCAAGGTCAAGGCTTTCAAAAGAGTTCTGTTAACCACAAAACAACTGCAGTTGTCTGAAGCATCACTTGTGAATCACTTCAGCCATCGCAATACAGCATAAGGGAAATACATGCCAATAGTGAAGTGTACAAAAAGTGAGCTATAAACTTAGTGTTTTGATCTACAATGGACAATGAATGATGGATGCTGACCACACAGAGAGGAACAAAGTGTTCTCATATGTACAGGATGTTCATGGTAAAGTGAACACTACTGAAATACACCTTTGAAAACAATCACTGCCTGTAACTGCATGTATTCCAGCATTAACATTTAGTTATCCATAAAGTTGGCAGCAAATTACAAAAAAAAAAAGTTTCCTGTTTAATTGTTTTAGCGAAAGAATGTGTGAATAAGTGGCAAATGAAATAGGTTTCTTTGTGTTTTATAAAGATTATGAAGCGACACAATTACATATTTAGGTTTCTATTGGTTTCAAAATGCAAATGGCATACAGATACACGTACTTAATATGTCAATACCTTTATGCCTGCTCTTTATGCCTGCTGTGGGGCCATGGTGTCTGAGCAGTTAGGCTGTTTGTCTCCCACCAAGGCAAACTGGGCTTAATCCGGCCAATTCACTCCGGATTTTCACAAGTGGGAATCGTGCCGGATGATGCCGCTGGTCGACGTGTTTTCTCGGGGATCTCCCGTTTCCCCTGTCCTTTCATTCCGGCGCTGCTCCATACTCATCTCACTTCACCCTCATTGGCTCTCAATACCTCAGTGTTAAGAGCTGCACAAATCTCTTCGCTCACTGATTTTATGCCTGTTCTGCTCACAAGCAAGTCAAGTTCACAATATTAATTACATAAACCTGAAAATGTAACTTGAAAAGACTGTGGTTGATTATTACAGTGGCAGTATTGTGTTGAAATTCTGTGGACTTAAAATACAGGCACTCGTTTACATACACAAACACAAGCAACCAGTGCAAAATCACTGATTGTGCCAGGGCTGGGACCCGCCGCATTGAAAGCACCCACTGCGAAGGCGAATTCAACTTCATAAGTCTGGGTTGAGCAAAAGAGCACTGTGAGCTAGATAGATTTCCTTGAGTTCTGGTCACGATGCAATTTTACCGGCTGTGAGGGAGAAGGTCGCCTACGCATATGTACCCTGTGAGCAGTGCTCCCTCCCTGACATATCATTCTCTGCCTTTGATGGGCTGAAATAATGAGGGATACGTGAGGTTTAACATTCATTTCCCAATTTATAATAACAACCGTCCCAGCATGGCAGAAAAAGCAGTTAGCCTGATCGAAACCCGGGTAGCCATCCCACAACAAGAGTTTCTTACCAGAGTATACCTGACATCCTCAAGAGAACCCCACATCATTCCTACAAGTCTGCAAAGCTAAGTTAAAGTACACGCAAGTACCAATAGCCTTATGGAATCCCTGGGTACAGACGCAGCTTCAAGACGAAGCAGCCAAGTGGTGGCTATGTTATGGCAACTTTATTACTACATGGGAACAATCAGAGGACAGACTGATAGAGTTCTTCTCCAGAAAAAAGGTGGTGGCCAATTTGCAAGAAGAAGAGTAGACCTTAGTCCAAAAACTAAGCGAAGAGGCAACATCTTTATCTGACAGAAAGCACTCATGTTACACGTCCATCCCGGTGCAGAGGAAGACAAGAGAGTCAACTTAATAACACAACTGCTTTTATCCTAAATTTAATCTTACCTAAGTGAACTGAAGCCTTGCTCAATAGCGGAGCTTGTGTGACATGCATACACCTGGGAACAAGACATAGCGCTGAAATTCAAAGCCCTGGCTAGTACTAAGACTATGACGCCTATTCACAGCGACCATAAGCCACATAATACAGCTCTGCCCCTGCCAAATGTATACCAATTTCCTGAATGTGAGCATTACCCTGAATGCCACTTCCATTCGGACTGCCCTGTTTATCAGAATAAACAGGTGGCTGCCCTCATCAGTAATGAGAACGGGAGGAATACGACACATGCGAAAAGCTCCAACAAGTCGTACAAATCACAAGGGAATGCCAGTGCCGGTCCATCAAGCATAACCTGCAGAGACAGTGTGCTGGCTGGACAGCCAGCCACCAATGATGTGTCCCATATTATAATTGAAGGTCAGAAACACGTAGCTATAAACTTTATCTACAGTGTACTCATTCCTCCAACAGCACACAGAAAGAGGGCAAACTGAGAAACTATTCATATGGTACAGGAGTGCACTACATTGTGGACTAACGGGAAATTACTCCCGAACTTGACAGTAAGAGGGGAAACCAAAGAAGAGGGGAAACCACAGAAGAGGGGTTTATTTCTGGCAAGTAAATTAATGAGACTGTAATACTTGGGCAACCATGACTTTCTAGCCAGGGCATATCTACTTGGGATAAAACCAGAGAAGAGTCGTCATTGGGAGACAAACCGACTTGTATGAAACTGAGCTACAAATTATAGTGGACACAGTAAACGTCCAACTCTCAAACAAAATGGTGGTACAGCTAATTAAAATACTAGTGCAGAGAAAATATGAACTACCTAATGCCTTGTCCCATGATCCAGGAGCCAACCTAGAAGGAGTTCAGAGCAAGGAGAGGAACCAACGTTACTCCCTGAAACTATCCTAAATCCTCTGCAACCCAGAGAAATCAAGCGTGAAACAACTAAAACCAAGCCCAGAGAAATCAAGCGTGAAACAACTAAAACCAAGCCCATAGAAACCCCTTATCCAAAGAGAATAGGCACATCACGCTATGCCGAATGGAAAAGGTATAGAAAAACAGCAGTTCTACATACAGAAAAAGTGCCCAGACATGAGGAAATTACAGAAGTCAAATCTGCAGCCCAGGGACCTAGTTAACGCAAAGACTTGACCTTTGAGCAACCTAGCCACAGGATTCTGTACCAGCTGTCGCCCCAAGTGGGAAAGTCCCCAAAAAGGTACTCAAAATAAGAGGAAACACAGTCTACGTACAGGATAGCTAGAGTAATATACCCAAGGTTCACCGCTAGAGTAATATACAAGGTTCACCTCACACACCTGAAGCCTGCCTATACACATGTTCTCGACCCTAACAAAATACTCCGTGAGCCGGTGAAAGCGCTAGGGCCAGAGCACCCAGTGCCAGGGAGCAATGTCCTGGCATGCTCTAGTGATTCATTTTCCCCTCCAGGGAAAACACCAGGGTGTGATACTGTGGCGTCCATCTATGCCAGTTCCAGCGCCAACGAGGAGGGAGAGAAGAACGCCCAAGGCTCCACCCAGGGCTGGCCAACCAGCATCGAGGAGTAGGTGACTCTGCCCTGTCCGGGGTCGGTATCACCCCCTCCGCCCATCTCAACACCTCACCATGCAGCCGCCTAGGTGTGGTCAGCATGCCACCATAGAGGGGAAGTGGAAGTGTGTGCTGTCCCTCCGGCAACCTAGCCAAAACCCGAGGCTTCCACCTTCTGGCCTAGGTCAACGCTGCTCACACACATCTGGTGACCCAGAGCTGCCTGCCTGTCCTTGCTATGTGTCTCCGCAGAGGCGCCAGGCACCATAGTAGGCATGCCAAGTAGCAGTTGAGATAAGACCTGGATGCTACAGAGGCACCGTAGTGCCGGTACCACTGGCCAGCACCGCCAGCAGCCCAGGCCAGCAACCCAGCCCAGGCTGTTCCCGTTACAGTTCCAGCCATTCTCATAGCAGCAGAATATCTCGTGGTTGCAGTTCCAGTTCAAGCAGCATCAGTAATAAGACTCTGTGTGCCGGAGTAACCTGTAACTCCCGACACCTGCTTAGAGCAAAAGACTGTGTGAGGAGTCAGACTGCGCTCCTGATCTGCTCAGAGTTCACATCGCCAGCAGTGCTCAGTGCTACGATGTGTGTACACAGTAGTCAGTAGTCCTCCCTAAGTCATCAAAGTGTACCCTGTTAGAATAGAGAAGGCATTTAATGCTATAAATGTTTTTACCTCTTGTGAAACCCAAAATACAGAGCATCCCTTTAATCAGCAAGTCAGTACAACCACACAGTGGAGAAAAGGTAAACCCATTTGAGCTAGGCAGAGTTAGGCTATCATTTGTGAGATCACACGGGTTGCAGTCACCATTAGCTTTGGTTATCATTGATTTGCATGCATGTGTTAGTTGTATTTTGCTGGCAGCAGTTTGTTTTACCTTTCTAGTCCAATTTGTTGTAGCACCTGTTTTTTCTAACACAGTTTCATTGCTTGTGTGATTACCATTTTTCGGCCTATGTGCCACGTAATAATGTCTTTTCAAAGGTAACTTCACTGCTGGAATGTTTGACAGTGTTAAGCCTTCACGTCATGTCATTCGATGGCTTCACCATGGTATAAATTTACCTTTACCTGCTGCTTTATATATATTTATGATTCCAGGTTGCATTATATAGTCTTATGTTTTTCACACCTATGAGCCACACCCAAGCTTAAATCATATTTTGTTTTGTATAACGTTTTATTACCTACAAGCCTACGAGCCACCTTAATACGAGAAAGAAACTATGTGAGCCATCCATTTTTACAGAAAACACAATTTCAGCTAATGGCTGCATTGTATTTTTTGCTTTTATGAGCCAATTTGCTTTCTCCTGTGGCCTGCATGCCACCTTTATCAGAGATAGCAATTATCTGAGACCATACTGAAATCAATGTAAACGTTTTTTGTTTTCTTTGCAACCATCTGAAGTGTACCAGTTACCACAAATTGGGCCAGGGTTCGCCGTTGACCATCTGCCAAGACCAATAGTGTCACTGTCACCAACCCTCCAAGGCCAAAGCTTGATGCGCCACGGGCGAAGTCACATTCTACTCTAGTCTCCGCCACAGCTGTGGCCCCCTCTAAGAAGAGACATGGCCACTACACGCCACAGAGTGCATCGCACAAGGTAACAGAAGTGCCTCCTGTCAGCCTGTAACCCGCTCGACGCTGAGGGCCTGCCTTCCTCTCCGTCCAGGGAGCTAAGGAGAAGTGAACTGCCATCCCCACCACCTTCGCTTTGCTTCACGTATCTCTCTCTTCTCTTTTCCATGCCGCTACCCCTGCACTGGTTCTGTGGCCCGGGTATATATAGGAATATAGGACCCCCGGTCCTCAGTTTGAGGCTGACTCGTGCAAATCTCCAGCAGAACATCACTCTGCCCGGCCATGTTCACACTACTTCTACCACTAGCTGACTCGCGCAGCTCGCTTACAGAATGTCACTCTGCTCGGATGCGTTCTGACACCGCTTGAACCTTGCTCCAGATGAATCGCTGCCCGTCAGTAGCATTCACTCGCCATCATCCAGCTACATCATCGGACAAGCAAAACAGCTGTTTCTACAGCTCACCACGCATTCAGTCAGTACGAGTCGAAGTATTCTTTGACTTAGGGTCACCCTCGCCTCCGTCTACCGTGACTAGGGACTGCACCTTAGTTGGCAACCTAGGTCGGCCCCTCAAGCCTCAGTCAGGGTACAGGCTGGCTTATGCATGTTTATTGCTTCAACAATAAACAGGCATAAACTAAGCTGGTTGCGTTATCCTTTCCATGAGTTTTCTTTCTGCACCTAGTTCCTGCTATTTCCTGTTTTTGACCCATATCCGCCTATACTCTTCTAGGGCAGGTACGAGCCGAACCCCTGAAACCTACCCAACTCTGCTCGGAACCTCCATCTCCTTTGAGTGGAGGTTCTCACTCGACTGTTACCACCTTTCTGTGGCTGTTTAGGTGTGCCGGTAATTTCCCGCCTTCCTGCCTAACACAGGAGCAGACTCCCTTATCCTACTGTTGTCACCTACAGTCAGGAGCTTGGGTCTGCCGGTAACTTCCTGCCCGTCAAGTTTCTTGTCTGGAGCACAGTTAGACCTACCTCACTGTTACCCTATCCACTTCCGGATTCCTCCAGGTCGTACCTACCTCTACTGGACATATACTATCACCCCTTCTATACTATGCCCTTATGCCATGTTACAGGGCTGGGTGGGATAAGGCGACCAAGCAGGCCTTGGCCTTGGTTGGGGACCTAGTAGGGGAAGGGCAGGGTGCTGCCAGGATGTACACCTGGAAACGAGAAGAGGCTGCTAAAGAGAGGGGAACACCGTATAGTGCTACCAGCCGGGACCACAGCTTACAGTTTGATTTGTTGTGGACACACCACGAGCTGTCTCACCTCTGACACCTACGCCTCCCAAGAAGACTGTTATCACACCAAGACCACCAACTGCCACACGAGTAGCTCGCCGAATAGACATTACACCTAGTTACACTACAGTACGCATGCAGACCAGACCAGCACCTCCACGTGCACAACGGACGGTAGTCGAACAGCCAGCACCAGCCCTCCCTGCACCTGTTAATAACCCAGTTAAGTTGGCGGCACCAGCTTCCCTGCCGTCTGGGGGCAGAAAAGCTGCAGACGTTCACCCCCACTAGATACACCTAAGGTGAGGCGACAAGCTAACAGCTCCTGTACAGTGCTTCTTCCTCTAATGTGAGGAAACGGCTATTCCATCAGGTGCAACCCACTCAGGCCTCATTTGCACCATGTCACACAAACACACACCTGACAATTAAGCCACCACCTCCCAAGGTGATCCATGAAGTGATACATCTACCAATCAAGACAGGTCCAACATCCACCACCCAGTTGTCAAGTAACCCCATTAATACGGTCCACATTCCAGGGTCCTAAGGAGGGAGAGACATGGAGTCAACACCCACCTCTACCTCTTGCTGAAAACTCCTCAAGCCAAAAGGATGGATAGACCGTGCTTTCATAGTCTCTACATATACTGAGTGTCGGGATCAAGCCAGCTTTTGCCCTTTCACTCCACACATGGTTTCTGTCCTCGCTGAGTTGCCAATGGCTTATCGAAGATTTTAACCCAGAAAACTGTGGTGAGAAGGCAGCTAAGTAAAGTGTCTAATCAAAAGGCAGGCTGATCACAGAGTTCAAGAGTTCAATCAGTGGAATCCTTACAGTGGCCAGTCACGCCCATGTCACTATACATTTGAACACCATTGTAAGAAGGTAACATGTCAGAGATAGACACTGAAACTAACAGTATGTTCTGGCAAACGCACTCTTGTTCCGTAGCTTAACCTTGATATGTGGTGGTGATCATGTTGGATCATGTGACATTGACTTTGCACTCTAAGGTTATGTTGGAATAACCTCAAAACATAATAATAGTAAAAAAAAAACTAAAAAATTTAACAAAACATTACAAATAATAGTAAGAAAAATAACAAAAAGTTTCCAAAATTTTAACTAAATTTAATGAAGATAAAAAAAAAGTAAACACTGGGAACACCTACCAACATGTACACTGACGAGCCAAAAAAACAGGTACACCTGCCTAATATCATGTAGGGCCCGCAAGCACGCAGAAGTGCCGCAAGATGACGCGGCATGAACACGACTAATGTCTGAAGGTATGCAGGAGGCAATTCACACCATGAATCCTGCAGGGCAGTCCACAAATCCATAGGAGTGCGAGGCGGTGGAGATCTCTTCTGAACAGCACGTTGCAAGGCATCCCAGATATTCTCAATAATGTTCATGTCTGGTGATTTAGGTGGCCAATGGAAGTGTCTTAAGTCAGAAAAATGTTCCTGGAGCCACTCGGTAGCAACCTTTGGCATGTGTGGGTGCCACATTGACCTGCTGGAATTGTCCACATCCGTCGGAATGCACAATGGACATGAATGGGTGCAGGTGATCGGACAGGATGCTTTCGTATCTGTCACCTGTCGGAGTCGTATATAGACGTATCAGGGGTCCCATTTCACACCAACTGCACACGCCCCACACCATGACAGAGCCTCCATCAGCTTGAACAGTCCCCTGTTGACATGTAGCGTCCATGGATTCATGAAGATGTCTCACTACCCGTACACGTTCATCCGCCCGATACAACTGGAAACGAGACTCATCAGACCTGGCAACGTGTTTCGAGTCATCAACAGTCCAATGGCGGTGTTGGCAGGCCCAGGCGAGGCGTAAAGCTTTGTGTCGTGCAGTGAACAACGGTACAAGAGTGGGCCTTCGGCTCCGAAAACCCATATCAATGATTGTCTGTTGAATGGTTTGCACGCTGCCACTTTTTGATGCCACAGCATTGAAATCTGTGTCAATTTGTGAAAGGGTTGCACGTCTGTCACGTTTAATGATTTTCGTCAGTTGTCGTCTGTCCTGTTCGTTCACTATCTTTTTCCGGCCGCAGCGAAGTCAAAGATTTGATGTTTTACCGGATTCCTGATATTCACAGTACCCTCGTGAAATGGTCATACTCGAAAATCCAAATATTATCGCTACCTCGGAGTTGCTATGTCCCATCTCTCGTGCGCTGACTATAACACCACGTTCAAACTCACTTAAATCTTGATAACCTGCCATTGTAGCAGCAGTAACCAATCTAGCAACTTTGCCAGACACTTGTCTTATATAGGCGCCGCCGAACACATCGCATTACTCTGATTGGTTCCATACCTCTGTTATTTTCATATGCATGCCTATACCAGTTTTTGTGGCTCTCCAGGGTACATTGCTACTACAAGAGAGCTAATTTACAAAACCAATGTGATCATTGTCTGGGCCATGTTTCACTCATTTACATATTTCTTAAAAGCCTTACAAATGATATGTGAAATGAAGGACTCTACTACTGCACACAGTAATGAAAGGTAACTTAAACTGTAAGAATTCATATGATGGAATATCTGCGAAGTGCAGTATAGGTTAAATAATTTAAAAGCTACAATGGTCTTGTGACATATTTTTTAGGTACTGTATTTACCTGAATATAGGGAAACCTCGAATGCAAGATGATCCACACGTTTTCCACTTTAGCCTCCAGAAAAAATTTATTCCTTCAAATTATTTCCAAAAACAATTTAACAGGATTATTTAGGTGGTAAAATGAAGGTTTAACATAACTAAATTCTTTGCTGTTAACTATATACAGTGTACAGTATATAGGTACTACACCTCAAATGCATTAAAATAAAACATACGGTAGTCACACTTTTTTCTCCATCCCTACAGTTTTCTTCTTAAAAAGCATGGTCTGCTTATGTTTTTAAGATTTTATTAAGTAGCTCGTACTTTTATAAAACAAGTGTATATTCAAAACATTCAACTATCACTTGCTACTACTCAAGCAAAAATATTAACGGCAAAATTGTTAGTATGCAAAAATATGAACAGAACTTAGAATTTTAGAGTAAAATTTGGAATAAAACCTAGTCATATTCAGGTAAATATGGTATATATTGTGAAATCCCGATATTTCGCATCCCGATTATTCGTATATCCCGCTAATTTGTGTAAATTTGTCTGTCCGTTGAGAAAATCCCTTTAATTCGTAAAAAACCAATGCATTCCGGTCCTCTCGATAATACGTATTTATTTTGGTGCTCGAGCTCAATTAAAACTTCTTATAATTCTTATTTCCAACTTCAAAATCTCGTTAACTCGTAATGTTTGTAACCCTAGACTGTACACAAGCTCTAGATTCATGCAATTCGGGCAGGGTAAAAAAGACCGGAAGGGTACTAAGGGACGTAGGAGGGTTTGAAGAGCAGGTAATGACGCCGAGTAGGCTGTGAGGCAATGTGTCTGTGATTATCAGAACTGAGGGGCGCCTTGCTGTCCAGTCTACGGTTATGAGAGGATAGGAAGGAGCAGAGCGAGTGAAAAGTTTGTCAGTTCGGTCTTAGCCATGCCTCCGAAAAGAGCTAATAAGTGTCTTTCCATTAGAGAAAAAAAAGAAATCATTAACGCCGTGGCCGGTGGTGATAAAAAAAATTGACGTGTCCAAACGTTATAACGTTCCTCCTTCCACAATAACATCAATTCTGAATAACAAGGGCAAAATCGTCTCCCAGACATCAGACAGCAAAGTAAAGCGCTTTAAGACTGGTGAGTATCCACAACTAGAAGAGAATTTTAAAAGTGGTTTGCGCAAGCACGGAATTCAAATGTACCAGTTGGAGGAAACATTTTAAGAGAAAAAGCAAACGTTTTCGCAGAAAAAATGGGAATTAAAGACTTTCGTGAGAGTGATGGTTGGTTTGATAGGTTTAAAAAAAGGCACAGCATAAAATTTAAGAAGATTAGTGGGGAAAGTGCGAGTGTATCGGCCGACGTTTGTTCTGAGTGGAAAGACGAATTGGGAGAAATAATCGATTCTTATGAGCCCAACAACATTTTTAATGCCGATGAGACGGGGTTATTTTATAAGTGTCTCCCCGACCGATCAATGTGTTTTAAGGAAGAAAAGTGTCATGGCGGAAAAAATAGTAAAGAACGTGTAACCATATTGCTGGCCGCCAACATGGATGGATCTGAGAAATTGAGACCGCTCATGATAGGTAAATCAGCCAAACCAAAATGTTTTAAAAACATAAAAACTTTTCCGATGACCTATCGTTCAAACAAAAAAGCGTGGATGACGGGCAAATTATTCAAGGAATGGATATGATCAGTGAATGCTGATATGGAGAAAAGGCAGCGAAAAATTCTACTTTGCATGGATAATTGTACGGCCCACAACAATACCCCACCGCTCAGTCATGTTAATGTTGTGTTTTTGCCCGCCAACACTACTTCTAAGCTGCAACTTCTAGACCAGGGCATAATTAAAACGTTCAAAAATTTTTACAGCAAGGAAGTAGTGATGGAACTCCTTGACAGCATCGAGGATGGGGAGGATCATAAAATCACCTTATTTTCAGCCATGAACATTGCTCACAAGGCGCGGCGTGGCAAAGTGTTAGCGAAAACCCAATAAAAAACTGTTTTCGTGCTTGTGGATTCACGAAGGTGGAACTTTCATAAGCAGTTACTGAACAAGACTTAGAATGCCCTGTGAATTGGAATTGTCTTCCTCAGAATGAAGAAAATACTATAACGTTTGAAGATTTCGTCCATTTTGACGATGGCCTAGCGGTAGCGGGGATTCTAACTAACTGATGACGAAATTGTGGCTCTATCTCAGGACATTGATGGTGAAGGTGTTGACGAAGATGATGTGCCGACAATTACGCCTAAAGAAGCTAAACAATACATAAACAACGTGCGCCATTTCTTAGCGAAATCAGACGTTGGCGATTAAGTATTTTCTGCTTTGAACATGCTTGACAAAGCCATCGACAATACCAGTCTACAAGGCTTGCACCAAAAGAAAATTACAGATTTTTTTTAAACGTAAATTTTTAATGTTTTTTATTGATGTAATTATTGATTTATATGTATTTTTTCTTTTTTGCTCCCGATTATTGGTAATCCCGCTAATTTGAATATATTGATAATTCATATTTAACACTCAGTCCCTTGACAATACGAATTATTGGGATTCTACTGTACCTTAATATATTAATGGCCAGAACAGGTACTTACTTGAAATTCTGGGCTAATTTTTCACTGTGCCTACATATATAAGCATAATTATGAGAATGCCTACAAATAACTAGTCTCTAATAGTAGAGCAGAACCCTACACCATATTACAACAGAATTTAAGCTACCACACAGAAAGCTAACAAGTCCAGGGAAAAAAAGTCAAGATATTCATCATCATCTTGCGACTTTCGACACTACATAGCTGCAGAGCCCATGATGACATGATCAGCAAGCAATCACAAGCAAGCAACGAAGCATCACTTGAAACTACGACATCATTGTTCCACTTTCATTATAGTTCATCCACACTCCTAATAGCAAATGTTATAAGCAAATATAGCTGTCAGTATTTAAAAAGAGGATGGTGGACATTGGAGTGAGTGAGTGAGTGAGTGATGAGGTTTGAGGTCTTGAGAGACCATGAGGGTGAAGTTAGGCGAGTATGGAGCAGTGTTAGAATGCAAAGGCAGGGGAAATGGGAGATCCCTGAGAAAATCCACCAACCAGCAGCATCGTCCAGCATAATCCCCATGTGCGAAAATCTGGGAACAACCCTGCTGACATAGTTCAGGGTACTCAAGTGTTGTCAAGGTATAAAACACAGAAACAAAAACACAATTACAAATACATAACAGCAACTCTGCTGTCATAAAGTGATTTCACTACATGCAGTAACAATGCACAAGAAATGACTATATTACTTACAAGCCGTTTCTTTGCTGCCTTTCGCAAAAGGTGGTTTCTGATGCAGGGTACGAACAAGTCTGGGTTGAGCTCCGCAGGTTCCGTCCTGCGAAACAACTTGCAGACCGTACTGACCAGCAGGCCCACCACCACGGTCAGAAGAAATCCAATAACTACGTACCACATGTACGACAACTTGTACACATACCAGTAGTCGTCGTCAGAACTGCAGCACATAAAACATAACCCACTACTGAGCTAGCACCACAGCACTATTTGCACGAAAGTAGCACTCTATAATTGAATTACAAGATCAAACTTAATGTTACAGTAAATTAGGCAGTGTATTTCAATGGATGCGTTAACACACACAGCCAGACAGAATTTTTTATTTCCTTCTGTGCTTACCGATTCTAATCAGGACACTAATATAAAGTACGATGAATTGGCAAGGTTCAGGGCACTAATCTAAAGTGTGAGGAATTTGCAAGGTTTAGGACACTAATCTACAGGGTGACTAACTGGCAAGGTTTACACTACGTAACTTTACACAGGATGGGAAGCCACTGGGAAAACCATCCTAATACAGTTCGTCAGTGCTGAACCCAAGACTCCCAAATGCAGGTCATTAATGCAACAGCATTACCAAATGTAGCTAGTCATAAGCACTGTTATTACCATACTGCACAATTAACTGCTAAAATTGCAAAAAAAAAAACCCCCAATGATTTATAAAAGTTACCATATTTACACGAGTACCACATGCACATTAAAGATAAATTTGTAAAGTACAGGCATGAGTCTTACATGGAGATTAAGGTATTGGACAAAAATACAAAAGTGAAAATAACCAGGTTCCCACTGCTTTCCCCTCCCGCCAACAAACATAGGACTACGGAAAGCATGATGTCAGCCATGTGATGTTTACAGAAATAAAGCAGATTTTTTAAATACAAGTGGAGTGAGAACATGGGTTTCCGGTTGGTCTACAAGCATGTGGCCGGCCCAGCAGGCAAGTAGTTCACATTTGAATTTCTTGTTAAAACTGTTAATGTTTTCCATAGACAAGTAACAATTTAAATGGCAATTGCATTAGAAAAATAATAACATGTTTACCGTATTTATGTATATTTAAGCTGAAGGTGTGACATGCCATGAGATAAGTGGCCTTTTGTGTTTAAGTATCTCGTTTTGCGTTGTGATCAGACCGTACTGTACCCACTGAGTGACAGTTTCTGCTCGTGTTAAGGGGCCTTTCCACTGGTACATGTTTGTCTGAGCAAGGCGATGTCACATGCCTACGGGTACTTCGAGAATTGCGGAGGCGGCTGTTTCCCTTGTTCGACCCTTCCCACTCTGAACTCAGAGAGGCCACCTCTCCTATCTCCATGCACATGGGCAGGGAGGATCGCCTCAAGAAGGACTGCCTTGAACATGCTTGACAAACACCAAGCTAGGGTTTTCCACAGCCTGCTGTTTGACAAACACCCCAACTGTGACATCAAGTGCCAACACAATCAACACAATGTAATGTGACCACCCAGCAAGTGGCAGTGTACATTTCTGGGTGGCAAAAGCCTAAATCACAAATATTATGCCTTCCAATTTATTCCAAAATATTAGGGTGTATATTTTGAGTAAATGTGGTATAACTCATGTCACATTTACTTTTCAAACATGTGCATAGCTTGAGTAACACAGCTGTGAACTGAGACACAAAAGTTTTTAGAACAGAATACGTAAAAGTATTTTTTTCCCTGAGAGGATATTCAAAATGTAGGGTGCAGGTGATACGTGGGGGTGGGTTGTACATTGGTAAATACACGTACTTTCTGAGGCGTCACTCTGCTGTTATGTACAAAGGCTGAAATACACTGGTGGAAAATGAAAAATGAACACCACTAAATAGGTGACATAGAAACACCATATGCTCATGGGGCACAGATAGAGGGCAGTATATGCAATGCTTAACAGTGCTGTGCTGTGGACAGAGTAGGAACCGCGTACTAGGCATAACACCGCTGAGCCCAATACAACTGTAGTTTATTCGGTGAAAGAGTAGTCTGTTGTTTTCAAGTATCGGCCTGTTTATGGCGCTACGAAAATCAGATGTAAAAACTT
Source organism: Clitarchus hookeri (assembly GCA_002778355.1). Classification (NCBI taxonomy): domain Eukaryota; kingdom Metazoa; phylum Arthropoda; class Insecta; order Phasmatodea; family Phasmatidae; genus Clitarchus; species Clitarchus hookeri. Next base: position 129,379 of record NQII01004627.1, on the reverse strand, counting down.
GTATTTGTCATTTATTTTCTGCGTAGTTCAGAGGTAAATTTTAAAATACTTTCAGCTTAATCAAGTTTGTGCAAACTTTCATCTGTCTGAAGCAAAACAATTAGTGGAAAATTTCATATAGCATTTATTATTACAAAAATATTACTGTCAATTAGTGTTGTTAAAAACCTCAATTTATCAAAATTCTATTTACTTCACCAAATAATTTTAAATATTTTGAATTGCAATAAAATTAGTAATATTATGTAATTAACAATGGACATTTTCAAACTTTGTCTTACTTATAGATTATAGTTTATCAAGAACAATATGAATGAGTAACGTATGATATGCCATACACAAATATGCTAGGGACGTATGGTTTACCCATGCTGACACCTCGTGTAGAATTCTGTGGGACGGGGGAAGGAACACACAAGTATGCAGTTTTGGTGTGAAATTTATAATGAATCAAACCTAGTTACAAAGCTGAAAATTGTATTGACATTGGCGCTGTCAAGTAGTAATAGCCAACATCTGGTAACAGCTTGCAGTATGGTGAATGACCGAAAAAAAAGTGCACTGAAAATAACACACGTTAAAAAATGTGTTCTGAAAATAATATACATTTTATCACCACACATGAAAAAGATAAAAGCATACGTGCACACACATACCCACACCCAACACACAAGACCTAATTCATTCTCGTCGTCTATGCCAATTCAAATGAAATCCAGGTTATGCAACATCAAGTATTAGGCTCACATGACTCAACTTCTATGCCTAACGTAAGCACTGTGTCCATGAACAACTAATAAAAATCACCACCGATAGCATGCAAAAGATTTCTTGCGATACATGTAAAAGATATTTCCAAGTTTACATTTCGGACTGTTCAAAAAGAAGCACACACCACATTATCTTCCACATTTCCTTCTGTTATTGTTTTCAGACATGTACAGGATGAGTATTAAAGAATACTCCAACTTTGAAGGTCAATAATAACAAAAAACAAAAAACCTACAACCTTGATTGACCAATAAAATGAACCGCGGAGCTGTGAAGTTTGTTTACCATACATTCATAAATGTTCAATGTGACCGTAACACCGTACATGCTGACAAGAGTGTGTAACGAGTTTGATTATCGCATAGATGTCGTTCGGGCCGCTCGTGGTGGTCACAGTGAACATTTTAGAAGATATGGTAAGCAAACTTCACGGTTCCACGGTTCATTTAATTGGTCATCCAAGGTTGTAGGTTGTTTGGTTTTGATATTATAAACCTTCAAATTGGGGTATTCTTTAATACTCATCCAGTACTTCCTGTGCTACATGATAACACATCTTCAACCACAAGTGCTTTATAGTAACAACTGAATTTTACAGTAACTGATAAGATGATTCACATGTTCAAGTAATAATTGCATAAAAAAGTGATTTATCCCACACCAAAAGACATGAACAGCATGTGGCAGAACAATATGGTTAATATCTAAAATACTTATATGAAACTTTTTGTCTGGATGCTATAAAAAGTTTACTTTCTAAGGTATTACTTTCTACTACTGTGAAATTCTCCATTGTAGTTTATTTTGTATGCTGTATAGTATTGCAGCACAATAACACTAAAATAATTTGAAAATAAAATTTAAATAACAAACTCTGTGCAACTGCTTTTCAAATAAATGAAGGGATATACAACCAACTTTCATTGATGGAAAAAATTTGGAGACCATACTTCATCAAACATTCATCAACTAATTTTGCTATAAGTCATATTTAAAGACACAATTTGATAAAATGACACTGGATTTATACATGTTTGTATATGAAATTATAGTTCACATTTTCACTTTTTTCTTAGTTATTTGTGTCATACAGGACGCGTGCAATATTATTTGCACATAATGTCTTCACACACTGCTGAGTGGATACAATTTGTGTTAAAAAATCTAATTTTTTGCAACAGTGATTTTTTAAAATGATGCGCACCTTTTGGTAACATAAAATAAATACATTGTGACAGAACACCATAGTTTATTATAAGCAATGTAAACATTTTATTAGTAATTTTTTATTTAATTTATTGTAAACATTACATAAGAAAAAATAACAAAATGTAAAATCCTTCAATTTATTCTTTGGTATTATGTGAACATTTTGGCTTTTAGTTCCTCAAACTTATTTGCTTCTGGAAGAGAAAAACTATGTAGGATTATTTTGCGGAGACCAATTTCTTTTTATCATTATAAATTAAGCACATCTATGCATGCTCATTGCAAACGTGAATGAATTTGGAAAAGAGCACTTGTTGGAGATGCTGCTCGCAGTCTTCTTTTACACTTGTTTGCTTGTTTAATCCCTGCCACAGAAATCAGAGATGTATTACATTAGTAAATTATTTTTTATTACTTACAATATACTGTCGGACCATAAAAATAGCACACACAGAAGGATGTATCAGACGGTACTAAAACTTTACATAGGTAGTGATACAGATGATTAAATACAAATGATCACATAAACAGAGCAGCAGGACAGTTGGATACGGATCTGTGGTATGCCATTCAGTCATCTTCAATAGTGCGTCACACCCCCTCACACTGTGGTACGCACTGCAACACAGTCTGGCTGAAGTCCAGAAGACACTAGATGTTGTCCTGAGGCAATAGGGTCCACAACTGTTGGATGGTATGTTCCAAATCCCGGATACTGTGACATAGCGGGAGCGTTTCAACTGGTTCCACACATGTTCGATTGGGGACATGTCAGGGCAGTCCATGATAGTGTTCGGACTTGACAGAGGCAATCCCCCGGGCCACCCGTGCCATGTGCAGTTAGGCATTATCCTGCTGGAATATTGCACCTGGAATCCAGAGCATAAATGTGAGCAGATGGGGGCATAGGAGCTCCTCCACACACTGCTGGGACATCAATATTCTTTGGTAAAATGACGAGAGCAGATCGGTTATCGTAGACCACGGCTCTCCAGACTACAAGGCATGCCATAGAGGAAATGTGTGCCGCCCAACAGCAAGATGGGGATTGTGACATTCATCAAGGGCCTTCCAAACCCGGGCGCAATAATCATCAGTCCCCCTAACAAAGCAGCACTCATCACACCAAACATCGCCAGTCTGTGGCGTTCCACGTTGCTCTGGCTTGAACCACTGCAAACCGAGACATCGCTGTAGCAGAGTTAATGGCAGCACACGCAATAGAAGCTGGTATTTAAGATTCAGCTATGCGAGGCATCGGGAATTAGTTTGTGGGCTCACAGGAGCCCCAATATTGACCAGTATTGTGGACTGGGTCACCATGGAATCCCTCTGCGCCTCGTGCATGATCCTTCAAGCCTCTCGACTAGTAGTCGACCTTGTCCTTCCTGAACTGGTCCTCCGTGTGTGGATGCCTTCACGTATCCACTGCTCCTGACAGCATCAGGCAGTATGGTCTGAACAATCTACTTGGTGGACTATATGGCGATACGACCACCCTGCGGTTTTCAGCCACATTTAGAGTCCTCTCCCAAAATCCGTCATTAGTGTAAAGCGATGTCTTTGGCATCTTCCAAGCATTCTTCTACACTATGTAGGCTTGCTTGGCGTCTAATGTTTCTCGCACTAATGCCACTTTGAATACACGCCAGTGTTTACGACAGCTGGTCGGTGCTTGTAGCACCACTTCCGGGTGCGCATTCAAATGCAAAGGCGCCAACATGAGATCGCAAACATTCTAAGAAACAAAATTAATTGCTACGAATGAAAATCTTTTAACTACTCCAAAATGTTTCTTACAACTGTACGCGTGTACCCTAAGTCATGTGATCTCTCAGACGGCCAATCACAATGCAGAACGTTTCATTCTAGCTGGCCACTGATATATGCTCTCTCTCTCGCACTCAAACTTACCCATAACGCTGCTTACTCGCACTCACGTACAACATTCTCTATCACATAAGGTGTAAGAACCCATCAGAATGGCCTGTCTTTTTATAAATATCATTTTCTGAGTAAAATGATAATTCTGTGTAAATTTCAGCATGCCTCAAATATATTTTTCAATATTCATGAAATACTATTTTGAAACCGTCTGACAACATTTTAAACCGGACCAAATATTCTGGCTTTTATTTTTATTTTGTTTAATTAAATTTTACATTTAAAGGTATTAAAATTTTAAAGTGCCTCAAGGATGTTTATTGCACATTCAGACTTTCAAGGGTTGGCTAGGTCCCACAACCCTTAGTCAGGTGTTTGATTCTCTATTCAGACATTGGAGCAGAAGTGTTACACAAATATTCACTGTGCCTCAAATACCTACCCTAAAATGTTCGCCACCTCTCGTACTATAACTTCTGCCTCTTCGGAACACAAATAGCTTAAGTTGTGTGCACACTAGAAGTTACAAGGATAGAGAAATATTCTGAAGACATACGAAGCAATTAAAGGTTTCTTGGAAAAAATTTCTCTGTGCCAACGCCGTCTTCAGAGTTTAGAACTCAACTTTTCATCGTTTCCAAGGCTCAATGAACTTCTTGATGATACTAAAAGTGTTCAATTATATTTCAAAGATAATTTGAAGGACTTGATTTTAACATATTTGGCTTCTTTGAAAATCGATATAGGAGACTTTTTCCCAGACATTTGTTAAGAAAACTGGCAGTTTAAAATTGGCGAGAGACCCTTTCTAAGTTGATGTGGATGGACATACTTCCTGCTTTTCTTCAGGAACGGACAATCGACCTAAAATGTGATTCTCAAGCAAAGGCTGAATTCCCAAACATGACTGTTGAAGACTTTTGGTTGAGATATTTGCCTGTGTGTGTGAGCCCACAAGTGTGTTTGGAAGGTGCAAAGTAATTGGCGCAGTTTTCATCAACCTATCTGAGTGAGGCAGGATTTTCTACACTAACTGTTATAAAATCTAAATATCGANCAAAGTTATTGGCGCAGTTTTCATCAACCTATCTGAGTGAGGCAGGATTTTCTACACTAACTGTTATAAAATCTAAATATCGAGCACGATTAAAAGGTTCAAAATGATTTGAGATGTGCATTTTCACAATTGCAACCAAACATAAACAAACTTGTGAAAGACAAACAGTGCCAGCCATCTCATTAAATTTGTCGGGTAGCAAATGATTAAAATGCCAAACATGTGTATAATTACAACTAATTAATAAATTAGTGAATACACTCTGTTAACATTATATATGTATTTAAATACAAAATGTTACTTTCAAACAGTTTTTTTTATGTATGTATAATAAAAAAGCTTATGTTAAAATACTTGAATTTTAATGTAACCTATAGCAGCACTATAGGGATAAGTTCAAATTTTAGTTTTAACTATTGTAAAACAAAATAATTTCAATAACAGGAGGGGGGGGGGGGCGTGACCACATATATTAGTTAAAAGAGCGCATGGACTTTAAAAGGTTGAGAACCCCTGCAATAGAGGATTATATTTTTATTAATTAATTTGCAATAACAAATATCATGCTGCTACTTTACTTCAATAACAGATGTTGATACCGTCTATGTTCCACTAAATAATCTATTGTGACTATCAAAAGCATTCAATACAAAAAGAAAAATTAATAAATAAAAATATATGTATGCAAGATTTGTAAATGATAGCTTACTTAATTAGATCAAATGAGAACAGTCATCTGTATTATAAAAATAATATTTTCCACTGTTAATTTTCTTTCAAGTATATAAACTAAAACTATTTAATTAAAATTAAAAATTATATGTACTAACACAATTGTACATGTTCAAAAATTACTTGATGGTTTCATATCCACGAAATACAAAACCTGAATTACAGTTACAAATACATTAAGCAGGTATACTTTAATGTGTGATTTTGCATAATGGATTTTTACAATAAGTAAGTTGCTAAAAATCTTTTACAATGTTGCAAACCAACCAATGCAAACAAAATTTAAATAGTACATACAGAAAAAGCCATTTATCTGGTAAAAAGGACAATATATTCATATTATGTAAATACAATTTTATCAATTGAAAACCTTGCAATTGCTGAATGCTGACTTCCTCTCAGATGTTATGGAAGCAACATCTTTCAAAATGTTTCCAAGTTTAAGTGAAGGTAATCTTGTGCTATTCATCTGAAAGTTGCTCTTTTAAAAGATGCATTTGTTCTTATATAAGTTTTTAAAAGTCTTACAGTCACAAAAAGATCTCTCTGAATAGACTGTAGACTGATACGATAGGGGTAAGTATAAATCATTTGTTTACTTTCCCATGTAAAGTTTACACCACTCCTGATTCTTTCTTCAGTTTTTCTACTACATAAATAATTTAACTGATGCTTTCTTCAGACATGACCACCTTCAACATGAACGGTTGTGCATACAGAGTGCACCACTCACTGACATATAAATCCTCATGGAGATGGGGAGTCTTTGTCTGATGGATGAAAGAATTTCATTCTATAATTTAATCAATTCCTTAATTTAGCTTTGATCAAATCTTTTATTGGGTTCATTTATGAGGTAGTCCACAATCACATAAAATTCCTTCCTAATTTTTCTTTGGTTGAGAATGACTAGTGAACTTGAATTCAGGCTGTACTCTATTTGGGAGTGTTCTTGCACATCTTCAAACATTTTAGGTAACCATCACTTCTAAGTTCCAAAAGAGAGTGCACAAGCAAATTAACAGCCCTCTGTGTGCCTGCTGCACAGAAATCCTGACCTTGCAAATAATATTTGCTAGCACTAGACAAGGACTAAAAATTTATAGCAGCTATGACGAAAAACACTGTTTCTAATCACGTCATACCGCCATCCCATCACGTTACAGGCCATCTCTAAGCACCAGTCTCTCAACACCCTGGCTGACAGTGCCTGCGAGCTTGCTAGCCAATGATGATGCAGTGTGCAGGTGGTTATACAAATGTATATATCAGTGCCTGTGCATATGTTACCTACCAACATATACACTGACAGCGCTATTGTTAAATGTACGCCGTCTTTGTCTAGGTATCATCGAGTGAATCACTAAGAAGCAAGTAACATCTTTACTTGTGACATCCCTTACTAAACTGGCCAATTAATGGTTATATAAGTGATGCTTCATGTTTGGGTGTTTTCTTTGGCATAAATAAATTCAGTGCAACTTGATCAAGCATGTAATTTAGGGTTGTGTTATGACTTGCAAGATCAGGTTTGAGTGTGGACCAGGAAAGAGGGAATGAGCATAAACCTTCCCAACCTTTTTTTAATTGTGACCATGTGACAGTTGGTTTCCGGATGCAGGAAGGGGTGCACCTTGTTGTGACATACTAATCGGCTGACATCGTAGTTCTGATAATTTCATATCATCTTAAACCTTCTTTCATGTCATCCTCGTGTGCACCTCTGCCAACTGGAATTCAAGAATATTGCCAGCTTAAATTGTTCTATGCATGTCTACAAATCACTATGTATCATGTAAAACTGTACTGCCGGTGTAGAGGAATAAATGACTTGAGTTTCTGCTTACATCATCCCTGGCTCATCAACTGTTTGGTGTGTTGATCCTGTTTGAACTGCAATGGTAATGAGAAAAAGTTTCTTTAATTTTATCGAATTTTTTTAACTTGATGAGGAAATAACTAACTGTCTGTTTATTTTATGTTTTAAAGAATTTTCATGACCAAAATCATTACAAATTCAAGTTTACAAAATTTAGTATGCCTGCCACTGAACCATAATGGCAGACTATGAAGCTACCACATCACGACCACATTCGTGAATCCTGTATTTAATTCCCCAAAATAGGAGTAAAATTATATGGTAAAAATAAATTTATATTAGACACCTATTCCTATTACATCTGCCATACATTGTGTAACTGAACAAAAACAATTGACAGGACTTGGACTGAATGGACACACGTGTGAGACAGACATAGTTGGACCGGAAGTAACGAGAAGAAAGCCTATTTCTGTTAAAAAAAAAAAGTGACTGATGTTATCACTGGCATTTTAACGGACAATTTTTAACCTGGTCAGTCGCCTATGCGCCTTTGCCAGCATGTTTCATGCCGTTCTAATCCGGCGGATTTAAACTGAGAATGCAAGAAGGAGTGCTTTTGTGCGTTATATTAGCCAATTAACGAGTGCTTCTGTGTATATATTCGGCTGTAAACGAGTGTTTCAGTGCGTTATATGCACGTATGTGGCGCTTTGTGGAAGATTGTGATTTCATCGAGTGAGGTGAGGTTGAATTGGCCGTTGACAGAGGTATGTACCACCCGCCTACATTGGTGAGTAAATTGATATTATTTTGGTGTGTATTACGACTCCTTTAAATCCCTAAAATCCTAAATTAGTAGTTTAGTGTAAAAGCCAAAAATCCTAACAGGTAGCTTAACGTGCAAATTAAGTTATATTACGTGATTCAAACAAGGTTTTCCCAGACGTTTTTACCCCACAATTTCACATTCTTTCTAAACTAACCTAGGTTTATTGGTAGGTAACGCAGAACACGACTATAGCAGCATCATTAACGAATGACTAATTGTATAATATGTGCCCACCTAACCTAACAGAACCTAACCCCACCATGGGTGAATCACTATTTTACATTTTTAAACTAACCTAGGATTGTAGGGATTTTAACTAACCTAGGATTGGCATTATTTAAACTAATGTAGGATTATAGGGTTCCCATCTAGTCTGTGATTGTAGGGTGTTGATCGGAGATGTAATTAATATTGTATAATCTTATACTACTTTACAACCTTACAATTCTAGGTTAGTATAAAACCCTACAATCCTAGGTTAGTTTAAAAATGTAAAATAGTGATTAACCCATTGTGGGGTTAGGTTCTGTTAGGTTAGGTGGACACATATTAAGAAATTAGTCATACGTTAATGCCCCTAGTATATTCATGTTCTACGTGATTAGTAGAGTGGAAATATACCACTTTTTGGGGGGTTTTTTTTTTTACAGAAAAGCCCCTTAACTTAATAATTACCAAAATTTGACTTTATGGTAGACCCAATAGTTCTCGCGCTGTCTAAATGGAAAAGAAGTAGATAAGTAAAACTTTCAGGAATGGCAGTACATTAACAGTAGTATATAAATGTATGTTCTGGTGCAGGATTCAGAATGTTGAGCATGTAGCTAAACAAATTTGCTAGTATTGATGCTCGCTCAATCCATCTGGATGACGTCCATGTTTAATAGTAATAATCTTGGAAAGTAGCTGTGGTTATGAGCTACAGACATTTTTAAAGCAGACAGTAATATTTGTTTTATAAGTACAGGATTTGCAAAATCAAAAATCTGTATTTACCACATGATTAAAAAAAATTATATTTTCCATCTGACAGTGTACCTAAACATAACGTGTGGCCATCGTTCACATGGATTGAACGAGCACAAATACAGACCAACTAGAGCCACAGTAAACCACCTGAATTCTGCGCCAGAACTCGAAATACAGACACAGTTCCTTAGTATTTCCTCTTTGTTCAACTGGTAATTAAATCTGAAACTTAATTCCTGTCAAATATATGTGTGTGAGTGTGTGCATGTGTGTCTGTGCGTGTGGGTATATATATATTAGGGATGGGTCGAATAATGAAAAATATCGCTTCCGGTTCCATTTTGAATACTTGCATTTTGCTTGCAACTTCATTTAACCAATGCAGGTAAAATCCATTAAATGTTTTATTTAACATACAGAAGAATAGAACAATAACAAAGTGTGAAGATAAGATTTAATGTATACAGATAAACTTGTATTAAATTTATTTAACATTAATAGGTGGTGATTGTGATATGTTTGGAAAATACTTTGACTGAATAACTCGCAGTGGCGTGACTCTAACCTATGATCATTAAAAGAATGTCAACAACTCCAGTAGGTGAGCTGCTTCCTTTTTCTTTTTGCTTCTTTTACATAGTGACAGTGCAGCCTGCTTCTTTTTTTTTGCTTCTTTTATGCAGTGACCTGCTGGTTTTTTTTGCTGTGTTGGAATGCCACACCTCTAAAAAAAANACATTAATAGGTGGTGATTGTGATATGTTTGGAAAATACTTTGACTGAATAACTCGCAGTGGCGTGACTCTAACCTATGATCATTAAAAGAATGTCAACAACTCCAGTAGGTGACCTGCTTCCTTTTTCTTTTTGCTTCTTTTACATAGTGACAGTGCAGCCTGCTTCTTTTTTTTTGCTTCTTTTATGCAGTGACCTGCTGGTTTTTTTTTGCTGTGTTGGAATGCCACACCTCTAAAAAAAACGTCCCTTCTTCCCTTCTCCAGCTCCCTTGACTAGGCTATTCTCTGCCTTACATGGAAACAAAGAAGGCGGAAACAAAGAAGGCGGAAACAAAGAAGGCGGAAACAAAGAAGGCGGAAACAAAGAAGGCGGAAACAAAGAAGGCGTGGAGAAATGTATCTTAATTTTTTTTTCATATATGGCACATGCACCCCAGAATTTTTTTCCTTTATTTTTAGGGAAAAGGGAGCACTATACAGGAGGTAGTTATTTTTGTAAGGAAAGAGTTTTGCAGTAAATTTATTGCTGTGTAGAAACGAGAACCGAGTAGTTGTTGTTAACATAAAACTGGTTCCGAGTCAAACCTCAAGAACCGGTATAAATTGGAACCGAAGAACCGAACCGACCCATTCCTAATATATATATATATATCAATACCTTAGATCAAAAATATTGAACTGGAATAAAATAAGGAACCACAAAATACAGTTCAAAATACAATTGTTTTGTAGAATCACCTTAAAAGGTATTGACACACTCACATTTTAGAGGCTGCAAAGCCATCGCATTTGTGATTAAAAGCAAAAAAGCAAACTATGCGTAATACAGATTACCAACTATAGGTACATATAAAAGATGCTCAAAATTTAGCCGACAAGTCGTATAAACACTAAATGTTTGGCATTGAAAAAATTTTTAAAACAAGAATATAAGGCTCCAAGGTCATTTTCCAGAGAAACATTAAAAGTTTTCTAAATGCCTCATATGACAGTTACAAAAGTGTTTTCAGCAAATTTCTATGACTGAAACATTATTCTGAATTGTTCCAGAATTGTACTGTTACACGACGACAAAGATGCAAACAGAATATAAACTTACTGCTAAAGTTTCGTCATATTTCTAGGAATATCACGAGTATGAATGAAATTACTTCATGATTACTATTTCAAAGCACAGGCCATCATAAATAATGATATTTACAACTAAAATAGTATTATACTTTATACTGTCTTGAATTCCATAATAATATTTGCAGCAATATAAATCATATATAGAGTTAGTTATATGTTGTGGCATTATAGTGTACCACAAGTTATAGCGTTATGTGTATAAAATTATTCGCAGAAGCACAAAAATAGTTAAAACTTTTACTGAGTTACGTACCTCGAATTCATCATGACATTGTAACCTCAAGCAATGGCATTATGTAAATAACATTATTCGCAACAAAGCAAATAAACTCATAACTTTTAATTTGTTATGACCATGACGTTACAGTGCCCCTTAATTTTATTAGGTTACCATGAGCTAAAGCATTATGTAAATAACGTTATTAACAGCAATGCAAATATACAACTTTCACTTTGTTATGACCATGACGTTATAGTTTACCTTAACGTTACCAGGAGCTTAAGTGTTATGTAAATAACGTTATCACAGAAACGCAAATATAGTTCAAACTTTTACTGAGTTATGTACCGTGACTTCAAGAGCACCGTAACGTTATTTTGTTACCATTAGCTATAGTGTTACATGAATAACATTATCCATGGCAAGAAAATTATATTAATGACTTTTACTCGGTTACTTACCATGATGTTATAGTGCATGTAACGTTTTAGAGTTATCGATACTGTGAAAGTTCCGTACTGTATTTACTGAAATTAAGGTACCAAGCCAATTTGTTACTCCGAAAAATAACATTTGTTACTGTTAAGTTATCCACCTTTGCTACAGACTCATCTTCAACAGCTGGTAATGGAACACAATCCTTCTCGTTGGCAATAGGGTAGCTTGTATCATACTTGCAATTCCTGGGGAATCACTCCAGATGTGTACAGAAGTAGAGGATCCTTTTTCTTTACTTTGGAGATACACATCACGTTTTTCGTTTTTGTATAAGGATTTAAGTCTCTCCAGCATCATGCATGTCTACCCTCTCCTTGCACATTAATTCTAATGCAATCTCCACTATTATCATACCTGTATTGTATTATATCTGGATACTTATTTTCATACTTTAGATATGTGATTTTTAGCCAGCACACAGTATTGGTGAAATCATCTCTGTTGGCGTTCTTCGCTATTTGCAATGTAAGATCAAGTAGGTCTTTCATATCACCGTACTTGAGTTTTGTAACATGGTATGGAGGGGCATCACTACATTTTCTAGGAGACCGAGCCATTCGGAAAATATTTAACCAATCTAGCATGGAGAAAACATATACATACTTTTTTTTTCTATGGTACTATGCAAAGAATTGGCCTCCATGTAAGAGTGCCTTGATTTAAGAAACTTGTGCTCGATTGTCTGAAGATGAGAAGTTTGGACAACAAACAATAATAATGGAGCAATATTTGTATTCCTATTTTGACCGCTGAATGTATCCGAAAAGTGCGACAACTCTGTCACTGCCTCTTGTATTTGCTTCAGCCACGACAGTAAGGCACTTCCTATCTCAACAATCCATCTTTTCTTTTAGTTCACTCCAAGAAATACAATACCTTTGTTCGGAGAACTAGCCTCATAAACTGCCAGGTTATACACACAAATCTTCCGTGTGTAGTACATTTGCATGGAATCAGATAATGGAATTTGCAACAAACTTTGTAAATCCAAAGTTGCTCATAATTTTGGATTATTTTTGAAACTGTCTTTGTTATTAGCTTTCTTATGAAGTGCATAACATTTATTTTTTTGTGTGCTATATATTCCTGCATCATTTCTTCCTTGCACTTTGTTGTAGCTAATTTATATTTTGTGCAGGTAGAGCATTGATCTTTCTTTGGCTTAAAGAACGAATAATTGTAATTAGTACAGAATATCCTTATGTAAGTCGCTGATCAATCATGAACAACATTCTCATTTTTACATTCTGCAACATACAAATTTTGCTTTTACTGATTGAAAATTTGAGTTTAGATATAGACTAGTGACGGGCTAGCTTGATATTTACAGCATCGAGTCAAGTCGAGTTTCAAGTTATATGAAAGTCGTGTCAAGTCGAGTCAAGTTCAGTATTAAATTTTTTTTAGTTGAAATCGAGTTTGCATCATAAATGTGAATGTGTAACTATGTACATGGGTATAACGCCTGCCCCTTATAACTTCCTCCCCCTCTTTCAGTCATGGTTTACCAAGAAAAAAGGTTTGGGGCTGGTTTCTACCAATCAAAATAATTCTTTGCCTAGGTGATTAACTGGGGATAAAATTTTACACAATAAGTAATGTTTGCATACTGTAACACTACCTATGTGTCTGTACAAATCAGCATCTACATATTTTATTATTTCTGTCATGTTTTGAAATTGTGGTGGTTTTAAAAATAGTTAGGTATTTGTAAACTTAATCTCACTATAATATTCAATCTAAATATCTTGTGAGACGTTAAGGTATTATTTTGTTCACTCCCACACTGATACAATATTAAATGCACTTCATGTTGTTGATGTACAACCAGCACAATAGTTTTTTTTAAACAAGTACTGTTAGAATCCTTGTAATGCTTTGCAGATGGATGTATGTGGTTAAAAAATCGACGAAAATATTAGATTACAACATGCCAGAGAACAGAAATTTCATTTTCGCTCTTCAGTTAGACCATTTTGTGTAGGTACAATAAAGAAATGGTGGAACACATCTGATTTTGTGTAAAAATTATACAATTGTTATGGGAAAAAAAATGTACAGCAGGGTTGCATTTTTTTCTATTATTTTTAACGACAATGCCTGTCAACATGCAACTTATATACAGGATTTTTAAAATGGCAGATAAAAAACACTTATTATAAAACAGCATTACTTGCCTGGAAGGCAGCTGAAATTAATCATGTATGCAAAGCTTCCCTTAATAAAATTCAACAGACAGAATCAAATTCGCAACCCCAACAAATGCTAAATGCAAGTTCAGCAATGTACTGTTATTTAATTTTCCTTAATTTACTATAGGAAATCTAGCAAATAAAACTATAGTTCTAAAATAAACGTTTTTTACTAGTACAAGGAAAAAAATCTTTACATTTGCAACAAAGCTCATGCGATTATTACAACAAAATAATTGTTTTTCAATTATCAAGATAAGACTAGAGACTTGCTCAATGTAACAGTTAGTAGATGACTCTCTTAAAGAAACAGTTAGGATGTAACACTTAGTAGAATAATATATTAAAAGCAGAGTAACAAATTATGAAATATTTTACTCTATTTTTTATTTTTTACTCTATCTGTGTTTTTCTCTCTGTTTCCCTCTACCTCCCTCTTCCGCACTCTCACTCTCACCCACCCACTCACTCACACTCAGTCACTCTCTCTCTCTCTCTCTCTCTATCTATCTCTATCTCTATCTCTCACACGCGGGCACGCGCGCGCACACACACACAAAACATAAGAGAAACCAAAATACAAAATTAAAAAAAAAAACACACAAAATTATGTAAACATAACACACATACTCTCACCCTCCTCCCTTCTCTCACACACAGTCACCCATATGAATGCTCTCTTGCACAACTGCACTCTCACATGAATGCTCATGTATACACAAAACAAAGATACACTGAGTGAGAAGGGCAACAGACACTGACAGAGAAAAAAAGCAACATATACACAAATACATAATCTTGTAAAAAATGTTCTACAAAAACTGAAAAAGTAAATTACAGGTGTTAACTACATCACAATAAGTATAACTCCTTTGGTTCAGAGATGATTACCTTGCATCCGACACGAGGTATGGCATGCTAGTATTGGGTGATGTGGTATCAAACTGGTGATGCATTTCAGTGTCATTGGCAGGTGAAGGAACATAATGCTGGTTGGTGCACCCAGCTGTAGAGGTTGGTAATACTGGCGTGGTGGGCCTAGGACCTCCAAAGCAAATCCAGAAGGCGATACCCAGGCCGGTCAACAGGCCACACACAGCCCCCTACGAAGCAGAAATTAGTAGAGTGTTGACGAGTAACTTTTACAAGCAAACAAAGTGTCGTTCATTTTAAACATCTGCGGAGGTAATGTTCTAAAGTTCTACTTTTTTCATGTAAATGTGAGATTTACCTAAATAAATATTTACAACACAATAACCCAAGCACATTGATGTTCCCAATGGCTTCAAAAACTAGTTACGTGAATACCAACAATGAAAGAGCATGTTTTGAAATAAACATTTCCAGAGATATTTCTGTGGCACTACATATTTGACAAGTCTCCTTTAGTGATTGGAAAGCTAAATTATAAATTAATAGATGTTGAAAAGTTAATACTGCCACACAGTCTATAATGAATTCTGGACTAGCTAGCAACACTACAACCTTTTAAGTATTGAACTCACTGTCGATCAACTTGGAAGGATGAATGTGAAATATATTTAATAACAAACTTTCTCCTGATGTCATACAAATATTTTATGCGAAGTAAAACTTGTGCAAGATCACGAGACAGAACATGTCTTATGCAAGATGCACAGAACAAATGAGTCTATTGGTTCCTCTGCTAGGCCATAGAACTGATGTGTATCAAACACACAGGCAAAAATACATAAACTCTAAGACACAAAGAACCTACCTGTTGAAACCATATTCCAACATTCCCTTTATTTTACTTTATGGAAAGTATTACGGCAAAGCTCATTATTTGTGCTGCACAAAACAGTTATAACAAAAAAGTTTTATTTTGGGTTTGGTATTGTGTTTAAAAAGAGAACAGTGCTTAAATGCCAAATTTCATTTTAAATTCACAGCTAGTTTAAAACTAAAATTGCTACAAAATACTTATCTTTGCAGATTGAGTTGCCTGCAAGTTACAAAAATTGACTGGACTTATACTTACTATGATACATATTTCCTTGCCATCATACAGCACACAAAATGTGAACGACACACAGGAACTGAATTCTGATAATAAACAAAATATGTGGTCAAAGCGAGTGTTTTACTTTACATTGCTTGGTCATACAAAAAAGGCTTAAGATTGGATTTCGTAACACAGTGGGCTCCAAAACACTTGGTATTCACTAGATACTACTAGATGTTGAGTCCATGCTGAGAGTTGAGTTCAAAAAAAAAATAAAGATTATTATTATTGTTGAAATTATCACAACTGCTTAAATTATCATCATAATAATAATCATCACTACTATAATTCTCATAATCATCATACTCATCATTATACATCATCATATGGTCATTATACGTTATGATTATACTGTAATTATAATTTCAAAAAGTACGTGTATAAGAAATTATACTTGAGGAAATTTGGCATACAAGAATGTTAACAATTATCTCGATTAAGAGTTTAAATTTCAAAGTATGTGTGCCCTCAACAACTCTGCTGTGAAAAATTAAGTTTTAGGCTGTTCATGGATAATTGAGCGCTTTTGAAATCTACTTCCTAAGAAAAAATTCACTGCCCCACAAATGCCTACATTTTAACATAAGAAGTGACTTGAAAAACTCAAAGTAAATTTAGCAGCAAATTAGGAAAAGTTATTCCACTTAACATGTTTATTAAATTGTAATGTGAAAATCAACAGCACCTAAAATTCTGCACTTTATATATGGCAGGANTTTTTTTATATATGGCAGGAATAGGCTGCTAGGCTACCAATTACATTTTAAAAAGGAGAGTAAAAAATAAAGTTCTTACAGCGGGGTACTCATGAATACAAACAAACACAAAAGTCGAATGAACACATTCCACGCAGATGTGTGGTCATGACATTTTGCTGGCCGGGCCAGCTTCTTCAGGCAGCAAGTGGTGGTACACGGCAGTATGCTCCACAGTGGTCGGCAAACAGTGAACCTAGCAGCCCGGAGGCAAACTAGGGTAAGGTGGGAAATTTTAAATGTGGTGGAGGGGTTATCATATGTTTAACACAAGTGTTAGTCTGGATTTGGTGATGTACTGGTGGGCCAGTTCCCAGCATCACAGTACTGCACTATCATTAGAAGGTGGTAGGGCCTTCACCACTTTAGTTGTGTAACAGGAGTAAAAGTTATGGTTCTGAGATGCTGTGTGTGCTGCAACTGGCCTCTCCTGTAAATTCACATTCACCCAAGCTATGGCTTGTTTGGTGTCTGCTCTATGGCCATTCATTCTGTCTGAGAGTGTTGGTAAAAATGTCAATGTACTCTGCATTGCAGTAAACAGTGCGTNCACTTTAGTTGTGTAACAGGAGTAAAAGTTATGGTTCTGAGATGCTGTGTGTGCTGCAACTGGCCTCTCCTGTAAATTCACATTCACCCAAGCTATGGCTTGTTTGGTGTCCACTCTATGGCCATTCATTCTGTCTGAGAGTGTTGGTAAAAATGTCAATGTACTCTGCATTGCAGTAAACAGTGCGTNACTCTATGGCCATTCATTCTGTCTGAGAGTGTTGGTAAAAATGTCAATGTACTCTGCATTGCAGTAAACAGTGCGTTTCTGTCGTACAGTTGTGGCTGCTCTGGATAAGTCTGGTTAGTGAGCCTACTGTTGAAGGAGGTGGAAGATAGGTGTATACCATAAGAGCTACAATGTGGCTCATTGCAAAGATGAGAATCCCTGGGAGTGGTGATATTATTGACTGTGGCACTGGGTGGCAATTTGGGGTGGACCAGTTTGTTTCGGAGGTCAGGGGGTTGTTTGAAGACCAATCTCGGTAGTTTGGAGAACACGTTCTGAGTTTGTCCATGCTCTCGTGGTAAGGGACAACCAGAGAAATATCTGAGTTGCTGATCTTTGTTTGGGGATCTGTGGTTGAAGTGGCATTCTGAATCTGTTTGTAAATCAGTGACCTGGGGTAACCTGTGTTGAGGAAGCCTGTCTCCACACTTAGTATCACGCCCTACGTATTCCACTCACCCTGATAACAGCTCGCCAGACAGTCTCTCCTACACAAGACTTGATCCACCTCTCTCCTATACAGCACTGCTGCAGAATTTTTTTTTCTTTGCACGAGACCTGCGGACTGTTATAGTGTGGTCAGGCCTTAGCAGAACGGCTTGCCTGATCACACCTTCAAACATTAAACCTGCAAACGAGCGNCTGTTATAGTGTGGTCAGGCCTTAGCAGAACGGCTTGCCTGATCACACCTTCAAACATTAAACCTGCAAACGAGCGAGATTGCAACGCCACCAGTTGGTCGTCGATTCTTGCGAAACAAGACAAGTTGCAGAAATCCCCTCCACCGGTCACTGAGCAGGGCCGCAGAACCACGCGCTTGATATAGGCCGTCGTTAACCGTCTTGTCGTGCGTCAGTCATCTTTAGTCCTTTGGGCGACCCTACCAGCGAAGCAGACCAGGAAGATGGGTGTCCGGCCGTCGCTAACCGTCTCTTAGAATCAGCCTCTGGCGGTTCACAAGAAAGTGACACTATAAGCAGGAAAACACTATAAGAGGAAAACTAAAAATTAAAGAATATGGACATCAAAATATATAAAATTATGCACTGTAATAAGCACACAACTTTATAAAATGAACAAAAAAAATATTTTTTTTTAATACATAAATTTTATATGAAATTTTATCTCCTGATTGCAAAATCATAAAATTAGTAAATGAGCAAAAGATTACTGTACATGAAAAACAAGCATAATTGTTCGTGGCAGGTGCGTGTTCTACCGGGATTACTGTCCACGTGCTTGATTAAGTTTAACGTTTCAACTAATGAAAATGTATGTCTTTTCTTAGAGGCACTATTTTAATTTTTCACTAGAAACTGCTTCAAGGATGAATTAATTTTCAATGCGTAAACACTAACAGACTACGTAAATATTAACTAGGCATGTGTGAAGGTCGTTTTTTAAATGTGAAGCGAAGTCGAAGCGAAGCTTACATTATGAGAAGGAATTTCAAACAAAAATCGAAGTCGAAGGATTAAAAATATATATATTAATTTATAGTAGGCTACAGTTCTCAAACGTATTCAACTCATTTGTACTGGTACTGCTAAAAAAATGTGTACCTACTAGACACTGAGCAATGGAATAAAAGATATCCTAATATTGCACTGCTGAAAAACTGAAATATCAAAATCTGCAAGAAAGTAATCATTATACATTTAGACACCTACAAACTTTATAAAAACTACCATACTCCATATATCCAGTCCCATTTGGCACCACCACTGCACAGTGATTTAAATGGGTGGCTATCAACATTTGGCCTCTTCCCTTTCCTCCTCCAAGGACCCTTGTCAATGTCAGGCTAGATGGTGGTGGCATTAGGGCCTCAGAGCAAGAGAGTAGGGCCACTTTCACTGCTTACGGGGAGGAAAGTGTGCAGTTTTTCCAAAATGACGTATCAGCTGTGGTATGTACGGCAGCCCAACTCCCGCACGTGATAAATTATGACATCGTTGCATATGTCAAAATTAGAACGGCAAAGAAACATGAATTTTTCGGGAAAGAAAATCCACACTGTATTTGTGTTATGTTATGGTCGGTCGCCCTCTTATTAACCAGTCTTCCACTGGTGTGTGTTAGTCATGACATCTTGTTCACCTAACAAGAAAGAGAGGGAGAAAAAGTAAGAAAGAGACAAAGGAAAGCGCCTGGCTGTAAAAACATTCCCTCCCACTACTAGTGAACCGACAGACCCTCATCAATGTCAAGCTGGTAGATTATTTCAGCAGGGTGGAGCTTGGGATAAAAACTACAAACTTTGTTTGAAAATAGTGTAAGTTGAGCATCTTTTCCATTGCAATCTATGGCATTTACGAATAAAGAAAATACCATACTAATGTAAACAAAACGAATATGTAATGTAATACTTTCAGTTGTGAATTGAAGTTATATGAAATGGTTTGGTGACAAGAAATAAATTACTGAATCAGAAACAGTTTGCATTATTTGGGGGAAAATGAAAACATTATTTCCGGGAATGTTTGTTATTGTTCTTAGGGAGAAACATTCGGGACCAGAAAAATCCTGAATTATAGACGGGAAAACCCTTTAAAAGGGAACCTTATAAGCGGGTTCTATTGTAAGGAAAAGCATAAGACTGCATCTTGAAACCTCTTTGCCGAAATAGTGTAAGACTGTAGGCTCACTTAACTGAGCGCACGTACGTCACAATAAATACCCATTAGACGGCCACCCATTCTGGTATGCAAAGGTACCTGGTGCGCACTTATGGCAGAGCCCCAACCACTAGTAACACGTTCCACGGAGTGGCTAGACATCCAGGTCAGCCAAGCCACTCCATCCACCACATTATCTTCGTCGGGTGGAGTGACAAGACTGATTCTGGGTGGCCCAGCACTGACTGCCTGCACTCTTAGCTAGGGACCTCGTCGCCTACTCTTCCTTAATGTGGTAGACTTTAGTACCTCCCCGTATGCCCTTCACCCATAGGAGTGGTGCAAGGTGGAGAGTTAAGAGGGCAGTTACTGCCTCTGAACCTAGCCAATTGTTCTGTGACCCAGTGCAATCTGCACTCAGCAGCCCCTCCCCACCCACAGGACCAAGATCATGCCGCCCGACAACTGAAGAGGTCTCGCCTCCCAGTTCCCACTTCCAGCCCCCCCCCTCCACNNNTGCGCATACGACTGGAGCTTCCAGTACCACGCCAGCCCATACTTCAGGACTACGAGAATCTGCAGTCTCCACCCCAGAAGTCAACCAACCCCTCCAGCAGCCGCACCATCACCGCCCCAGGACAGAGCACTAGTTCCAGCCAGCAGCAGCAGCGGCCAAGCCAGGATCTACCCCAGACCACACCCACTGCAGGTAAACGAGTGTCTATGTCTATACCAACAGTGTGGAGAGCCGTTAACCCCACACCTAACTTTGTACTGTGCCATAGGGCCACAAACCTTAACCTATACTGCAGCCGGGGACCACTCAGTGGCCAATAAACAAAACTTCGCCACAGTAAGTTAGCCCATGCCTCTGTCCGGCACAATAGAACCCTTGTGTGACGGTGATGTCGCCATCATTGTAACCGACATCACGCATCAGCACGCAGGTGCCATCATACCAATACTGGAAAGAAATATTAATTTTCAACTTCAGGTACAATCCGTGAAATAAATACATAAATAATATCATCAGCCCAACCAAAAAGCAGTACAAAGGAGCCCAAACATTCAACTCTACACAAATAAACAGGAGCACAGCATCAAATAAAAAACAACTTCTGGTATCAAACCATGTGGCCCACCTCCTGACTACCGAAGCCAAATACAGCAAACACCGACCAACTGTTTACAGAGTGTTTACAAATAGCAGAGTAACTACAAGTAAAATTACTGAGTTTACAGAATTTGCTACCAATTTAACTGCAAAAAATCTTACAGCCATATATGGCATTTTTGACATTCATATCATACATTTGTTTGGTTTTATTTTTTATACTGTAAACAAGTTCACAATGTAAAATCTGCTTGGGCTGGTTCTTTTTTGCCATGCTGGAATGTGACACCTCTAAAAAAAGATTCTTCTCCCCCCCCCTCCCCCCTTTTTCTCATCTAAGGTTTGGAGGAATGTATCGATCGACTAGCAGTGTTGTTTATGGGGGAGGGCTGAGAGATAAAGCGAGAGAGAAGGGAGAGGAATGTTGATGTAAGAGTAAGAGATGATATAACAGACTGTTCCCCTACACTTTCCTCCAAACATCCCCAAACAGTTTATCACTACCACTCCTTAATTTATTTTCTGTATATAGCATGCACCTCAGAAATTTTTTCCTTTATTTTGGGGAAAAAGGGTGCACTATACACGAGTAAATACCGTAGTTATTTTTGTAACAACAGAGTTTTGCCATTGCTGTGTAGAAATGAGAACCGAGTAGTTGTTAACCTAAAACCGGTTCCGGGTCAAACCTCAAGAACTGATATAAATTGGAACCGAAGGACCGAACCGACCCATCCGTAGTTAAAATTCTACATTTCTAAGGAATAATTTGAACAGAACATGCCTACCTTTTAAAATATTGTTTTGTTTGTGAATAAATAGGCCCTCCTGTTTTCCATCAAAATGTTTCCATGTCTTCTTCAGTTTTGATGATATAATTTCAGTATGTTTTCTCTACTTCTTCAAAAATTTGTGTGATTTTTAAAACATAATACAATATCACAAACGATAAAGTATGTGTACAATTAATTTTTGTTCAGCAAAATATTAAAGTAAAGTGCTTGATTTCATGTAAATATGTTATTTTATTGGCTAAAATTTGCAAGTTCAATAAAAAAAAAATACTTAACAGTCAATGTATACTGTACATGTGTACATATAAAAGACAAAGTTGGCATGAACGTATACAATAAAGCAATGCTATGAATCATCAGCATGATTCACACACAGAATGTAAGGCAGTGTCCAACTAGAAAGTGAGCTCACTTTCACTCTCGCTCACACCAGCCAATTGAGACTTGTGCCCTCTGTGAGCCTTCAGCATTATGTTTCTGATGCAAAAGCTAAGAATAGTAAAAAATGAATCATTTTTTGCCTTCACAATTCTTTAAATAAATTAACAGTGTTATTTGAAGTTGAAACTTATTTGGATTTTACTTATATATTTTTGAGTGGTCAGAAACTTAAATATTATGTCCAAAGCAGAGTATTTTAATAATATGTATACACCTAACCTAAACAAATCCTGAACAATCACGTCGCAATTCTTTATGTTCCGTATCATGTGGAATATTGTTAGTATTACACATTTCACAAACCAGAAATATTTTATTGACTTAACATACTCTCTGTCTCATGTAACTTGGCAAGATTTTGACAGTTCGATGAAAGTAGCACCAATGTTTACTTTCTGTTTATGTATCCTTTCGCTATCAGCTAGTACGTCAAGTGCTGGCTGTATATTTTATCAACACGCTGTCAGCTATTCCCCGTGCCATTGTAATGCTAAACAAATTTTATGGTATTTATAGATGAAGATGTCTAAAATATTTGTAGGTTATTAAAGTAAAAATAGAAAACCTTGCAAAAAAACAAAATATTTTCAACACTTTTTTAATTTATTAGAAACAGTGAATTTGTGCTATCAATTGTGACACTTTGGACATTACAGCTAATATATTAAGACTGGAAATAAAAGTAATTTGAGGAACTTGCTTCACAAAGCGCTTTCATTCACAACAAACTCGCTTATAACTTCTGCAAAGCAGTTATTCTGCTTTTACTGATATTAAACAACTTAAGTTGGAAATGTGTCTAGAAATAACGTAAGAATTGCTTGAAAACTACCCATGCGTGTCCCATTATTAATACAGTATAGTAACAACACATAAACAGTAAGGAGATGGGTTTGCGGGAAGAGAAGAACATGGTGTGTAACAGATGTAGGTGTAACGATTACTGGCCCAATAGAAATTACTAGTAATCAAAATCGCTGTACATGGAAATACATGTGTTACTTTGTAATTATACAGAGCTCATAAAAAATTTGGTATAAAAACAATTGGTATCTACTCGTAAATCTGTTACTTAACACAAAAAAACTGTTTTTTTTCTGGCTGGTAGTGTTTCAGGAGCACACTAACAGATGACGTGGCAGGGAATGTTGTGAGCTTAGTGTGTTTATCAACAGGTAGCAGCACTTAAGTCTGCCTCTTGACCTTGTCTTCTTAAAAGTTCACTTTTTTCCTATTACACGAATTTGAAATATATTGTGTCATTATATTTCAGAAATAATTAAACAATACCCTGCAATATTTATATAGGCTTTTGGAATTAATGACAAGCATGTACTGATGGCATGGTGAAAGGGGATACAACGTAAAAATAACTCCCAATGTTTGAAGTTGCGTTTCGTTTCAATATGGACCATTTTAATTTGCATTTAATCTTGAACACCTCTACATTACTACTTTAGCACAAAGTTTTAACACTAACAAAAGCTGCTTTGTGACCACGTAAAATAAAATGTATTAATTAATCTAGGAACTCTTTCTTATGTGCATATTGTCTACTTGTCTAATGTGCATCTGCAGTGCAGTCAGACAAGCAAACATAATACTAATTTTCATCCGTTCATGCATCAGCTGATGCAAGATTTTGTAAATAGCACNAATAGCACATTGTTTGTTTCGTGTATGTCAAGTTGCCACTCACTGACTTTCAAGATCTTGCCAAGTTATATGACACAGAGAGTGATCATTATGACACTGCCATAGAAACAAAAAATATATGTCTGGTGGGGCTGTCCGTGGCTTCCACAAGAGCCCTTGTTGGCACTCGCACACTATCTACCGGCCAAGGTAGGAACCGTCCTCAACATACTACTTACTACTAGCCGTGTGCGGCACCACAGGCCACGCGTCCAGGGCGCACTCCCAACTCAGTGCAATGCCTAGCAATGCCAAACTGCATAATTACTGAAAGATGTTAGCAATTACCTTAATTAATATCCCATAATTACCTTCAGTAATTACAACCAGCATACAAATGAATGTACCATATTTACAGCATTGTAAGCCGACCTTTTTTATTAATTCGGCTTGCGTTCGGAATCATGATATTTTCTTTCTTCAGGGGTTTAAAAGTTAGGGGTTGGCTTGCCTTTGGTGTCGGCTTACAATAAATTATCTACGGTAGTAAATATTATCAGCTTTCACTGCCTCAGTGTTTATGTGAAACAATGACCACATAGTTTTCCAGTTACGAGAAATCATGCTAAATTTTACCAATGTGATTAATTAATCAAAGACTTATTAATATGTGAATGCTCAAGCCATGAGTGACATCTTAAATAAGCACCATTAATTGCATCCTAATTAATCAAGGTTAAAGGATCAACTATGTCAAAGGGTTTTATGTGTCTTCTTTTCTTCCAGCTGATGAAAAGACTTTTTCATACACAAAATAATTTCTTTATAAAAATTATCAAGCCACATAATTTTTATTAATGTCTGTACGTTCACGTCAATAGTTACTTGACATGACATAATGTAAAATACTTCATCCAGTGTTTTTTGTTCACATCTCATCCAATCTAGCTTATTTCAAGGGAATTTCTGTTTTGGCAGGCAGTAGCTGTCACCTTACCACCGCCGTGCCAACAGCTCATCAGTCTAGCAATAGTGGACACCAGGGCAAGCACGCATATNTAGCTGTCACCTTACCACCGCCGTGCCAACAGCTCATCAGTCTAGCAATAGTGGACACCAGGGCAAGCACGCATATTGCGGCTGGGAGGGGTGTAGCAACTTTTGCACCAACCATGTAGTTTTCGATAGATATAAATTTTATCGGAACATTTTTGCTCCGGCATTACTTTCAGTTTACTAACATAACTTAGTTTAGCATCCGCAAGACGCCTTGCATGATTTTCAGCATAGGCCAGTGTGGGGCCTTGTTCCGCACGTCCGCTCCTTTATCTGTACAGTCTCGTTTGTGGACTTTATTTCCTACTTCANTCAGTGTGGGGCCTTGTTCCGCACGTCCGCTCCTTTATCTGTACAGTCTCGTTTGTGGACTTTATTTCCTACTTCATGGGGGACTTTTTGGTGATGGACCCTCACACCCGTCTACAACCTATATTTTGCTTACGTCACGTAAATCCAGTGTAACTTTGTCTTTCTGAAGTGCTGTGTTTTGTGCATTGGAACGACATACTGGGGAGCCACAATACCCCAGGCCGGAAAGTGTATGCGTCTGACAAGCCTTAAATATGTCAGCCATCACGCACAACTTTTTAAGACAAAGGGCACAGGATTCTTTAGCCAGGGTTTTATGGCCGCTGCCCAACTCAAAAGTCTTGTGCTCACCCGAGCGGATTCCCTTATTGGTTAGTTGGTGCTCTCCGAACATTTCAGTTACACCATGAACCGTGTAAATTGGCGCACTTCTGTGTGGCTAAATTCTGCTGCCATAAAGGTGACCATCTGTAGAGTTGCCATCATCGCAGTTTTGGTGCGAGTGGAGCACGAAAATGCCACCATCTTGGTGCTGCATTCCTGGGGATAATTGCTGCCAACAAATATGTTCATTTTTACACAAAGTTCCTTCCAATGTATATGTTTTCTATGTACCACATTATCACTTTTCACTGAGCATACGGCTTTACCACAAGGCAGTGTTTATGCACGTGTCTTTTCGCGCCCAATCAATGTTTACACAACAGTATTTGCATTCTGTTCAGTTTAACAAACACATCGAAGTCTTCACTTTAAAACTCTCGGGCACAATAGAAAAACAGTAACTATTTTTGGCATTCTTAGCCAATTTACAACCAAAATTAGTATCCTCACTCCTTATCACAAACCTAACTACAAATCACAGAAGACAAATAAAGTGTACTGCGCAAATGTTAAGTGCATAATTATTTTATTGATCCAAAAAAGTATTCATCTGTATTATATCTACGTATTTACTTCCGCAATAACACCAATATTTTAAGTTAAAGCTGCCCATTTAAAAAAATAAACAATTGGGTTTTCCGTGTATTTGCACGTAAACGAGCTCTTAGAAATTTGGATTGATACACTGAATTGTACATACAGCGATAATCTTTTGACCTTGCTATTGGTCAATATATAAATCATTCTCATTCGAGAGTAAACTTTCTTTACATTTGTGGTGTCAACAAACATGATTACCGGAAGTAATTTTAACTGTTATCAGCGCATACGTAAAATAAATGGGAGGTAATGATGTATCATACGTCAAAAATGCCAAAACTAACAGTTTGTAAGAGTTTTCATGGTAAAAGCAGCTCAGTATTGTGGTTTTGGAACCATTTTAATGAGCAATTTTGTTGCTGTTTTGTGAATGCAGAAATTAATTTAGCAAATAAATGCCATTTCAGAATATTTCTTATTATTTTACAGTTTACAAAAATTTATAGCACTAATAATACTTGCAACATCTGGCTCTGCAGTAGAAATAACAATTGATGAAAATTTATCTAATTAAAAAAAAGATCAGAAAAAATGAAATTTACAATGGAAACTGTGCATACCTTTGTGCAAGTGAATATCCCGCTTGAAAAACTAACCATCCAAGACTGCAATCTTGGATGATTGACTATTCCAGGTGAGTAAAACTGTCCTGTTACAATGATTAAATTTTGCACTTTGTAATAATGAGGTTTGTATTAACAAGACATGAGAAAAAAAATGCAGTAATGAAATAATTGCAAAAAAAATACCATATTACCATTTAAAAAATAGATAGTTTGGCAACATGTAATTAACAAGCATTCAAAGAAATTTCAAGCACTTTACTAAATTATTAAATGAGGTAATTCAGATTATTTCACAAAATATACATATTTGATCTTGAGAAAATTCCACTGCCGATTTTAAAAAGTTGACAGTTTTCATCCGCCATCTTTTATTTATAAGCACTTACCACAACAGAGCAAAATTTGTCAGATTGTTTCTTTATCAAGATCAATGTTTGATAAGACATTTTCCAGCAAAGTCAATGCATTGCTGGCATTTTTCTTTGAGGGAAATGAATCCTCCTCCTCCTCCTCCTCCTCCCCCCCCCCTTCATTTTCCACACTGATTTATCCAGCACACATTAAATCCTCATTTGACAGTGAAGAAAATATTGCAACATTGTCATCCACATGTAAAAAATTCATAAAACTTCTCCTGGAACTGAAACTGTTCTTGAAGCTCTTCCCATCCTTCAACACCAACTTCATCTTCACCTCCAACTAGAACATCATCTTTTGCACCATGTCTAGCTTTCATGA
This sequence comes from Clitarchus hookeri, assembly GCA_002778355.1. Classification (NCBI taxonomy): domain Eukaryota; kingdom Metazoa; phylum Arthropoda; class Insecta; order Phasmatodea; family Phasmatidae; genus Clitarchus; species Clitarchus hookeri. Next base: position 101,510 of record NQII01004627.1, on the reverse strand, counting down.
AGTAGTTCAAAATTGTTGTGCTTCTTACACCATCCCAGGCCATGGATATGTTCCAAACTGCATTCAAAACATTCCACTGCAGGTTGGATTTCCTCTGCAGCTCTCCAGATAATGAATGAGGAAACAAACAAGGCGTGTTTTGTATTTTTTCTTGATGCTCTGAATGATGCCCTGATCAAGAGGCTGGAGAAAACTTGTTGTGTTTGGTGGTAGGAACACCAATGTCACATTTTCCAACTGCAACCCTTCCACAGAATGTGCTGCACATCTATCCAGTCCCAGCAAAATCTTCTTGTTTGCACAGGCCATCTTTCAATCTAGCTTGAGTACCCATACTTTAAAAATTTTGGTTGTTACCCAAACACATGAATTTGCATCATAATCACATGACAAGTTCTTAACTTTTTTAAAGCACCTGGGTTTGAGAAACTTACCCACAAGGGGGCGATGTTTTATGCTTCATCTCGATTACTACAAGAGCTTTATGACACACTCTTTGCTCTTTTTCCTCACATAGCATTTCTCGCCTTTGTAAACCAATGTTTTATTAGGTAATAGGTTGCAGGAAATAGCTGTTCTTCAATGTTAAAAATGTTCTCTGGCCTGTATTGCTCAAGTACTGGTGTCACAAATTCCAACCAACTTCCTACCTTTTCCTTATCAAATGCAGCTAACTCTCCACACACTCTCTCTTAGACACTAGGTTATTACTATATTTTAAATGCTACAGCCATCCATAACTAAATTTAAAGTCTGATATTCCTAACCGTAGTACAGTGTAGTAAGCTTTTTGTTGAACCAATGGATCTGAGATAGACAAGTTTGCAGTCTGCATTTATAGGTACCACTCCAGAAGTGTGTCTTCCATTACACCATATTTGTGACCACGCAGTCGCTTTCTGTCCTTCAGAGCAGCTGGAACGTCACGATCACCAATGATTTCCTCTCAATTTTTAATTATCACTGACAAAGAATATAAAGAAGGTTGTTTTGCTATTTCAGTTTTTGTTTTTTTTCCTGCTGTCCACTTAATTTATAATTTTCAATTTTTCGTTCAGTGAAAATTTGTTTTGCTTGTGCTTCGTAGTCATTACACGGCACTAAACAACTTTCACACTTGGGAAACAATATTTTATTGAATATTTCTGAGCTCGTTTTCATGAGATAAATATTTTCGGCACTCGACAGCGACAATGTCGTAGATTAACGTCTTCCTGTTAAGCTGACAGTGCAAAACAAAATATTGTAGGTGTGTAACTAATTGATACGCATGAGACAGCAGTCATGTAATGCATCGTTACACATTTTGACACAAGGGGCTCAGTTTTCTTTCACTTAACATGAATGGCGGTGTGTTGGTAAATCTTTGGCACTGTAATTGTTTACATTTTCACGTTAGCAGTAAATATAAGTTGCAGGTACGTTTAGGTCGGTGGTATTTTGTATTAACTACATGAATTAAGTCTTAATTCAATTCTGCGAAGCATAAACCAACTTTGTTTTACATATTAACCATATTTTATACTAAACAAAGTAAACATCATTAAAATGCCCATTACTTTTCTGGGACCACAAATCTGCTTTGCATTATTGGGAACTTCATATTAACTTAACCAGGTTCGTGCTAACAAGATTCACCTGTAAACTGCTGCATTCAGTATTGGGCACACAAACTCAACCTGGTCGGCAATTTTTGGGTGACAGAACTTTGTGAACTATGCAAGTTTGTGGCGAAAACCAAAATGGTATTTCTAAATTCAAAAAAAGAAATTATTATTTACAGTTTCTCAGTGAGTCTTCTGTTCTTGACCCTAAATTGTTCCCATCCCCTGTTTTAACACAGTGGAATTCATGGTTCCATGCTGTAGAGTTGACACATACTTGCTCCATCTTTCAGCCTTCTTCAAAGGAAAGGTTTCAAATACTCAAGACAGAGGCAGTTGTGCAGAATATCACAGGCAAATGTCCCCAGACAAAGTTACTGTAGTAAAATGTGAAGCCAAATTTGTAGTCGAACACTGTAAATCCACTGTTCAATTGCTAGAAAGTTTAGAGGGCTCATCTTACCTATTTTCACAAAGGTTGCAAGCAAAAGTGGCTAAATATAAAAACAAATTCAAAATAGTTGGTGACAACACTTTTTCTCCTGAGACTTCAGAGTTGCTGAACTTACAACCTTGTTTGAAATTAGCAGTTAGGACTAAGCTCATTTCAATAGGAACTTAGGAAGCCATCCTAAAACTTTCATCATTAATTGCAAACAATCCTGCTAGGGGTATTATAGTATGTGTTGGTGTTCTGTTTGATCGGAGGGAAATTATAGTGTGTGTTGGTGTTCTGTTTGATCGGAGGGAAATTATAGTGTGTGTTGGTGTTCTGTTTGATCGGAGGGAAATTATAGTGTGTGTTGGTGTTCTGTTTGATCGGAGGGAAATTATAGTGTGTGTTGGTGTTGTGTTTGATCGGAGAGAAATTACTGTTACAGACCCAGAAGTTGATGCTGTTGATGTACAGCTGAAGATCAAACAACTACCTTTCTTATCCTTGGTGCATTTTCACTTAGTTCTGGAGGACTATATTCAAACCAAACCGGCAGTTTTGAAATCTATTTCAAATTACGTTGATATCCTGTTAATCTTACTGTCTTTCAAAACAGTTTTCCAGAGTATGAAACAAGTGCTGTAAAGTACCTTTTGAGCCCTTGTTGAGTGACAGTGAGTTGGCTTTATCGATGTACAGCAACATTATTTTGAACAAACGAACATCTTTAAAAGAAGATAATGTTGAAGTTATGCTGGGAATGTGTTTTGAAGCAGACCAATATGCTTAGCTTAATTATTTTGTTAACAGGATCTTTTTGCTTGTTTTCTACAATCCATATGTGTACATAATTGTATTACATACATGCAAATGCATCATTTTTCCCTAATAAACCAAAACAAATATGTTCTTGTGACAGACAATTATCAACTTCCGCAAATTGAGTAAATTGATAAATGAATAACAATGACATGATACTTCTGTCTTATTCAAAATTTTAAAATAAATTAATGTAAATTATACTCATCAGTTATCATATAACTGCTATGTTTATTATAATTAAATCAATGAGCAAGAACATCTTACTGTCTTTCAATTCCATAATTAGTGGCTCCAGACCTATAATATTTATTTGCAGAAATTAGTTTGTAATACCAAAATTTTATACTGATATTTCTCCATTTTTTACAGAAATGTGAACATTTTATTTACCACTTCCATTGGCTCTAAACATTGATATTATGGTGTTTGAAAGATTCTTATGTAATGCAGCATGGGTCTTGATATTTTGAGCATAAACTGCAAATGCCAGATTCCAGCACATGGGAAAATAGTGCCGAATAGGATGTCTTCCATTCATGAATTACTTTGAAGCTTCAAACATTACAAATATTTTTCTGAGTCCAAAACAAATACATTTCTATGAGTAATCAAAAATTTTGAATCTTTGCCCCTACCTGTTTTATATATACAGTAAACTCCAGATTTACCGGGGGCGGCTTAATCGTGTTACGACTTAACCGTGGAGCCACCAGTTCAAAGTCAAATATCGAACAGCTGCCGCGTCGCTGCTATTAATAACCATGTGCACGATGTTACCTAATTACCAGGCTGCAGTCAAGTGATGATGTAATGATTAATTTTATTATTAAAAGTGTTTGGGTAATATATTTACATGCGTTTTTAACAGTGAATATATGTGAAACTTGGAAGTATTAGGAATTTGGGGAAATTGTCAGACAGCACATTTTCATTCATGATAATAAAGTATTTCATAATTAAAACTGGTGTTTGCTCATCAAAAAGGCAAGATACAGATAGTTTACAGTAGTTCCTACACACAGACGATTTATAAATTAACTGTGGTACCGAGTGTGACTGGATGACAAAACATATTACATTACCATAAATATTATTTGCTGCAAAAATGATTTGATCGCAAACAACGAGTGATTTTAATAAATAACATTTATTTTCACTTTGTTGCTGAAGTGGGAAAGGAATCAGGACAACAAACAAAAAAATAAAATGGTGAGCCAGCCTCAGAAAGGCTTGGCAATTACAGGCCGAATCCAAATAATTAACAAGCAGAATCGCTTCACATGGAAATATGTTATGTTAAAATATTTATAGAACTTGTGGAAAATTTAAAACTCTGAGAATTCATTCACATATTTGCTTTTTACACATGAAAAATGTGTCATTTCATGGGGGCGTGGTTTCCTAAGCGAGCCACGCACACTGGCCAACAGATGGCAGCACGGTCGCCTATTTCGCTTCACTGCTGGGTCGTAAAAATATATCAATGACGTCCTTTTAAATATAAATTTTTCATTTTGTGTGGGCTTTAACCAACTCGGGTTAGAAACATAAAACGTCAAATTAATGTAGAAATATTAGAAAAATACTTTGCGATGGATGTGCAACCTCTTCAATTAATATGAAGCATGCATGTGGTGACGTTAGCAGCAAGCACCAGCTACGACCTATGAAAATGAGACAAACGAAGCTAAACTATTGAATACGGTGTTTCATTTTGTTTAAACACCTACACATATTTCTAGAACGAAGTTTAATTGGTTACACGAATAACAGCCATTTGGTAATGATATAAAATAAAATACATAGACATTTTGTCTACGATCTCCTTCCTGTATGCATATTTCTCAGATGTATGTTGTGTAAATGTAGGCTGTCAAAATAGCCAACATGAAATTTTCTTGCAATCGTTCACACATCAGCTGATACAGGATTTTGTGTATGTGATGATGTTAATATAATTTATAATGTTGCCACACACTGGCTTTCAAAAAATTTCATTCTTATATGACTATATTATTTGTCTACATAAACTACATGTGCAGCATGTAGGCATAAAGTAAAGATCACCCCTCCCCATTGCTTCAATCTTGAATATTGGTTATCCGTGAGCCCTTAGCCAGTCATTACCCCGGAAAATTGAGAGTTTACTGTATTTCAAATTGAAAGCTAGAATTTAATCTTGCAGAAAATATCTTATCAAAAAACGGATGTTAGCATCAGTTTGCAAACCACTCAACTACTAACTTATATACAATTTATATAAAAAAATCTTTAAGACACGAGTAATGTAAAATGCACTATAAAAGAGTGATACAAAACACTAAAAGATACTTACTGTTTCGTCAGTGAAGGTGAAAAACATCCCCAAAGTAAATACGCCCAAAGTAGGTCCACCAACAATACCCAAAATGCTGAGGCTAGCTTGCAGCACTCCCCCGAGGTAGTCAGCCGAAAATGCTAATGCAACACTCACCAAGCCATAAGCGAGTGCCATAAACTTCAAGATGAAACCACTCATCTTTTCAGTTATGTCTCGTGCCTTAACTCTTACATATACAGGCTGCAACACACAAAACATGCCAAGTTAGTGAACACCATGGAGTCTCACGTTTATCCATTCCAAGTCTTTTCATCAATTTGTCCATGAACCCAACATCAAAATCAAATCCAATCAAATATATACACTTATTCAAGTTTTATGGGTGAATTGTAGCTGATTACATCAGATCCTGTACATTTCTTATCTGATGTAAATTCAAAGTACTACAAACACCAAACTTTATTGACCAAATTGTGCATTATGCACAACTGACACTTTTTAAAAACATTATAAAGGCATCTTTCACAAAGTAAATATGTCCCTGTATTCATATATGCTCTAAATTTTCTAGGTTTACAAATGGAAAGTAATTTTCACTAAATTCAATATTTTACTGGTTTATTTGGAAATTTTTTTTTTTTCTAATATGAGAGTTTTCTTGTGGATGATGAGGCAGTCACTAGTGTGTTGCAAGGATTTTTCCCATGGTACTCCCATTTGCTACTCCATTTTAACTTCTTCACTGCTCTATTCCCATGTCATCTAACATTGTACACTATCCAGGCTGGCCAGGAACAAGTGTGTCCCCTGGGTAGGATATCTGGCTCCAGTCTCCTCTGATCTTGTACGTGTTGACATCGCTTCCAGATTACCAAATAAAAAAAAAAAGTTACCACAATTAATTTTAGACTTGTTACCAGCAAGATTTAAAAATTAATTGTTTTATGCATGTAAATCAAAACTGGCATTTCAAGCTATTAGCAATTGCTTTATTGCGACCCGTACCTTTTTTTTTTGTGTTCGTATATGATAAACATTACTTAGCTGTCAATTGTAACAATAGTCGTTACTAACAGTAGCAACAACATCTGGTATCTTCTAAACAAATTATAAAACACAAAAATTTAAAGCACACATATGCATACCAGGATTTTATAAAGTGTTATCTTGTTAAGTGTACACAATAACCAATTTAACAGTGCCTCATAACCATACAACCATAAAATGAGATATTTTAAATAAAATTATGGCAAAACTGTAAAAGTTGGCAAGTCTGCATATGCTTACTGGAAAAGTAAAACTACACCTGAAGATAAAAATTCTTCAAAAACACTATGAAAAGACTGCCAATGAGAACTACACGCATAACCAACAGCAGACGGCAATATAAACTGATGTTATGCCAGGCCATACCTTGATGTAGTCCTCTAGTGTGACTGCGGCCAGCGAGTTGACCCCAGAGGAGATGGTGCTGAGTGAGCCGCTGAATATCCCAGAGACGAACAGCCCACACAACCCTGGCAGGCCACCCATTGAGTCCACCACAAACAGCGGCATAAGCTGCAATTGGGACACTCTCTAAGAACCACATGACAAAATGTTTCCAGTAATCAACTTACAGTACTACTGTACTTTCCCCACCTCAGAGCACCATACTCTTCTAGGCAAGCATTCCAGGCTTATTCTCCTAAACTTCAATTGTCATGTATGTACTGTGGGGCAAAGTTAACTAACACCCCAGAAAGAACGTGAAACAGCACTATCTTCTTAATCTGTCTCTTTCTACTTAACCCTCTATTCCTTTTGTATGGGCATGGTGATGGGCGAAATGCAAACAGTCATGTGTGAACCGGAGATTTCTTTGAACTGCTGTAGTTTTAAATGTTGTTATCATTAGGGCACTAGTACGCAGAATGCGCATGTCTGAAATCTGTGACGGTGCGTATGTAGTATTTAATATTAAAATGTAGTTATATCACACTCAAAACAGCACTGCAGTAGTAAGATAAAATATAGTTTTTTTTATAATGGTATCATATCACAGATACAAAAGCAATAAAACTATGTTAGGGAAATAAGAGAAGTTATAAGAAATGTGAAAAATTTGTGTAACAATGAAAAGAAAGGGCATTTCACTTTTCCAGTTAAGTGTGGGACAAAATGAGCAGCAGCTGCAAGAGGAAAATCTAAAAGATAAATAAAAAAATAAGAAAAGAAGATGCTCTTGCAACTAAAACTAAACTACACAAACCCAGCAAAAAGAGGAGTACAAACAGGAAGATTGAAATGGAAGAGTATGCTAAGAAGAACAGTTCAGGAAATGAAAACTAAAAAAAAACAGTGCCCATAATTGAGAAGTTGCCATCTGCTTTCCAGGGAAAAATGAAAGTTTGTAGCAGAAGGGAAACACTTTGAAAATCCTAAACAAGAATCAATTTTGCTTTAAAAATTGTAAAGACAGGAAGCATTCTTTTATGAAAAGAAATTATATAGTGGCATGGCATGAATGGTATTTGAGAAAAATGCATGAAAATGACAGCCTTATAGATAAAAAGGTTCTTATAGTTTATCTTGATGCCCCACCTTATAGGTGTTATTTACGTGGGTCGACGTCGGAGACTTTCCCCCCACCAGACAGTTGGGAAGCAAGCATTGTAAACTTGACAGGGTTATAGCTGGGAGTGGTACTCTTTCAGCAAGTTAGTTATGGCTTGCTGGGCACAGAGGAGTGATAGCGGATGCTGGCCTAGTTTGCACTTGGGAGAGAATGTACAACTGTGCGGCAACTGGAGGCGTATGAACGCCACATCTGCGGCTGATGGCCAGTTATGAGATGCTAGTTTCTTTGGTGATGTAGGAGAAAGTGAAGAGATGGCATGCGAGGCATGCCAAAGTAGACTTCTGCTCCTGCTGGTTGAGCTGGTGGATGTTCCCCTCTGCTGAGCTGCTTCCTCTCTCTCTTCCAGGAAAACATCTGGTTAGCACTCTGTTCGCCCCCTACTAGGCATCCAATCAGGGCACGTCCGTATTTGGCTGCTTTACCTTGCCAAGCTCTGCGACAAGGAAAAAGGGGGTAGATAGCACAGAGAGATAACTGTGGGTGTACCGTAGGGGTAGGCAAGGCCTGAGAGGAAGTATGGGGTGGATTGGGTTGGTAAGCCTGACTACTGGTCTCCAGCAGTTATTTGGCAGGTGGGAATGTTGCCAGCCAACCCACTGAAGATGTCAATAGTAGGGTAGGGGTGACCACTCTCATGTTACTCAAAAAGGCGGGACGACTATTGGTCTCCTGCAAGTAACTTGGTGGGTGGGACATCGCCGGTAGACCTAAGCACTTACAGAAGGTGACAATAGCCAGGGGAAGGAAACTGGAAGACGAGACGTCGCCATAGGTCCAAGTATCATGTAGGGACGGTTCTCCCTGAAGGTGAGGTAGGAACAGAGATGGCGGCTCATGCTTGCTTCTGCAAGTATGTCTGAGGTTCACTTGGACAAAATGGGAAATAGCAGGAAGCAGGTTGAGAAAGAATAGTAGCTGCAAATGACAATCCAGCCAATCAGATTTGTCTGTTTATTGCTGTAACAGTAAACGTACATAACCAGCCTGTACTCTGAATATGGCCTGAAGGGCGAATCGTAGGATGCCAACCAGAGTGACGCCTAGTTTCGGAAGACGCAGAGACACAAGAGGGCTGCTCTGTAGCCCTTACATATACCCAGAGCACAGGGCCAACGCGGGGAGTGTGGGTAGTAAAGAGGTCGCAGAGAGAAGGGCGGTGAAGAAGTGGGGCAGATGGCCAAAGGCGGCCAAAGATGGGCTGCGTTTCCCTTACGTGGCCGAAGGGGTAGGCGCACACGCTGTGATGCAAATAGGGTTGCGGACCAGCAGGACCCTCTACTCAATAAGGAGTAGGGATAGGGATTATTTATTATGGAATCATACTGGATGGACAGAAGGACAAAGTGCCTGCTTCAAGCTTCAGATTCTATCTGTCACAATACATCTGAATAAAAAACTAGCCATAGGCATGCAAATTTGGCTGGAGCATTTTGATACACACATAAAAACTGAAAAAGTAAAAATGCAAAACAGTACAAGTGAGTATATTCATATAAACAGCAGACCGCCGATTTAACAAAATGTATTCTGAAAATCTTTACTCTATTTTGCTGTTTCGTTAAATCCAAATTTACCTATTTTTTCCACCCTAAACACCAACAAGTTGTTATGAAAACTGTTTTTTCATGTTAAAGTGTTTCGTCGTTGATGGTGCAAAATAACAATTTCATTGAAATTAAATACTGACTTAATTCACAAGACAGATGTTCCGCAAATGAAATGGTACCCCACAAGACTATAAACGATCTGTAGTTGACGAAAATAAAGTTCAAACATTGTGCGCCACTTAAATTTTAGTGAACGCGAAATCCATTCTGAATGATGCCCACCCTCTTTCTGCTCTCTTCTGTCTCATCTATATCTTTCATATTTACGCATGACCGTTGTGTTTCTGGGAGAAAAGAAAGAAAGAGAGCTACAGAATTTCCAGTTAAAGAAAATTGATTTCTGTGTGGTGCTTTGGTTTTCTTCTTGTATTTTACATTTAATATAACTCGAGTGCCAGGAACAGAAAGTACAATGCACACTCTCAGCAAATTTTTAAATAATTCGGGAAATTGATAAAAATGAAAGGAGTATGGCAGATCTCTTTCAATGCAATACTGTCCACTTACTAGATAAATAAAGTGTGCTTAAAATTGGAAAAAAGTTAGTAAAAGGGCAGAGGTTACAGCACACAGAGTGCAATAACCTGACTTGATAACTTTAGCGTCATGTAACTGGTGGCAACTAACGCGAGGCGGCATTAGAACAAAGTGTATGAACAGGGATGTTGAATAGTGGTTGTTCTCCTGCAGGTAGTTGCCACTCTGTCTTGTTTCTTCTTTTTTTGTGCAGGATTGAGACACCATTCACACTGTGGTTGTCTCGTGGGACAAAGATATCTGCTGATAAGAATGTTTGTCACAGCATTCGGAAGGGTGGGAGGGAAGTGCTTCACAGCTGCCGGGCATTGGGAAACGTGTAGGATTGGGGGAGAGAAGGCTGACATGGGAATGATTCTCTTGTGAAAACAGCAGCAAGGAACCTCGCAACAGAAATTTACTAGTTTTACTGTTTATTTCGGACCATAAAAAGCAAATCAATCTAGGTTTGTTTTTCCGCCATCCCCTTTCATACATTTCGCAACGCAGTTTTAGTTTTATAATCAATGACAGTCACTGTGATTCGCCATTAATTTTTAACTTTCCCGCACAATGCTTAAAGTTGCTGCTTATTATGTAGGCGGCTAAAGGTGTGCTGAGTTTGAATGACGCAAGTTTGATTTTTTAAATCTGCTTTTTTTTTTGCTTCTTACAAACTGTATTTATTAAAAGTTGTCACTTTCAAAGACTAGTTTGTGTTCTCTATTTCCTTTTTGGTATCAATTTCTTGAAACTATTACACCATAAAGCTAGAGTGTCACTGCTGGTCTCATAGAAGCAAGTTGCAAACGCAAAGACAGTACACCAGTTCAGTGTAGAGTAGGTATAATTCATGATATGCGTGCCACTATTGCCCTTATCGCTCCCATACGTCTTGATTTGAAGCATCCTTAACCACAGACGCACCAACAGTCTTTTGTGCGCTCAATTTTATTTCTGTTTTTCATAGCACAAACAAGATGTGGCACGTACGTGTGCCAGCACTTATCTTGCCGCCGGTAACCACCCCAGTACATCAGCGTGCATAAACGACTCAATTTCTGTCTGACCTACATACCAGTGGCACCATTTAAGCGGCCTTATTTCCGGGGAAAAAATGCAAGTGCTAAGTGGGTAAATACCACAGATGATAATTTTCATTAACTCCTGAAATGTTATCACCATTTTCAAAGAAAAAAGACACGCCCTATGCAAAAACATATTGACCAAAAAAATTGTTCCTTTTTTTCTTTAAATTTGGATAATTCCAAATTATTTCATTCAAAGTCAAAAATTTTGGCTCTATACATTTTGCATTTTGAATTATAGAGGTTTACTTACTGAAAAAAGTATCCCAAAGCTAAACACCGCACAAAGACATGATGTGGTCACAAGATAAAGCTAAGGTGCTCAAGTCGGGGGGGGGGGGATCTCTAACCCGCACTGATATTGGCTACTGCTGTTGCTATGCATGCGTGATTGGAGGGCAGCTAGGAGCTCAGGGAGAGGGTAGAGGGCATGCGGCCATAGCGGGGCAGGACGGGTGAAGAAGAAAGGAGCCCTTCGTGACGTCATGTGTAGTGCGAAGTCTAACTCGCTAGGAGAGAATGCTTAACTCAAATCACCACCATTGATGTTTTAATAGAAAAATTTTTTGGCAGGTGGTTTAAGGCCAGGCTCTTCATGCTGACAGGCACCTTCACCTATCTTTGCTTCCTTCCGAAGAGTTAATCAGAGCCTTCATTATAGTAGGAGAGCATGGATCACCGTGTATTATTCTACAGAGAATAAAAACATGTATCCAGTTTAACTGCCATATGCTCTTTGTTGTGTAAATTGTGCTTAGTTATCTCCTGTAAGCAGCACCCTACAACTGAGAGTCAGGGAACCACGTAATTAAAACTTATTTGCCGATCTTAGTGTAGGACTGCAACTCGTCCCCTAAAAAGGACTGGACGTACATCAGCAAACACAATCCATTAGATGGGCACCCATACTGTGGACCAAGCACGTAAAGGTACCTAGTGCACACGTATGGTAAGGCCACAACCACTAGCAACACACACGACGAAGAGGCTATATTCCCCTTGTCAGCTAACCCACTGCCTCCACTGCGTATAAACACGCCGGAGGGAGTGCCCGGCCTGGCAAGGAGAGATCTACCCCTTCCGAATTACACTCTTGATAGGGTTATTATTGCCTGCCACTCTATTGCGTAAATGTTCCGTAGCACCTAATTCCTTGGTAAATGCCATTCACCCACGAGGGGCAGTAAGTGGAGCGACAGGAAGGCAACTGCTATCCTGTCTGGTAAACCAGCCCTGATTAAACCATCAGACCCTGCCTTCTGCTTTTGACCCCTCGGGAATGAGCTCATGCCACCCGCCAAATGTCGAGGCCTCACTTCACAGTTCCCCCTAGTCATTTGTTTGGACCCCAGGTAAAGCTTCTCGGGGCTGTACACCCAGTCATCGAGATCCTCCACCTTGGCCTACCCTTAGACCTAGACGTCGAGCACAGCAACGACCTAGACGCAGCTTCACCAACCAGCACCAGTGGGGCAGACAGCCCGCTAGCTGCAGCCGGGCACATCTACCTGCCGAGCCTCACAGCAGACGCCGTCGCCACCAACCAGCCGAGCCAGGAGGCCTGCCATTGGACAAACGTCGAAGAGCACCCCTTAAAAACAACTTCTACTAAGGCGCTGACATGTTCCTGCCCATAGACCGTCATACGTCAATTCTGTGTTCTTCTGTGATTGAATGGCCCGCTAGTAAACGAACTGCTGGCGCTGCAGGTTTGGCTGGTTTACTACTCGGCAAGGGTGGCTCGAGCCTGCTTTTACTGATATACTGGCAATTTCTGTGAAAATGCCTTTGCTCTGTGAGGCTTTTCTTCACTGCTAGCTGGCAGATGGATCTTTGTCCAAGCTAGCATTTTTGTCTTTAATGTTACAACCTATTCCCATGTCTGAGCACATTGTACGAGCTCTTTGATTGTTCGTGGCTCAAGTTCCCACCTGTAGGACTGTACATATTTCCGAAAGTAGACAGCGAGTTATCAGTTCCACGACTTCATCCTCTTTGGCCCCAGGGTAAACATATTGAACATCGCATCTTTCTGGTGAATGAAAATCGCTTCTTCTGCCTTCTGCACAATGGTATAGAGCTCCTCGCGGAGTATAACAACTACTTTCTTTATGGAAAAGTACTCAATGTGGCATTCTTCTAACTGTTCCCAGATTGTGATAAAATGACAGTATCCTGCCACCATTTTGAGGCATTGCCATGCAGTTGTACCTTAGCACGTGACAGCCCGAGGGCTTTTCGTATTTCAGTTTACTTGAAACTCCATTACTCAGGCTTTCAGGAAGTGCCTAGGGTCTCCCTGCAGTCACTCTGCCTATTACGGTAGAAGGCTTTGGTCACGTAATGCATATCTAGCTTCAATTGGTTGTAGGACCTTTACTTGTGTGATAGGCCAATTTGATTTGCAAATCCAGCAAAGGAATTTAAGTCAAGCACAAGTGTCTGATTCGTGTCTGAAGTTAAACTGAGGTGGCTTATCTAGAAGCTTCCAAGGTTTCCCAAATCGTTTTCAGCATGCTGAGATTCCCTACGTTTGGTACCAATAAAATAAAAAGCTTGATGCGCAATCTGGGTTGTAGGGATGCCAAGCCTTCCCTCTCCACCCTCCTCCTGCGCAGAGTCAGGAAGCTGTTGCTACGTTTATGGGGTTAATGACGGGGGCTTTTTCCTGGTAACTCTACTACTTGTCTGTCAACCCGTGGAAAAGCCAAGGAAACAGAGGGACATGTATTAGAACAGTTCGGGGCGAAAGCAGTCACAGTGTTTGCAGACTTAGCAGATGTCAGATGCCTAGGGAATGCCAACTGGTGTTTAACTGCAATAGCTGAAGTAGGCCTGTTGGGCTCTGGGCAGTGCTTAGACGAGATCAGTGGCAAGGGTGATACTGGCCTCGGTACATAAAAGTATTCTGGGCGGTATACTGTCCCTGGTGACCTGCTGCTGCTGGCCCATGACGGCGTCTGCCAGGTGGAAAAGATGGTAGTGTTACGGGACCACTGAAGAGCAGTTTCCTCATGCAAGTGAGTATACACCTTTTGACAGTCGGCTCCCTGACTCATAGATAATAAAGTCTGAGAGGTGGCTATCTTATCAGCCTTTCCTCTTCCTGCTCTGTGGTGTGGCATGTGATAAGGTAGTAGCTCAGATTTAGGCAAGCTATGGTAGGTAAAAAAGACGGCTTAAAATGTGTGTTAAAGGAAGGGCGGGCCTTCTAGAGAGTCTGAGCCTCTCTTTGGCGCAGTTGCCCGAGGGTCAATTCACTCTCCAATGGAGGGCAGGACGGTGATGAGCCCAGCTCCCTGACTCACTGCCGCCCGAAGAAGCAGCCCAATATCGCTAGTAGCCAGACGCTCAGCTTAGTCGGGTCACATTTCCAACTTGGAAAGTGAAGGGGGCGTGTACCCATAGGGTGGTGGGATGCCTTGCTACACCCACTCCCTGGAGATGGAGAGCCCGAAGCAACAGCGTCATCACTGGTACCCAAGTCTCCTTCAAGTAGGTCTTGTAGCGAGGGTTGCTCTCTGCCCCAGTGGTGCCCAGGGAAGCAGCGTTATCATTGGTAGCCAAACGACCAGCTAAGGGAGAGAGAGCAGATTGTGGTGTGCTTACTGTAAACCTGAAGGGCTTTAACAATTCAGGTCTTGTCTGAGCTTGAGAGGATGGCTGATCACTGGCTGGGTAGAAACCAAGTGAACTGAATGGTAAAAGATCAAGTTTATATGAGTTTATTCAGAATGAACCACATATAATCTCAGCATGTGACCAGGATGCCTGAAGGGTTGGTAACCTGACTGCCAAGAAGGTCTATGACTCATGTGGGTATGGTGGGATGAGGATAACCCCTGACTGCAAAGCTCTAGGCACCTGACACAGTTGTTTCATCAAGGCCGTACAGACTCCTTAGCCTTACACTGGGAGGAGAGACGGACCAGTGTGTGAAGCATGGTGGTCTGTCTTGCAGGAGAGTATTGAAAGTAATGAACTACGTGGGACACCAAGGTAAGCAGGTAAATCTGCTAGGCTGGAGAACACTATACCAGGCACGGAACTTCTCGGCCTCTGAAGGTCCGTCGATATGTTGCACTCCTCCCTCTAGCTGGTGCCAGTAGCCTAGTTTTCAGTGTTACAGCAGCCATAGCAATTCAAGCAAAATGTTTCTCGGATGCAATCAAAAACTCATGAAAGATTTCATTAAAATTCTGTCACTTTTTCAATAAGCTCATTTTGCTGAATAAGTAGGTAAAAATCCAAAGTCTGTATGTGTATCCGTTCATGTTTTACATTATTAAGGAGTGTGAATGACAGCTGGCATGAATTCATGACTATTTTTTCAGAAGAGAGAAATTTATTTGTTATTGCTGAGAGAGAAGGAACCATATTTCATTGCTTTGAAGACAAAAGATAACCACGACTGACTCATGCTTAGTCAACACAAGATAATAAGATAATGGGTAGCACAGCTGTCTCACTCCATCCAGTGTTGGTGTCTACTGTAGCGTTAACTCCAGTACCGTGACGGGCTTTGAATGATTCTCATTGTTTTTCATTTGCTTGCGTGTAAAGTTTTTGTTTAAATTGTGGTGCTAAGTAACCATTGTGCTGGCACAAGAACTTGCAAAAGGGAAGTGGTTCACAAACAAGGTCGATCTATATAAGCTTTAATGTGCATTATTTTATTTTACTAAATAATTAATGAATTTCACAAAACTATAAATTTAAAACAAGTTAACAGTTTGATAACAAGAGGGTGTGATGTCACAGAACGTACAGTGCGACAGATATACAAGAAAGGAGACAGCAGCACTGCATCTACGCCAAAAGCAATATTTGTGTCCCATAGGAAAAAATAGGTTTTCAGGAAACTAGTTACTGTATAGATGTTCATAACTATAACAAAGACTGTTTTCAGAGAAAGGTGTTAGAATTTTACGATAAGGAGACAAATTCCCACAAAATAATCATGTTTACTACGCATGAAAAAGTGGGTTGCGTGGTTTCAACAAGTTCTATTCCAAAAGCGTTAATTTTCGTAATAAGAAATCAAATGAAGCGTGGAAGCTCGTAATGGAAAGGAATGGCATCACTACTGCATGGACATGGAAGAGGAGCTTGTGCTACCATTGCAAGCTGCAGCACACATAATTGTTTTCTCTATGCTACACGCAACTCAAGAAAATGACAGCATATTCACAAATAAAATTATATGCCCAGAAGACTTGACCTCCCCTTGTCGCCAAATTACCAAGCATAAAGTTAATTTTTAGTATCTTCCTGCAGGGAAATAAAAGGATTTATATAAATTTTTTTTAATAGACACAGGTTTTTTTAATACATTGATATCCTGTAAGGGCCAATTCGACACCTTTTGTCATCTAATAACGGGTAAGCACAGAGCCTGAGTGCAGCGTAACTAGTAACAGATGTATGTACGGGGAAATCACAGGATGTGGTTTTGAATGATTATAATTATTAAAGATCATGAAGAAATAAATTTTAATTGCCTTATTTATTCATTTTTGTCTCAAAATACAAGTTTTTTTTTTCATGCAGTGAAATAGAATTAATTACTAAAAGACAAGACATTTACCATGCGCGCAAAGGTGTCGCCAAAATGTAGTGGCGTGGAGGGCTAAGTGGATTCACTCCTCCCGCCGCTTCCCCTTCTATGTCTCGCCCACTGTGAACACACCACCGGTCAATGTCTCCACGCACTCTCAGCTGATCGAGCGTGCGCAGGACATTCAAAATTTTATTTGCATTTGGTGTCATATTATTTTCATTTTCAGAGGGTTTGAACGTTTGCTTGCATTTGGTGTTGGATTACAATCAATTATATACAATATTTTGAGATGTTCTATTCTTTATTTAAACGAGTTGAGGTGAAATGTTTTTTGGTGTATAATTTACAGTAATAGTAATACGTTTTTTTTTAAATTCCCATTTCTATTGTGTTTATTAGCTAAACTTTATCCACGGATAATGTACAGCTCTAATTATACTCAAAATCAAGTCTAATGAGGTCAGAAGTTGTATTTTATTGATGTACATGTCAAAACCTTAATTTACTGAATCCTGCATGTATGACATTTTTTGACAGTTGCCTGAAAAATGGTAGATGGGATTCCACTGTATTACTAGTCAGATTTCACAGCACACACAGATTGGCGGGATGGACGCTTGGTAAATGTGGCAACAGGGTTTAGTACTGCTTGCCAATAAGCTGATACTGAGAGCCCAAGAAGTTCTGTGCTGGGTATAACTGCCCCAAGAGGCCTGTGATAACCCTATTATACCNAAAAGCAATATTTGTGTCCCATAGGAAAAAATAGGTTTTCAGGAAACTAGTTACTGTATAGATGTTCATAACTATAGCAAAGACTGTTTTCAGAGAAAGGTGTTAGAATTTTACGATAAGGGAACAAATTCCCACAAAATAATCATGTTTACTATGCATGAAAAAGTGGGTTGCGTGGTTTCAACAAGTTCTATTCCAAAAGCGTTAATTTTCGTAATAAGAAATCAAATGAAGCGTGGAAGCTCGTAATGGAAAGGAATGGCATCACTACTGCATGGACATGGAAGAGGAGCTTGTGCTACCATTGCAAGCTGCAGCACACATAATTGTTTTCTCTATGCTACACGCAACTCAAGAAAATGACAGCATATTCACAAATAAAATGATATGTCCAGAAGCATATACTTGACCTCCCCTTGTCACCAAATTACCAAGCATAAAGTTAATTTTTAGTATCTTCCTGCAGGGAAATAAAAGGATTTACATAAATTTTTTTTAATAGACACAGGTTTTTTGAATACATTGATATCCTGTAAGGTCCAATTCGACACCTTTTGTCATCTAATAATGGGTAAGCACAGAGCCTGAGTGCAGCGTAACTAGTAACAGATGTATGTACGGGGAAATCACAGGATGTGGTTTTGAATGATTATAATTATTAAAGATTGTGAAGAAATAAATTTTAATTGCCTCATTTATTCATTTTTGTCTGAAAATACAAGTTTTTTTTCATGCAGTGAAATAGAATTAATTACTAAAAGACAAGACATTTACCATGCGCGCAAAGGTGTCGCCAAAATGTATTGGCGTGGAGGGCTAAGTGGATTCACTCTTCCCGCCGCTTCCCCTTCTCTGTCTCGCCCACTGTGAACACACCGCCGGTCAATGTCTCCACGCACTCTCAGCTGATCGAGCGTGCGCAGGACATTCAACATTTTATTTGCATTTGGTGTCATATTATTTTCATTTTCAGAGGGTTTGAACGTTTGCTTGCATTTGGTGTTGGATTACAATCAATTATATACAATATTTTGAGATGTTCTATTCTTTATTTAAACGAGTTGAGGTGAAATGTTTTTTAATGTATAATTTACAGTATTGTAATACGTTTTTTTTTTAATTCCCATTTCTATTGTGTTTATTAGCTAAACTTTATCCACGGATAATGTACAGCTCTAATTATACTCAAAATCAAGTCTAATGAGGTCAGAAGTTGTATTTTATTGATGTACATGTCAAAACCTTAATTTACTGAATCCTGCATGTATGGACATTTTTTGACAGTTGCCTGAAAAATGGTAGATGAGATTCCACCGTATTACTAGTCAGATTTCACAGCACACACAGATTGGCGGGATGGACGCTTGGTAAATGTGGCAACAGGGTTTAGTACTGCTTGCCAATAGGCTGATACTGAGAGCCCAAGAAGTTCTGTGCTGGGTATAACTGCCCCAAGAGGCCTGTGATAACCCTATTATACCNGGCTGATACTGAGAGCCCAAGAAGTTCTGTGCTGGGTATAACTGCCCCAAGAGGCCTGTGATAACCCTATTATACCCATCCATCCGGGGGTGAATGAGGGAGGGAGAGCAATGGAGGAGAAAATTCTTGTCGTCCCGCTGTGGGAGCGGGATGCAAGTTTGGTACCCCAGGATGGAAAGCCGCTCCAAGGGTCACCAAGGCAGCGCAGGTTGCTGGCACTCAGGCCGCAGCATACCTCTTGGGCCCACTCACAGGTAACTGTGCTGACGTTCCAGGAGCCTGGTGAAGGCATGACTGAGCATGGAGGGGAAGCACTGCTGACGCTGTGGCTCAAGAGGGTTCATGGACATTGCCTATAGTGTGTCACCCTTATTTTACTCTTCTCAAAGGACCGTTGACAAAAAATGTTGTGAAATGTAGGTAAGTAAGTACGTACGGAAATTTATGCTATGTGCGTGTTACGTAAGACCAAAGAAAATAGGTATAAAATACATGGAAGTGTAAAATTAGAGTGTGAAAAGAAGGGTTCTAATGTATGCGAGTTAGTTACATTTTAGACACATTTTCTGTACTATTCTGAGCTGGGTTATTAATTTTCTCTTCACAGGGCATGTACAGAACTTACCCAGGCTACATGGTTTAAGTTTCTATCATATGGATCAGCAGTGTGGCAATGGTAAGTCACAGCTATGTATAACAATATAGCCAATGTTGCATCATGTTGCAAAAAACTACAGGAATTTTCATGTAAAATGGCTTTACATTGTAAGTATTCACAATGCACTGACTGAAGAAAAAAATAACTTCTACACTGATAAGATAAATCATTATTAATGATTCATGCATTCTGCATCACAAATAGGATAAATAAAAATTATGTGATTCTGAGTTTATAATTTTTGGTCATACGCAGATAAAATTAACAAGGTTTCACTGTCTCAGGTATGAGTCAATACACAACCGCTTTTTTGATCACTAAGCATTTGTTAAGGTATCAGAAAGAAAGAGTTCACCCAACAATTTGAAGTGCAAATGCTACTGACATAATGTAGTAAAAACACTGTTGCCTACAATATTTTTCATTAATAACTGAAATCCCACACAAAACTTACTGACTGGTTACTGTTCACACAATCAGAAAATGAGGTGTTTCTGTTATTGCTCTCTCTCTCTCTCTAGGATTATAAAATACTTCTAGGGTTGTGTGAAGGTGACTTTTTTCTCACGAAACGAAAACAAAAAATATCTTATGAACGTTTGTGAAACTGAAAAGAAAATGAAAAAAAAACTTTTATTAGAGCTCAGTCTCAATGAAAGTTTAACAAAAAATTTCATAACATTTTAGCAAGTTATTCATTTTAAAAAATTTGTTGTGAAACGAAAAAAAAAAAAAAAAAAAAAGGATGATATGGAGTATTTATCACAAGGGTTTTTTGCCTATAATTAAATTTCCATTTTAAATAAGTGAAAACACACATGATTTACAGACAAAAATTTTCCTTTGCTAGTACACTAAACGAAGATTCATTAAACACTCAAATATTAGTCTAAATTGAGGATTTTTGTATTGTTACAACTTTCTGCAACCAAATTTCTTACCAAAACAAAAATGAAAGTTGTAATTTTTTGTTTTTGTTTTAGTAAAACTAATATTTGCATAACCCTAGACAAAATATTTAACAATTAATGCTTATCTGGTCATGCAAATGAATATTTTTGTGATTTTATCTTCCAAAACTTGAAATAGTAAATACAAGGGTAAGGAGAATTTTCACTGACCTATGTACCATATTCCATGACATAATGGTCACACGCAACTATTATGCGAATCTTGGTTAAATACTTGATAAAAAAAAATTAACAGCATGTGTTTTCAATATAACATTAATTATGTTCCTGGTTGGCACTGACATCCATTCCTTGCAAATGGCACAGATTTCACTTAAATTGTTTGTTTGTGAAACATCCAGTAACAGGGTGTGTACTGCCTATCGACAATCACAGAACCCACTGTGCTCTCTTCTTCTACTCAGCTGTTTGCTTAGTACAGCACCACCTTGCGAGTGGAGAGGAAGCACAGGGTGCTATCTCTTCCTCCTTTACACACATGATGGAAGTGCAACTGGTTGCTTAGCAACTAGCACAGCGGTCTCTTCCTCTCCTTTCTCACATGGCGAGAGGGGAAGCTGTTGCCTAGCAACCAGCAATGCATCCTTACATCCTCCCTCTCTTGGCCAAACAGTGGGAGGCATACAGCCTCCAAGCACCGTCAAATTTGCACCTTTTGTATGGGGGGGGGGAATGGAGTGGAGAGGTTTAGGTGGCTTGTAACAAGGTCTTGAGAGTAGATCAGGATGAAGTGAGGTGGATATGGAGCAATGCCAAAATGCAAGGGTGGGGGAAATGGGAGACCCTCCCTCCCCAACAAATAACCTCCTGACCTAATCTGGAATCAAAACTGGTTCGCCTTAGTGGGAGGTAAGCACTCTAACCATTGCACAAACTTGGTCCCTTTTGTAAGTGGAAAGGGGGTGACAAAAACACTTTGGTCATCCTCAGCTACCTTTAACTGCAACTTGCCTCAGTTGGAAGAGCTTCAACTCATTCCCACCACACTTTATGAAGTGGAGGCTGACTGAATCACTCTCTCCACAATGTAATTTGTGGAGGGGCATCTAAAGAATGGCCCATTCCTACAAGTACTGGCCGAAATGAATTTATACTCTTTTATGCACTCAAAAATCACTGTGCAACCAATGTGCAATGGCTGCCATTATGCAATGAAATATGGTAGTTACTCATGTATATTGCACCCTTTTATTTCAAAATTGGTTTTAAAAAATATTGAAGGTACAAACAAATAAAACTGTTAAAATGAATGCAAGTTCTCTCAAATTACAGTACACGACATAAGCACAGAGTATTAATACGTCCTGGTGAATGCACATACCTGGTCAGTGGTGGCAATGCGACCAGATTTGACAGGGTCGCAGTCATGATACCGGGAGTAAATAGCCAGTCCTGCAAATGATGTGCTCAAACTGATGATGCTGATGATGGGCCAGCTCAGCCACAAAGCTAACTGCGACCTTCGGACACTCCTATGCACATACGTACGGGATACTATGCGAGAAGCAAGCATTGAGTAAGAGCAGTACACTTTCTTAAGTAACAATAATTCATAATTTTTTGTATATGAAAGTTGGTAATAAAAACTTGGTGACATTATTTTCAATTTTTAGTGTAGCTAAAATTATAACTTTCATTATTTTTTTGTCATATCATTAGAAAGGAACAAAGCAAGACTAGCAAGACTATGTCAACTATGAGAAATGATGTAGGCATTGCGGCCATTATGTTTTTTAAATAGGTTGTGCACATATCAATTAACACTTCCTAAAGCTGCTGTAACTTAATGCAATCAATACATTATTTCAAATTTTGCAATTAGCTACGGTACAACACAATTATGCAACAACTGGCAGTTTCATCACTACAAAGACAATGCAGATTTCTGATGCTAACTTATAAAAAAAATATGTCATGGGAAAAAATTATGTAGTATAGTATTCAGCTATTCCAATCTGGTGAATGTTGGTATTGGTAATAACTGTTACCATTTCATTACAGAAAACATATAGGTACTCAAGATAACAATTCCTTGGATTTATGTGATACCCTCCTAGTTCCCTATCGACAAACTTATCCTTTCTCGAAACTCGTCTCTCATTTTCTGTATTCTCCCCGACTGCTCTTCCAAATACAGTAACTTGTCATCCCTGTTGTGGTCGTATTTTTATTCCTTGGCGTTATCATTAATTCAAACTTCTTGATTGTCTCACAGACTTTTTCCAAACATTTAAATTTTCTTGCACTTTTTTTTCTCCTAACTGTAGTCCCATACTTTGAAGGTCATCCATGAACACCACTATCTTCAAGCAGCTTTTGCAAAATATTCTTCCCACTTCCCTTATAACTGCATTCCTTACTAACCACAAATAATAAGGATGATAGTGCAATTCCATGTCTTAGTCATTTGATTAGCAGAAACACATCTGTCCTCTCTCCTCCACTGTCACATCGCCAGACTGTCAATAAGTATACAGACTGTTCATGGCTAAGTGAGCACTTTTGAAATCCAACCTTTGAAAAATGTTACTGTCCCTACTTGTTTATACATATAACAGGTGCACTGACTGGCACGTGCCCAGTAAAGTTGGTAACAATGGAGGCAAAGTAGTTCCATGTCTTAATGTTCAATCAAAAGTGTTACGTAAACATCTGTCAAAACTAAAATAATAATTTTTTTTCAGTTTTTTATTTACATAGGTGTAACAATTGGCAAATTTAACCAAAAATTTGGTAATTTTATGTTAACAGAAGTATAAAACACTTGTTGTGATTCACAAGATATTTAGGAAACACATCATAAGTGGGGTGTTTTCAAAAGTTTGATTTTAAAAGTGTGAAGAAAACACACTTAGGCTATACTGAAGCACCACAAATGCTGGCAGCTTGACACCCTAGATGCCTGTGCTTGGTACTCCAGCACGGCACAGCTGACGGATGGCAGCTGATATTAGCGACGGCTCGGTTGTGTACAAACTGTTACAAAAATATTCTGCGTGCATCAGCAAACACGCAACAGATTATACAGGGACTAATGTTTTTAGCATGGCATCAGGCTGCGGCAGACTGCATGCGCAGATACCTCCCCCATCGCCTGGCACACTCCGCTCCCTATAAATTCACCTGCCAGCAGTTGTGGCACTAACAGTACCTACATGGCAATCATCATTAACTAGAACACTCCAGCATACGCAATGCAGCATGGTGATACCAACCTGAGTGTAAGCAACCTCTGGACCTGTATCTGGTTGACGGCATACAAGCTCATGTACGTAAATCCCCCACCGAATATAAGGCTCCACCATGTGTGACGCACTGTTGGGTCTACACTTATGCTGCAAAGACAGTACCAACATTGCCATAACACTCACTACTACAGTATGACACTATTATAATGCTCACAATACAACTCTTTATCTAAACTACAGTTGTGAAATGACATGTACAAATATTTTCTTCCGAAAAAAGGCTGTCAGTTAACACACTTACTTGTCAAACTCTAGCCGGCCCCCCACTCCAGCTATCCTCCAGACTTCTGAAAGTCCACCAGCATTCATAGATCCTTTGATGATGACAGCAAACACTGCTGCAAACATCAAAACAGACTGCAAGACATTATTACTAGGGATGTCAAACTCGATTCCACAATTCCTCGGTACCCGCGATTCTCGAAGAATCGTACAATTGAGAATCGGTAGTCCAAGAATTGAAGCAATAAAAACCAATTACTACAAATACATAACCTCTCACCTCTCAAAGACGGTTTAAAATGACGTGATTTATGCCAGTAATTAAATCACTATTGGAAAATTATTTTGTGCGTGAAAATACAAGATGCGGAAATAATCTGAAAATTAAACTGTACTGGCCATGTTCAAATTCATAATTTAGTATAATAGTATTTAGTAGCTTCAGTACGGTCGCGATTTGGTAGTTTGGTATTTCAGCAAGTTTTGTTACATATTAAAAACTAGCGGTGTGCGGGATCCCAAACTTCGGGAAAAGTTTTGGGAATTCATAATGGTTTTCTCATCGGGCGGGAAATAATTTTTTCCCAATATTTTCGGGAAAAATTTATGTCACATCTGTAGGCTGTTCCAACTTAAATATAGGTCAGGTTTTGTGAGAGAAGCTTTGTATTGACTCTTTACATGAGCAATTATAATTTGATAAATCAAGTCTTGTCAAGAAAATTTCAATTCTTCCGCTTATTCTGAGATTTTAAAGATTGTTACATAAGCTAAAAAAAAATGTTGTACGTCATATATTATGTAACGTTAGCACTATGTATTTATTGCGAAAATTAACTAAAACTGGTTGCAAACTTGNTCATATATTATGTAACGTTAGCACTATGTATTTATTGCGAAAATTAACTAAAACTGGTTGCAAACTTGCACTATTAGGAAAACACGGTAAACCGTGTGCACTGAATTTGTCTTATATGAGAACGACATCTATAAGTTGCAAGTATCGATTGCTGGTTTATGTGAGACGCGAGTTTCAATATACATAACCTACACATTCATGTAAAAATAAGCTAGTGCATGATGAAAGTTTCATTCGACTTCAAATGTTTTTTACTCAGATCTAACATGGTGTTTTTTAATATGGGTTTGGTTAAAACGATTTGCAGCACACCAGCAAGTTGTGTTTGTTTTTTGTTTGAAATGTGTTTGTTTTTAATTGTGTGTTGTGCTCACTCGTCGCCGAGACGTTGACAAATTCCAAAAGAAGCAAATTTGCTATGAGAAAAAATATATTTAATTTGCTTAGCTACTTTTGATTTCGTTATCGATAGAGGAATTAGCTTTGTTAGCATACAGATTCGGTATGTTGCACATAACCTGCCCTATGCGACTTGGCTGTGACTGCAGTTGCACTACATGAATGGAACGAAAAATGTCAAAGTTCCTTAGTAGACGTCATGAAATTATAAAGAAAATAGCAGCAAACTGAAAACATCAAGGCAAGGTTTTTAAACAAATTTTAAATTACATTTTTGTTTTAACATGTTTTAATCCAATATAATTTATTATTAAAAAAATATTACAAAGGATTTTTATTTTAAAATTGAAGAAAGTATTTTTAAGAAGTGCTGCAAATCCAGAGGATTAATTTGTAATGCGACAACTAAGTGTATAAAAATATAAAACCATACGAATTTTCTAGTTCGACAAAATTTTTAGCACATACAGTCATTATCTTATGTTAATTTTTTTGTTTTAATTAAATAAGTCATGATAGAATGTTATTCAGTGGG
This sequence comes from Clitarchus hookeri, assembly GCA_002778355.1. NCBI lineage: Eukaryota > Metazoa > Arthropoda > Insecta > Phasmatodea > Phasmatidae > Clitarchus > Clitarchus hookeri. The sequence continues at coordinate 75,828 of NQII01004627.1, read as the reverse complement.
TCTAGCAACCTACAAACTTCTTTACCTAACGTAAAATATCTTTCCTTATTTTTACCGAATTACCGCAGGAAATTTAAGTTTCCCGCCCAAATTTTTCCCAATGGCAAAAAAATGTCATTCCGCACACAACTACTAAAAACTAAAGACTGATTCAGGTCGCATGACCTTTTGGTAAACTGAAAGTGCCAATTCAAACACAGCCTCACTTTTTGCGTGACCTATATTATAAATATATAAATTTATTTATATATAAAAATATATGTATGATTTAATATTATCTCATATGTCTCTTTTGAACTTTTTGGAATTTCATATGAATATGCTCCCACTGTTCGTGTTATATTATTTATGTTAGTAATAGGCCTACTACTAACATAGGGCTGGTTTAAATAATTAAATTTCACACCCTCCTATACAGTATTTAGTTCTGTAAAGTAGTTGTCTGTAACTAAAAGAATTGTGATTATTGGAATCGAGAATCGAGATTGGTATCTGCATTGAGATCGAGGAAAAGTGGAATCATTACATCCCTAATTATTACCCTTTTCTTTCTTTGAAAACAGCTGTACACATGGTCTCTTTATATGTTTGAATAACTAAGTATCAAATTTTCCCATACAACAGCACATGGTTTATGAGCTACAAAAATTCTTGGTATTTTGAGGCACCTGTGAACCTAGTCACTGGATTTAAATTTGCTATAAATGGAAGACACTTCAAAATTGTATTTTAGTTTCAAAACACTTGCAGGATGTGTTTTTTCCAGACTGGAATTTTCACAAGAAACCAGTACATAAAATGTAAACATAACCATAATGTGATATTTTCTCTGGTTGCTCCTGTTTTCTACCCCATCTTCATTTTAACTCTGCTCCAACTAAAACTCATCAATTCCTCATGTTGGCTGGCTACGATCTCCAGATGTTAGGCCACATTATTATGCACACTTCTCACAGTGTTGCAAGCACTGTGATAAACCAAATCAAAAGTTACCTGGAAGACATCAGTGATGACGACAGCCTTGATGCCTCCGATGGTGGAGTAGAAAGTGCACACGAGGCCAACCAACAGGATGGCCAACACTTGAGAGATGCCCGTCAGGGCCTCGAGCGCTATGGCCGGAGCATACAGCACGATGCTCAAGTAAAACACCATCTCCAGGGAGAATGCTACCGAAGTGAGAAGTCTCGTGGTCGGACCGAAACGTTCTTCTAAGTACTGCTCANCAACATGAAAAATAAATTATCACAAAACAAATATTAAGAATTTTGCAGTTTCAAAATCAGAATGGATATACTCCAGCAGGAAAAAACCAAAATAAAACCCAAGAAGCGGATGGAAGACTAAAAGTAAGTTACACTTCTCATGTGCGACATGTAAAATTCTTTAATAATCCTCACACTTGTGGCCAGTCCTGGTAATGCCCAGGTTCCAAAGCCAGTCCCTTGTGGCCAAGGCCAACAATTATGTCTAAACAATAGTTCCTTGATCAATACTGAACTTGTCTTCCTCCAGTACAATACAAGTTAATGAGTATCACATATCTGACAGTATGTAAAGAAAGGGCTCTGCAACACGCGAACATAAAGTGGTGAATGCTGCATTTCTTTTATGGCATCAACCACTGGTGTGGTCGTGGTTGTGGCCAAGGCTAGATGCTGCTAGTTCATAACGGTTGCTTGTGAGACAGAGCTGGGAGTTGAATGATATGCAGAGCTGCTACCAGTGCCCACAGTGTGGCCTTCATGGCAGTTCATAAAGGAATGCAGCCCACGGACTGGGAGGACGGAACAGGTGGCTGTGGCCCCAAAGGCAAACACCTGGTGAGATACTGGTACTGGAAGGGCTGCTATAAGTACCACAGGAGAATGTTTGTTGGGATCTTAGGTTGGTGCAGTTTGGTGACAAGGTGAGTGTGGAAGGGTACAGCAGAGATTGTTGTATGGACTTTGACATCTCTACCTTGGCAAATCCCTTGAAGGCATTCAAAAGTCTAAAATTATTTTCTAAATTTTCAGTATGACATTATTTTTCATTTTCATGTGATTATATAGTGTGAAAAAAGTATAAAAATAGAGAATTACTTTTTAAAAATAAATTTAATGAGCTACATGAATTTTTACCATTTTTCATACAAATCTCACAACTGAACAAAATTAATACATTAGGATACAGCTTAAAATAAAGGTTCATATTATTAGGTCTCTAAATATCTTTCTTGGAAATTTCTTACATGATTCTCCCATATTTTTATTTTTGAGATTACATTTAAAGACAAAATAGCCAGGAGTTACACACCTACTGCAAGTGAACCAAGTGTCAGATTTCAAATACAACTAGCCCTGAAATTAAACTTAGTGTAAAATGAATTTTTATATTTTGTATGTATTAAGATTTTAAGATGAAATTCTCATATTAATAATTTAAAAAACTAATGTTATTTTTAACTGATTTCGTATTTTAATTAAGTTACTATAAACATTATGTCATGAAACCATAAAATATGGTCTAAATCTAGAAAAAAGTTTGGCTATCAAACAAGTTGTAAGTGAGAGTACACCATTGGGCACCAGTTTCAACCTCTCAGGTGTATATACAGCCAGGCTGCCACTGTAGCTGTGTTCCAAATAACCAGCATCTGCACTTGCACTTCCTCCAACAATGCCCCGCATACTCGTGATTTGGAACAGATCCACGCTTGCACTTGCTCATGCTCTCGAAATATACTACTGTATTATCGTGTGTTGTTTATTTGAAAGATGCTCAATTGTGTTTTCGTTCACCTGAAGTAACAAAACCACGTTTCTCGTAGTCACTGTAGGCAATGGAGATCCAAATAAACAAACAATATCCAGAGAGCATGCATCCAACTCTCACTCGCAACATGCACTCGTGCATTCGCTCTCGCACTATGTTATATGGAACAGCACTATCTGACGTCACTTCCGAGTAGTGAGAGTGCGCGAGTGTAAATATCCGACTATTTGGAACATGGTCTATGACTATACATGTCTTCTCACCTCCCTGCTTGGTGAAAGGCATGAAGTCAGATGAAGGCTGGTAAAACAGTGGATGTCTGTGAGTAGGCCCAACAAATTGAGTCTGTTATGCAGTGCTGCAAGTGTCGTCGGTGGTAATCAGCCCCCCATCCCACCAGCAAGATGAGGTAAAAGAGGGATGAAACAAGGAAAACCACCGAGGCTTTAAGCAGAATGTTCCAGGGAGCAATTCAAATGAATGTACTACTACATTTGTCTCCCCAACAGCTGAGATACAGAAGTGCAGAGACTGCCGAGTGTGAGATCATGTTGTCACTATGAACTTATGTTGTAGTTGTCAATTAAAACGTCATTCTATCTTATCTTAAATGCACGAGTGTCTCCATTATGTTTTGTGTTCTATAACTGTTTGGCAGCGTTGACAAAAAATATCTGTTTATTGACGTATTGGTCCAAAATATATTATGTAACTTTTCATTAATGTTATCAAAAATAAATTATATATACCTACATTATCTCTCATATTATTACTAGTAAATTCTAACAGGTTATAGGCCCAGACATTTGGGAAATATAATTTGCAAAAATAAACTGTCACTACAGCTTATTAAGATGGAGAAAGGGAAGGTAAGAATTCCACTCTTTAATGGATCAAATATTGAGTTAGAAGTTTAGAATCAAAATAATTATTATTGGATGAGCTAGAACTGCTTAATTTTGTTTCGAAAGACTTTGTAAAAATAGCATTAAAGACTCCAAAAATTGGAAAGTATCAAAAAACTTGACCAAAAATGCAAATCTGTTTTGATGGAAGGGATTGCCGAGAACTATTTACATTTTATTAAGAATAAGAAGACTTAATTTGATATTTGTACAAGTTTAGAAAAAAAAAGACTGTAAGAAAGAGAACTGACTTTGTTGACTATGAAGCATAGCATATCTAGTGGTAATTTGGAGTCACATTTCATTGCATTTGAATGTCTAATGCATGATTTAAAGTCTGCTGGTGCCAAACTAGAAGCATTAGATGTTTGCCATTTACCATTAAATAGAACCCAACTAGAAAATCAACAACAGCATCTTGTGAAATGTTTTTCCAAATCACACGTTAATTTTGCCAAAAAAACTTGGGGCATAAGAAATGTAATTTTTGTCCTCTTTATAAAAGAAGAAGAATGTAGTCTGTTCACCTCAGCATTAAATTCAAAGGAGGAGTATATTTGGATAATTTATAATGCAACTAACAAAACACATGATGAGTGAAAAATGTAATTACTTATTTCTGACAACAAATATCTGTTGAATAAGGTAAATAAATGTGGCCAAATCAGGTACAACATTGGTAGCTGAACAGAGTTAAGATATCTCATTTCCATCTAAAATTACAAACTGGTTAAATGATGTGTTAATGATTGTTATTTCAGTTAGTAAGTTAGTCAGTAAAGGGTAAAAAGTAGAATTTGAAAACAAGGCTATTATTTTTAAGGATTGTTTAGCCTTGGTAGCCTCTAAATGAGATAAAGCACATAACTATTTTCATTGTATACATCAGATACGTAGCATCTTATGGCATCTGTTTTCCTCTTGCTCCAACCCTACCTGTCTGCACTCACCCACAGTCAGTGGATTCTCCCCTGTCCTACAATCAAACCAACTTCTCACTGGCCTCAGAGGAGAATCACTGAGCTTCCTGCCAGACCGAGCACACCAGCTCTGAGAGAAGGAGACACATATACCATCACCGAACAACAAATGTGTAGTCAATGAAAATACAACTTTTCTATAGTGAAACACTGCTTTACTACTGGACCAGTGTAAGGGGATTTTTTTATTTTGTTTGTTGCAAATATGTATTCTCTTCTTTGACTATTTTTAAAATATTCAAATCTCATGATACCACCGTTGTAACAAAAGGTTTTAATCAAGGAATGGCATGAACAACTCATCTTTTATTGCAATTTATTTTTTCTGTATATGAAAGGAAAGCAATCTGAGAATCTAAGACTTTCTTGAAAACCTGTTACTATAGTGAAACTACCAACCAGCCAAATTATCTTGCGAGTGTTATGCCCATGTTGCCACGTTCGAGTGAAACAACCAACCACCCCAAAGTTTGGTGTTCTGTTATAAAAATATTACTTTAACTTAGCTTGTGGGTGTAATGTCTGTGTTGCATGTTGTCACGTGGGAAGGTATCATGACAAAGTTGAAAACATACCACTGTGTGTTCTTCCATAGCACAGCACTTGCAACGTTGAGTGGTTATTGTGCCTCCAAGGGGTGCTGAGGACAGCTCATAGCCTACCATGAGAAGAAGGGTAGTTCATACTACCCACTATTAAACAGTCTATATTTTACAGCATTCCACCCATTTACGCTATATAGAACAACTACAGTGAAATTCCGATATTTCGCATCCCAATTATTCGTATATNTATATACAGTGAAATCCCGATATTTCGCATCGCGATTATTCGTATATCCCGCTAATTCGTGCAAATTTGCCGGTCCCTTGAGAAAATCCCTTTAATTCGTAAAAAAAACAACGCATTCCGGTCCCCTTGATAATTCGTATTTATTTTGGTGCTCGAGCTCAATTAAAACTTCTTATAATTCTTATTTACAACTTAAAAATCTCGTTAACTCGTAATGTTTTTAACCCTAGACTGTACACCAGCTCTAGATTTATGCAATTCGGGCAGGGTAAAAAAGACCGGAAGGGTACTGAGGGACGTAGGAGGGTTTGGAGGGCAGGTAATGACGCAGAGTAGGCTGTGAGGCGATGTGTCTGTGATTCTCAGAACTGAGGGGCGCCTTGCTGTCCGGTCTACGGTTATGAGAGGGTAGGAAGGAGCAGAGCGAGTGAAAAGTTAGTCAGTTCGGTCTTAGCCATACCTCCGAAAAGAGCTAATAAGTGTCTTTCCATTAGAGAAAAAAAAGAAATCATTAACGCCGTGGCCGGTGGTGATAAACAAATTGACGTGTCAAAACGTTATAACGTTCCTCCTTCCACAATAACATCAATTCTGAAGAACAAGGACAAAATCGCCTCCCAGACATCGGACAGCAAAGTAAAGCGCTTTAAGACTGGTGAGTATCCACAACTAGAAGAGAATTTTAAAAAGTTGTTTGCGCAAGCACAGAATTTGAATGTACCAATTGGAGGAAACATTTTAAGAGAAAAAGTAAAAGTTTTCGCAGAAAAAATGGGAATTAAAGACTTTCATGCGAGTGATGGTTGGTTTGATAGGTTTAAAAAAAGGCACAGCATAAAATTTAAGAAACTTAGTGTTGAAAGTGCGAGTGTATCGGCCGACGTTTGTTCTGAGTGGAAAGACGAATTGGGAGAAATAATCGATTCTTATGAGCCCAACAACATTTTTAATGCCGATAAGACGGGGTTATTTTATAAGTGTCTCCCCGACCGATCAATGTGTTTTAAGGAAGAAAAGTGTCATGGCGAAAAAAAAAATAAAGAACGTGTAACCATATTGTTGGCCACCAACATGGATGGATCTGAGAAATTAAGACCGCTCATGACAGGCAAATCAGCCAAGCCAAGATGTTTTAAAAACATAAAAACTTTTCCGATAACTTATCGTGCAAACAAAAACGCGTGGATGACGGGTGAATTATTCAAGGAATGGATACGATCAGTGAATGCTGATATGGAGAAAAGGCAGCGAAAAATTCTACATTTCATGGATAATTGTACGGCCCATAACAATACCCCGCCGCTCAGTCATGTTAATGTTGTGTTTTTGCCTGCGAACACTACTTCTAAGCTGCGGCCTCTAGACCAGGGCATAATTAAAACGTTCAAACCTTTTACTGCAAGGAAGTAGTGATGCAACTCCTTGACTGCATCGAGGATGGGAAGGATCATAAAATCACCTTATTTTCAGCCATAAACATTGCTCACAAGGCGTGGCAAAGTGTTAGCGAACGCACAATAAAAAACGGTTTTCGTGCTTGTGGATTCACGGAGGTGGAACTTTCATCAGCAGTTACTGAACAAGACTTAGAATTCTCTGTGAATTGGAATCATCTTCCTCAAAATGAAGAAAATTCTATAACGTTTGAAGATTTTGTCCATTTTGACGATGGCCTAGCGGTAGCGGGGATTCTATCTAACTGATGACAAAATTTTGGCTCCATCTCAGGACATTGATGGTGAAGGTGATGACGAAGATGATGTGCTGACAATTACACCTAAAGTGGCTAAACAATACATCAACAACGTGCACTATTTCTTAGCAAAATGAGACGTTGGCGATGATTTTCTGCTTTGAACATGCTTGACAAAGCCATCGACAATACCCGTCTACAAGGCTTGCACCAAAAGAAAATTACAAATTTTTTTAAACGTAAATTTTTAAGGTGTTTTTTATTGCTGTAATTATTGATTTATATATAGTACATATGTATACATAATATGTAGCCATGCGTTTAGCATTACATATTAATGCAAATTTGCATTAATCTCGTTACTATGTTTTTTTTTGCTCCCGATTATTGGTAATGCCGCTAATTTGAATATCTCGATAATTCATATTTAACATTCAGTCCCTTGACAATACGAATTATCGAGATTCTACTGTATTACGAATTAAATTACTTGCTAACTCTTCTAAAATCAAGACCTGGATATCTGAAACCAAGAGGAGGATAAGGGGTGTCAACATCAACTTTATTTTTCAAACCACGTGAATTTTTTCCAATCAGAGAAAAAAAATTTCTTCTAAAGAGCAAAAATGTGATTGAGAGCATTTTTTCTTTGTATTTACATTCAGCCAAAATTCAGATCTCAAAATGCTGAATCAAAATTTACCATCAGGTAACTCATAAAAATTATTTAATTTTACAATTTTTACCAATTTTTATGTCTCAGTATGAATATACAATGGAAGAAGGAGCAGGGAACTATTAATAGCCTATTATTGTTAAATTTAAAAAAAAAAACTAAACCACAAATTTATAAGAAATAGCCAACAAAATTTACATTATTACTCTGAAGTTGTTGCATAAACAATCAAAATTCACAACTTTCTTTGAATGATGGTCAGTACCCAATAAAAGGCAAACCTAACAACTGGTTTTCACAAAGAGTTTCAGTCTTGTAATTAGTACTAAAGAATGGATCAGTCTAAATTTAAATATGTAAAACCTAGGAGCATGAAATGAATTTTCCAATGGCCTAACTATTGGGGAAGGGGGCAGGACAGAGCAGCCTCTCCCTAAATGTAGTAAAAGGTGCCAGAATGAGTGTACAAATGGGCACCCAAACTGTTTTTGTTCACAGAGATGAGTTGATATATTGTACACAATGTCTAATAAACTGTTATGTTTAATTTCTAATACTTCTGAGTCGTAGACTGTTCTCTATCTTTTATGAAACATATTATTAAGGTTTTGATCACACCAAAATTATATTTATTACAAAAGCAAAAATGCCTTAAGAGGGACTCTACCTATTGGCATGTCCCCTCCTAAGTTGACATGTTTCGCTCGCCACTGGTATTTATACAAACTTTGCTATTTTTCAACTAGCACACTTTTATTTAGGTTTGTTCTATACCTGGTAGGAACTTGTAGTCTGCATCCTGAAGAAAATTGGCAGGAAGCAGTATGCAATGATGGGTGTGACCAGGCCATAGCCAAAGTTAATGACGACGAACTGCGTGCCGAAGATGTAGTTCTCCTTGCTGACCCCGAGCAGGGTGATGGACGACATGAAACTGGCCATCAGTGATATGGCGACGGGGAATACGGGGAGGTTCCTGTTCCCCAGCAGGTACTCCTCGGTGGTCTTCTGTCTGCCCCCGGTGCAGCGGTAGTACAGGCCGATCCCCGCCGACACCGCCATCACCAGTGTCACCACCACATAGTCCCACGCGCCAAATGCCACCTCAGCGCCTGCCATCCTCCCTCCCTGCACAAAAACACTCTCCCTTATAGTACCAACTTTAGCATAAGACATTCTCCAATATCATTAATTCCTTCAAAACATGTCAAAAGCCTACAATAAAGTTGCAGAAACTCCTTGGCCTGGAATAAAAAGGGGTAGTACCCTTCCATTTTGAATTTTATTTTAAAAATTTTCATAATTAAACTTTATGACCGGACACTGAAAATCAAGGCTTGACATGGCATAAATGACTACTCAAACATAATGTTTTTTAAGTCTGTATTTTCCCATGTTAGACAGAAATTATTGAATGATAACTCATGGTTTATAGATGTGAAACAAATCACATGATGAAAAGAAGTTAGATTTTGGAAAACCTGTAAATATGTTCCATGAGCCTTAACAAGCTTTGTTTTTTAATTATCAATCTGAAAATTAAGTTATGCAGGACTATACATAAATCCATATCGGCAGGGATACCTCTCCTTCTTAAGTCTTGTTACAAGGTTAGACTTGCTTACAACAAAAGTGCCAAACACTTGTTATCAGATTTATTTTTATTTTATGCACATGCATAATAGAATCACCTTCCAGTTGTATAGCAGAAGACAACACATTCTAATTAACAGTAAAAAAAATTCTCACCCACTGCAATTAACTAGCTGAAACTTTGTTCACTTAATTTCATAATAATTATTTACAGTATTAAATACAATGGGGGCAAAAAATTTCAACACTGTGACAGTGTACGTCACCTTGTTCGCAATTAAATTCAGAGATAGCTTGACATTTCATGATCAACAATACAGACCAAACCAGGCAATAGAAGCCAAGTACTGAATGGGCTCAGTGCCACATAAATATACAGCATACATCCCTCAGGTGTGTACTCTCGCATGCAGACAATTGTACACTTGAGGAATATCATCCTGAGGTAAGTGCTCCAAGTCTTTTGCACCTGCTGTCACAAATGTGTAAGATCAGTAGCTGGCTGTACATACGGGGTCAGATATCGTCCCATTCTGTCCCAAACATGTTCAAATGGAGAGAGATCTGGGGATTGTGCTGGCCAGAGCAGCATTGAGCCCGTCATGTAGTAGCAGCCAGTGTTGTGGCAGAAGAGAAAGCCTGGCTAAAGGCATGCACGCTAGTAGTACTTCTGCAAGTAGACGGTTCCCAATGGTACACGTGGACGCCCGTGGTGCCACATTCACTCTGATCTCTGCTGTGCACACGTTATGGTTTGCCAATGCTATTCTAACAATGCGCTAATCTTTACGTGCATCTGTACTACGTGGAGGTCCAAACCTGGTCCATTGGTTTGGGCCTGTTCAGTTGACCACACAGATAACACTGCCACACTATGGATGCATCATGACCAACATTTGCAACAATCTATCAGTATGTCCGTCTTGACTCAAAAAGTCTCACAACGCAGTCAAGCAGCTATAAGTGCCCCACAGAGGCAAATAACTGTCTTCAAGGCATGGCGATAGCTTGACTGCTACACATGTACTCAACGTTCAACCTTCCAGGTACACACAATACTGCCTCTGGTGCATTGCTGTAGATGGCACAAACAAAGTGAATGGTACAACCATCTGTTAGCTGATGTCCTTGAATCATTCATCAGTTTAACTGTACTCCTTCAGCATGCAACTATTGTACCCAAATTCAATTGAACAGAACTTTTTAGGGTGTTGCCAATTTTTCTTCCATCAGTGTATATGGGCCACTTGTATAGTCTTATAACTTACAACAAATTATGTCCAAAAGTGCCCAACTTCAGTGACTCATAGAAAGGCTAGCCACAATTTATAATTTAATTACATCTCTGATAAACATAAATCTGCTATCTTTATATCATAAAATATAGCTTATTTTATAATTGGAAAATTGTGTAACTTTTGAAGGCCACTAATTCTCATCTTACAACTTATTTCAACACAACATGGTTAAAATACTCTGCAAAATAATAAACCTCAATTTTTTCTGGTGGAGATGAGGGCAGCAGAACCTCACACTACTCTTCCTAGCCCATATGGCCACCACTGCTTGTGTATCTATAGTTTTCTGTAAAATGTACTTTATAACATTTGAAAGCAAATTGCTGGTATTTTTGAGGACTTGAAAACCTAACTGCTATATGCAACACTGTACAGGGTCATAACCAGGAATATAGCAAAACTTGCTATATACCATTTTTTTTTTTTAATTTGTACTAAGAAGAGACTGACTGTGAGAAAAGAATACAGCAATTTGTCACTGCCAGTACACCCACATGTCATCTTAGAGGCTACCACAAAATATGAGACACTCATTTTAGATTTACAGAATTTCAGCTCCTCTCCCTCTTTACTGCAATTAATCACATCAACACGGCGTTGCATTCAATATGATTTACCTTCCGTCCATTTTCCTTCTATTCTGTTTCTTTGTAATTGCAAAAGTGATTACAGCCTATTCTTTACACTTTACAGCAGTATGCTAATATTACTGACCCTAGGTTCAAAGTGCTTACCTTACTTACCAAACTCAGTTGTGCACTTGTATTGTGTAAAGTATTTTATAGGGCTCTCTAAACCTCCTCGAAAATAACTAATTGTCTGCTGAAAACTAGAGAGAGCACATTTGTCAAGAAACACATACATCATTAATTATTCATTGTATGCACAGGAAGGTTCTGTTAGTGGGAGTTCAACCTTTATCCCTATTTCACAAATATTCCCAACTATGTCAGACACGCTCCACCCCACTCATGGTAGTGAGAGGCCCTACTTATATTACAAAACATTTTTACAGACACCATTTATAAAATATGACAGGCTAGCCTCACATGAAGAAATACTCTGGCCACAAAAAAAAAGGGGAGCAAGCAGGTAGGTATTTTGCATTTTCATAACTGCCTGGTGGTACTAACGTCCTTTAGAGCCATAGTGATTATGAACTTTGTGAGCAGCAACAGTAGTCTTCACGGGATATTACATGCAGGTAAGCAAAAACAGCATGCATGCTAGCTGCAAGAGATAGCATTCTGTTATACAGGTTATACACTACCTGGCATTGTGAAAATAATACACTGGGCTACACCGGATCCCACAGCCACGAGCACAAACTAACAACCACCTCTGGCAACTACACTTGCCCAAACTTCAATCAAGAAATAAAATTAAATATTGCCTACTTACTGGCACAGATTAAACAATCAAAATGATGGAGAAAGCATTAAATAAAAACCAAGGAATAAATATTAAAATATTACTAAAACGCACATCTTTAGATGCAATACAATAAGATATTGGTGTGTGGGGGCGGACCCACCTCAAACCTCCCCATACGCGTCAGACCCGCTCGCTGCTGCCTCGTCGTCATCTTCCCCCCCCCCCCCCCCCCCCCCCCGGGGGGGGNGTGGGGGGGGGGATGACTGACAGCAGTAACGCAGCTGGAATCACAGACCCTCCTCCTCCTCCCTGCTGGAGAAGCCGACAAGAAGTGTTGAGGATGCACAAAAATATTCTGGTAATTAGGACCCTCGGTGCAACGTGGTATTTAGAGAAATTTCTGGGTGATGGCCTACGACCCTATAAATACAAACCACAGTTGGACTGTCGGCAGTCTTTGGCGAAGGCCATCTGGCTGAGTGCGGGACAAAGACAAGTGTGGTGAGGGATAGACGACAGGAGATTGCGAGATGACGGTGGACGAGGTGGTTGTGGTGAATGGATGAAGGGCGTGAAACCCGATGAGTGAAGGCTACTGTGCGTGAGGGAGCTCAGAGAACTCTAGAACATTGCGGACTGGTGGGACATGGACTAAACTGAGGTGGGACTGAGTGAACATGGAATACAAATTTTAATGTAAATATTGGAGCTGTCAAATAAAAATATTTGAATATGTTTTTACATAATGTCTATTGGGACCGATTTTTAATAATTTAATTACATTAATTTCCTTGAGGTAATTGTGAATTTTATTGATTGAATTCATTAATTTTAAAAAGTAAGTGATATCAATTTATTGTGATAGTTTGGGTAAAGAGAATTTAGTTTTTAGTTATTGTAAATAAAATTATGAAACTATAATTAACTGTTGTATTTAATTAAGACCTCCATCCCTTAATGAACCTGGTTTAGCCCACTGACTTTTGAGAGAGAAATTGTAACAGTATTTTATAACCATGTCTTATTCATTCAAAAATGCTACATTCGAATTTCAAAATTTTTCCATTTTAAATAGTATTTTCAACTAACAAACAAAATTTAATCTTTTGCAGATGCTATATGAAAATTTTCGGTTCACCACTCAACTTTTGCTTCTATCATTTTTACCTTACTGTACTGAATTTTTTGTAGCTTAAAATGGTGTTCCATATTTGCATTTCTGTGGTGTAAATGAAAGAATGCCTATTTTTACACAATATGCACCAGTAATATGTAGTAACAGAATATCACTATAGGCCTAACTCAATACTCACAGTAATTGTTTAGAGAAAAAAATGTCTGACAGGCTGTACAAAATAGATAACGCACGGCCACAAGGTGGTCATGAGGAAGACTGATAATATTGATCCATCANTCTGACAGGCTGTACAAAATAGATAACGCACGGCCACAAGGTGGTCATGAGGAAGACTGATAATATTGATCCATCACCGCCAGTGGAATGGTAGTAGACTGACTGTAAAACCTAACAAGTGGAAGAAATTATCTCTTGGTTGCTGCCTATATTTTTTCTCAAGATTTCTTTCTTGTTATTGTGTAGTAACAATTAGCGTAGTTTCACCTAATAATTTTTCTGATGTCACTGACAGGTCAGGAAGAGTCAGAATGCATCATGTATTTTCAGGTGGGTCACATCCTTGGCGTANTTTTCTGATGTCACTGACAGGTCAGGAAGAGTCAGAATGCATCATGTATTTTCAGGTGGGTCACATCCTTGGCGTAGCAGGTAGCATAGCTGCCGTTGGGTTCAGTTCCCAGTTCTCGTAGACCCCAAGGTCATTAAAGATTGAGCAAGTTGCTTAGAGAAGCAGGAGCGATGAAGGAATCAACCATGGCCTTTATAAAGGAACCATTCCAGAATTTGCCTGAGTGATTTCTGAAAACCATGGGAAACCAAAATCAGGATGGCCGAACCAGGATTTGAACCCAGGTCCTCCTGAATGTGAATCTCAAGGTGTCAAAAGTTTGGTACAAATGAGTTCCTTGAAGTCACTGCTCACCAACTACTTTTTCTTCATGATGGTCTGTTTAACTGCATTCCCTCTACTTTAATTGCCATCTAAATGCACAAATCAATGCTTCTGATTTGCATTGCATACCATTTTGATATTAACAAACTGCTTTTCCACAAATATAGCATGACTCATCACTGTTATAATATACATGGGGAAAATAGTGTTACGCGCTCGCTGCTTTGTCCTGCCCGAGCGAGTTGAAGAGAAAGAGAGAGTAGTGACATGATAGCAGGCGGCGAGTCACAAGGGATGTTTGAATGGCAAGAGAGCGATATTCCAACACACACGTATATTTGTTTACAAAAAGCATGCCGTCACGATAAATCTGATGCGGCTCGCACACTTGACCTTCAGCTGATTGAATTTCCGCGTTTATCTGAAGAATGCTCTGGATTAATGACCCAGTTTCTCTTAGCGTGAACTCCGGTGCAGCGAACCTTCCAGGTCAAGGCCAATGATAATGGGCGATTGTGTGGTCTTAAGTAAAAAGCAAGTGGTGCTAGAAGTGACCAGCAGGAGGAAAATCTGCTGGAAGGCTGGACGGACTATTGGACTGGATGCATGAGGGAAAGACATTTCAAATGATGGCAACAGACAGACTGAACATGTGTTAATGATGAGTGTGAGTTAATTGACTATAACNTCAAATGATGGCAACAGACAGACTGAACATGTGTTAATGATGAGTGTGAGTTAATTGACTATAACCAAACAGAGACATAGAGAAGGACTTAAATTATAGTTGAGATAGACATTAAATACTATGTTCGTTGGGGGAAAAAAAGAAAAAGTAATAGTGGAGATAGATATATTAACACTAAAAAATAATAGCTGTGTAGATAAATTAAAATTAAATTTAGTTCTTTCATTTTTATTACGACCTCCATCTCTCACAAACTCTGATATACCCCTCTGGCATCTCGTAACAGTATGCTTGATGTTTTCCCTGCAAAGAGGAAACTTATCTTACAGAGTGTAATTAATATTATGTCATGCAACACTTTCCTGACTTACTTTGGACTCCAGCAATCTTCTCTCCTGCTGATTCCATCAGTACTCATCAGAAATTAATTCCATTGTGTTCCATGAAATTGCTTTAGTGATTTATCAAGCCTGCAGCCACACCATTTAAGGGGATAAATGTTAAAGAAATTCCTTCTCAATTCATCAATTTTAAAGATAACTGTTTCAAACAAAAAAAATTCAATGCAACTTTCTCAGATAATACTGCCACATTAAGGAATTTTCAAAAAATGTAATTCATTATCTTTCTTGTAAAATGTGAATTTCAGAAAAAAAAAATTAAATAATTTGTAATGCTTAACATTGTAATTTACATCTACACATTTTTGGCAATATAGAAAAATTCAAAGAAGATTTTGCCAACTTTGTGAGCAAATTTATTTTGCCAGATAGATTAATTTCTGTTTAGCTATTTTTTATGCTTATATATTCTTCAACATTGCTTGCTGATATATCCTTAAAGATTTTGTTTTGGTGACAGATGATGACGATAATACTAATATGCTGGCAGCAATATAGTAAGTTGCAGGGTCACTTGATAAAAAATTTAATCATCTTGAATAACATATAAGAAATTATCAAAACAAATACTGTACCCTAAAACATAATACTGAATTATTCTTTTCATGTTCCATGTAACTAGCCAGTGTTTAATTAATCGGTGTTCCTTCAGACAGACAAACATAGTTAACCCGAAAATCTTAAAAGACAAAATCTGCACAATGAANATTCTTTTCATGTTCCATGTAACTAGCCAGTGTTTAATTAATCGGTGTTCCTTCAGACAGACAAACATAGTTAACCCAGAAAATCTTAAAGACAAAATCTTAAACAATGATTGCAGAAATAACTTTTTAATGAATTAGCACCGCAAAGCTAAAAGCTTGATGATTTGGTGTTAAGTACCTACTTTGNATGCAGAAATAACTTTTTAATGAATTAGCACCGCAAAGCTAAAAGCTTGATGATTTGGTGTTAAGTACCTACTTTGACAGAGTATATTCCATTACTTCCTGCCAAAAAAACTGTTCCGGTTTCAGTTTCATAAACTTGGAACATCCTATGTTTACATTAGTGATTTCAACATGAAAGTGCTGCCACATTTGAAGAATAATAAATTTTCCTTCCTGGAAATCAAAACCTACATTGCTGAAGCAATGCTGCTGCAAGAGGCTGGGGTGGGCTTGAACTTGAGAGTCAAGACCTAGTACATCTAACTTCTCATCTCTCAAAAGAGTNATGAAAGTGCTGCCACATTTGAAGAATAATAAATTTTCCTTCCTGGAAATCAAAACCTACATTGCTGAAGCAATGCCCNCTGCCACATTTGAAGAATAATAAATTTTCCTTCCTGGAAATCAAAACCTACATTGCTGAAGCAATGCCCCTGCAAGAGGCTGGGGTGGGCTTGAACTTGAGAGTCAAGACCTAGTACATCTAACTTCTCATCTCTCAAAAGAGTTTTCTGGTAGGCATTATCATCATAAAAACAAAGGCACGAAGCATGGCAGCAGATTGTATCTTTTCATTACAGCAGATTAAGTCAGGTCTGGAAGCTAAGCATATAAAACATATTACCTTAATAGGATAGCAGACCCAGCACCTTCCACAAACCACTTTCAACGCACAAGTGACGACTGCTTTGACACTATTGTAACCGCTTTGACGTCATATAACATACTAACAAAACACACAGTCATTAACACAGATAAAGTGAAGTAGAGATTAACATAAGCTATAGTATGCATGGGAAACCAAAGATCCCAGACAAACCAAGTAACAAAACCGGCATCACACATCCACAAACATGTAAACACAATAAAATATCTAAGCCTGTCTAAAGTCCACAATGTTTAAAGAAAGGTACTGTAATGGTAGTTAAAATTACAAGGTGACATCGAAGTTTTACAGCTAATAAAAAAATCAGCATGTTTTCACAAAGTTTATAACACAATACCATGTCTTCCTACAGCACTTTGCATAACCTTGCAGTTGTTTAAACAGAACCACATGTACATTTCTTTCAATAAAATTTAAAATCAAAATGACATTTTAATACAGAAATTTTAAGCATATTTAAAAAAATATTTGACTTAAAATTACCTCTTCTGCCCTCCTGTGACACCTGTAACAAATCTCAAGGTATTCTGCAAAATATATGTATTGAAAGGGAAATGCAATTGTGTAAATGGGAACAGTAAGTCAACTGAATTAAACATTTGAATGTTAAATAACAAAGTCTGTTTGGAATTGGTACATCTGTTAAACATGTTTTAAAGTGAAAAATGTCAGAAGAAGAAGAAGAATGAAAACAATGAAGAAACTCGCAAACCTACATAAAATCAGAAATCATTCACTTAAGGTTTTTTAGTTAAAACAACACCACATTAAAATTTTAATCATTTTTTATGGTGGATGAGCAATATCAATTTTTGTCCAACATTTACCCTGTCCAAAAAAAAATTGCATGGAAATTGGTTTGTGCAGCATAATATCTATTTCATTTTCACAATTTTATTACATATAATAAATATCATATTTATTAATTAAAATTGAGACACTATAAATGGACATTGGAGGCACAACAAGAGGAAAAAGATGAACAGAATAATGAGCACACGGTTATTAGAAAAAATTCACAGCTGACAGAAACTGTCCTGTGCTGAGTAAAGAGATGGTGTGGTAGCAGAGACAAAGTTGTAAATGGAGGGGGCGAGAGAAAGGGTACAGATGTATAGATAGCTTACTTACTATATGNGGGGGGGGGGGAGCTAGCAATGGGGTTGTTAACTGCCCCTGCATCATATTGACTGGTCAGCCTCTATCAAAACAAACAAGCTAATGGAAAGGCTATTTGTAAGATATAATGCAAAAATCTTACATAAAACAAGCAGTTACTGATAACTGATGAGCCTACTTTCCTCTACATTGGTGCAAATAATTTTTAACAAAGTTCTAAGAAGCTTAGATGGTAGGTAGGCGTTGACATCTCATTGACGGCAATATCATTAGAGATGAAACCAGAAACATGTGGAACAGTACCTAGACAATTAAAATGCACACATGACTTACCCAGAATTCGAACTCAAAAAAACTGATAAAATTAAGCTAGTGTGCAATTAACTGCATCGTGGAGGTAGGATTCGGAGCATCAACTTTGGATGTAATCAGTCTTAATGTTTTGAATTATAGGGTTCACGAACCTGAAATATTTACAGGGCCATCATTTTGAAAATAAGTGTCTGAGCCACTAAACTTAATATTTACCATTTATATGGCCACCATTTTAAAAATCAATGTCTGATCCCATTTAAATCATGTAACTTTACATGGACTTCTGTAGGTGTCCAAAATTTGGTGGAAATTAGTTGAATTGTTCTGGAAATATGGCAAAATGTTCAATTTTACCATACCTGGCACTATTTTGCTGATTAGAGTTTGTTGGATTCTTTAATAGATATAACATACTAGTATAGGCAAAATAATATCGGAGACGGAAAAAAATGTTAGAAAGCCAATTCTTCCTGAAATATGTTCAGAAGGTCCTTCTACAACTTGGGGAACACCCTTAAATTAAAAAATTATGGCCGCCATCTTGGAACTTTCCACAAATGGATATAACTTGGGATGGGACAATCATAGAAATGGGCTATTGGTGCAAAACTTTTTTATTTTCATTTTAAAACACATCTCTATACTTAAAAGCTTTAAATAAACAGTTTATATTTTATTAATAACATTTAATTGTAAAAAAAATGGTTCGAAAACGTACAAAAGTTCCAATTTTTGACGTAAGGAAAGTATTTTTTTTCCGAATGTTATTTTCGAAACAGATTTTAAAATTAACAAAGATATGTTTAAAAATAGCACGTGTGAAATATTTCAGGCAATTTTACGTTTTTTATTAACTTCTGAAGTGGACGCGCTCGTGCTTTTTGCCTCGAGGACATATTCCTCGACAGGTTCTTCGGTATCCCAATCCTCGATATCGTCTTTGTCTTCCGAGTCCGGGATATTACGATTTAAACAGGACTCTCCCGCACACTCGCTGCACATGGAGGTACATGGTAGCCCGCTTCTCCTGCATTCACAATTTTGGGTGCAGTCCCCTTTGCACCCACAACGTACAAGATGAAGCAGGTTGTCCGGCGCCGGGGATAAAGTGGATATAACAGGGCAGGTCCAGCCCCAACCTGTTACTGGTAAGATGTTATCCTTCCACGTTTGGATTTGATGGTATACTCGCAAACTACGCTGGCGGGCGGCAGCTGAAGTAGGAAGAAGGCTCGCAAGGTTCTTGATGTAGTTTGGTAGTTTTTTGCCAATGGTCTGGACATACTTTCTATATCTGGTTTTGTCAAGACCTTGGGAACGTTTACCTCCATACAAATGGACGATGAATTTTTCTCCTAACAAACCAACAAATATTGTACATTTATTAGTAACGTCCTACTCTCACTACAAGACGCTTACAATTTAAAAACGACCGACAAGCACGTCTTACCTGCAGTTGCAGCACAGTCCTGTGATTCAGTTGGGTTGTTGAATACATCCACAATTCTCTGCAGTTCACGGTCTTGTTGCAGTTTGTTAAAGCCTGAAATAGGACCTTTGTTGTAGAACGCATAGGTTGTGTCGCATCCCATAAAAGCGTGTATGAAAAGTAGGTGTTTCGTCATGTTACAGAGGCCTTCATGTAGTTAGTTCGCTGCTGCAGTAAACTTTTTTAGTGGTGGTGGAATTTCCCGGAACTAACATGTACACGGCACGTTGGGGTTGCGTAAGGGTAGCGATGAGTACAAGAAGATCTGAGTCCGCACCGACTACGACAGGTGATTGTCCTGACTCCGCTTCACTTTTCGCCGTTTCAACAACCAAGACATCCGCGTCACCAGGGGCCTGCAAAATCGTGAACTTTGCCCTTTTCATTTCTGTGCTGAGGAGTTTCAAAAACCGTTTTTTATTGTCAGTGTTCGACAAGAATTGATCTTGTGCAGCTCTCACTGGGTTGGATGAAGTTACATCAACTCTTGCAGCTGATTTCCCTACAGCCCGTCGATTATGCACTGCATCTTTCGTGCTTAGTTCATACCTGTAAAATACTACGATGACATTTCTTCCATAATTACGGTTGATGTAGTCCAAGTAGGTATTGCACACATCACTGTACGTTGCTGGGCGGGGCCAATGTCCTCGATGTAAAAGATCCCCACCGTCGAGAACATAGCGGGGATTTTCAGGCAATTCATTGCTAATCTTGCACATCTTGTCAATCACTTGGATAATTGTAGACTTCGTTCCCACGCAAAGACCAATGCTGTCGAACAAAGACTGAGGGTACGGTGCCAACTCATACTGCAGACCGTCTTCAAGATTGCCCTCACTTCTGACAATACATGCGATGCGGTGGAACAGCTGGTTAGGGTTCACAACTACAGGATCCTTATTAACTATTATAGTTTTCCCCATAGCGGCCAATGTGAACACTTGCACCTTCCTCTTCAGAGTCACATTTGCAAATGTTTTCCCTATGAATCCTCTGATAGCATTTTTGCCTAACTCCTCAGCACGGTCACAATTGACTCTTTTGTCTGCAACGATTCCTGAAGACAGGGAAATTAGTTCTTTAGATTTGTTGAATGGTGAATGTTGATTCAGCCAAAGCACAAACTTCTTTAAATCACTGCTGTCTCGAGACTGCCACGATCTTGATAAGGAGACGTGCTGATCGGAGGATTCACCTGTCACATTAGCGAAAAGCTTCCACTGCTTCGGTCACCTGGAGACTTCCCGGCATGGTGCAAATCCATCGCGCTATTACACTATCAGACATATTTCGTCCTTGTGTCAAGCCACCGCTCACCTTCATAGAGTGCATAAGGACCTGCTCTATGGTCATGTCCGTCCAAACACCGCACCAAAACTTGTCTGAACGCCAAACTGTAAAATAACCCTTACTGAGGAAACGTTCGTACTCTTCATCTGATAAAGTGGACTTCAATTTGGACATAGTTTGCAGATATATGTGAGCTGATTTGGCGTAATGGACATTGCCAGCTGAATGTAGGTGACTTAGCATGCATTGGACGGAGTAGCGATGGAGTTGCTAGTCGCCTATTCTTTCTGCTGTCACAAAGTCATTCATGATCGAGATTTGTCTGAAATATTGAAGCCATAATTTACCCATAAGGCTTTTTTCTTCTAGTGCAGTCATCGCTCTGGTTATGGCACTGGGTATTGGCTCTACTTCAGAAAAAAGGGATTCTTCGTCGGAGGAGTGGAAAAAGGCGGTGTAAAATCCTTGGAGGTTTCAACNTTCTTCCTCGCAATACTCCAAAATCAAATGGGGTTTTTTTTTTTTTTCAAAATTTAAAGGTGTTCCCCAAGTCGGATTTTTGGCGATTTTTCTGGAGTGATACCTTCTGAACATATTTAATAAGGAATTGGCTTTCTAACAATTTTTTCTATCTGGAGCAAAAATTAGACCAAATTTGCCTATACTACACATATATAAATTGTTTAAATAAACATAATTAAAAAAGGCTTGCTGCACCTCAAACATCTTTGTTTACATACCCTTCCGTAGCACTACTTGCATGTAAAATTTGGTGGGAATCTGTTTATTGGCTCTCGAGATATGATATAAAACCTCAATTTTAATCATGTGACAATGTTCATATATTAAGGACAAAAAGGTTATGTATTAACACATTTGATGATTGCCATAGATACAACACACAAAGTTAAATTTAAATGTTACATAGTTTCGTACATATAGCACATTAAGCTATGTTTTTACAGCAGCCATTCTAAAAATAAGAGCCTTGCACAATTAAAACAAAATTAATATGGCCCACTACCGTACAACTTCTTCGCCAAACTTGAAAGACATTGGTTTGTGTTTCCAGAGATACAACAAAAAATTTTTTTTATTATTTCATGGGTATCTTACAAAATAACCGAGATAATGTCAGCATACAAAGTTTACTTGAAATTTGTTTTGTGATTTTGTAGATAAAACATGCTAAACTAAAATCTTTATAAAGCTCCCATTTTGAAAATATGAGCCTAACAAATTCAAAACATACCAGTTTACATGGCCCGCCATACTATTTGTTTGCCAAATTTGGTAGAAATCTTTGGTTTTTTTTCTGGAGGTATGACAATTTTAATTTGTCACGTGATAATATTTTACAAAATGGTGGACAGTGGATACATTTTATGGTTGTAATACCTATATATTGCCAGCATACGAATGTACGTTGGAATTAATTACATGGTTTCAACGATATAACATACAAAACTAAAATGTGCTGCCATTTTGAAAATAAGTATATGAACTACTTAAAATATACTAGTTAACATCATCTGCAACAGTATTACTTGTTTGGCATATTTGGTGGGAACAATCAATTTCTTCCCTCGAGATATTATATATAAACTTTTTTTAATTGTGTGATGCTAGCTTACAAAATGGATGATTCAAGTGGTTCCGTTTACACACTTTTTATGTTTGTAATATTAACTTCCAGGAAACAAATTTAATTTGAAATTGTTTACATGGTTTTGAAGATATAGCATATTATGCTAAAATGGCCAGATGGCCACCATATTGAAAATAAGTGTTCGACATACTTGAAATAAATTTGTATACATTATCTGGCACAGTACAACTTGTTTGCCAAATTTGGTAAGAATCTGTCAATTTTTTCCCCGAGATATTACACAAAAACGTTACTAATTGATGTAGCACTATCTTACAAAATAGCAGAAAAAGGGTTTGATTTGGTTGAAATTGGTTAAACAGTATGTTAGCTTTACCAAATAATCCTAAAATATTTGTATGGCCACCATTCTGTAAGCAAGTGCATCTATTTAACTTACATATGTTTACATGGCCTATAATAGTATTGCTTACGTGCCACATTTGGTGAGAATTGGTTGAGTAGTTTTAAGATATACTATTGTTCGTTAAAAATGCAACACCAAGAAAGATTGGTCCGAATAAATCCAGACTCGAAGGATGTGAAGAAAAGTGTACCAACAATAATGGATTATGATTGCAGAGAGATGGCGTACACGTAGTCCCAGCAGCGCCCTCTCTTGTGTGACTAGAAAAGTCAGTGTAATGCCAAGCTCAGCGCAGAGCTGCCAAACGAAGTGGAAGCAAGTGCCAGTAAGCCTTGTTGTCATCAAAGGGCGCAATATCAGCATGTGAGTGAGTTTGAACGTGGTACAATGAAAGGTATCCAGGAAACCAGTTTGTCATACTGTGACATTTTGGCTCATACAGGGCATGCTGCTACGACAGTGATGCGTGTGTGGAACCAGAGGAAAGAAGTGAGTCGTACGCAGTGACGAGAAGGTACTGTAGCACGGTAGAACCGCCATCTTGTCCGAATGGCCATAATGGACAGTACAGCATCATCCCCAGTGTTGGCTCGATACTGAAGCACTACAATGGGTGTGGATCTGTCTGCGTTGATGGTTCAACGCCGTCTGCTGTGGGTTGGACTGGTGGCACGCATGCCGTTGCATCAGCTTCCTTTGTCCAGAAACCACAAACGCCTCAGACTGCAATGTGCACGTGAACGCAGTTGCTGGCGTGCTGAGTGGCAAAATGTAGTGTTTTCGGACGAGTCCCGCTTCTACCTGTCCTACGGTGATAGCCGCATACATGTTAGACGCTACCGTGGTGACCACAATCTGGCAGCCTGCATTGTGAAGCAGCATAGCGGACAAACACCCAGTGTGATGGTTTGGGGCGCCATTGGATACAACATGTGGTCTCGACTTCTAAGTATTGAGGGGAATCTGAACAGCAACCGCTACATCAAGGAGGTTTTAGAGCCCAAGGTACTGCCCCTCCTTCAGGCAACTCCACATGCCATATTTCAGCAGGACAATGCTCAGCTACGTTTGGCGAGGAAAGTGCAAGTCTTCTTCAATGAACGATGGGTACCACTGCGTCCCTGGCCTGCACGTGCACCTAACATGTTGCCCATAGAACATGTCTGGGATATGGCTGGTTGGCGACTTGTTTGTCACGTTCCTCCAGCAATCGCTGTCGATGCTTTCTGAACTCGCATACAAACTGCGTAGAGGGAGATTCTCCAGGAAAATATCCTGGTCCTCTTTGATTCTACACCACAACATTTAGGGGATCCGATTGCAGCATGTGAGGGCCTCACACCATACTGAATTCTGAAGGACAGATATAATGTACAGTTCTGTAATCCTAATCAATTGTGTAACCTCATGTACCTAATCTGTGGTATAAAGTTCATTTCAATCACATGTATCCTTCTTGGTGTTGCATTTTTCACAAACGTTAGTGAATAATATAAAAGGTTTATTTTTTCATGTTGTGCTATCTTCCAAAACTGCAGATTAACAACAATATCCACTTCTAAATTCAATGCTTACACCTTGCGCTACTGTCCTGTAGGCTGTCGATGGCTCTGGTGCAGGTCCATAATACCCATTTTCCATTTCATAGTGTTCATGAATATTATAAATGGCTGATGCTATACCAATATGGTTCAAGCCCAGACCTAGGTAAAAATGCAACTCCACAATAGGAGTGCAGCATTTATGTCCATCCCTTTGATTCAAGCACAGTTTCCTACAAAAAGTTGCACTTCTATTATTATTCTGGCACTGTGAACAAAGTAAATATAAATCTCTTTGTTTTTCATGTATCCACCGTATAAAACTGGTCAAATATATTTACAGTATACCTGCCAGTTTAAAACTGGTCCCCTGTGAGTTACATACAGCCATACCGGTAAGCTTAATGCATTTTATTCTTGTGAAACTGTGGTAGTAAAAATCTGAAATAGTTGTAGGTGTTCATACGTCCTTTATGTCCCATAATGCTAAACAGATGTGAACAAAAGCAAATCATGCACACAGTTGTGCAGCAATTTCATTACTTATGTTTAAAGCTGCTGATTTGGTGAAGGGAGTCCGTGGTGAGTGGAGAGGTAATATAAGCGTTTGTGAATCTTTCCGAATTTGAAAGTGTGAACATTTATATCTGAATGGTGCAAAAGATCAACTGTTTCAGGAGTTGACAACTGCTATATTTGAGTGTGTTCTATACATGTTGTAATGATACAAGTATGTCAGGTGTGATAGGAAAATTCATGCGTTATTTAATTTGAAGTGGAATAACTTGTTAATTAAACGGAATGGATGGGATGTGCAGTTTTATTTATTTTTGCGTTTTGGTGACCCAAAATATGACATGGAATAGTTTAACGATTGTTGCTGTGTTCATATAAATGAGGTTTTTTAAGCAAAATAAAGTTAATTCAAATTTCAAATATTATGTTCTCTACTGACTGAGATGACTTGTCATGAAGAAACGTTATAACACGTCCACATTTTAAGTTACTACCAATGTTGTCCCTTGTCTTTTCTAGTATTCAGTAGATCCGTGTGCTACAGTAACTGAAATGGCCATGAACAGCTATTTTTTTTTCATTGGCAACAGTCTGTTAGGGCATTTACTGGTAGTTACAATATAATAGGTGCATTATAGTGTTAAGAATTCTTCATGGCAAGGCACATGGTTGAAAGAAGTTATTTCTATGCTACATTTATTTGTACGTTGGTGAATTGTTTATTTAAACTCCTCTCACACAAGTAGCCTACCTGGGGGGTAGAATACGCATTTTCTTTGCATAACATTGTAAATTGTCCATGCTGCTTTCTGTCACGAGGTGAGTACTAGTGTTTTTGTTGCCAATGTTGGTTATGACAACACTTATTCTACCCTTGGGCATTTACCATTGTTATTTCTTTTACTGTTTCTACCTCACAATATCCTGATTGATTTTCACTATCCTCCTTACTATCCCATTTCATAGTTATGTCATACTAATATAACAATTGCACCTAAACAAATATGTTTGAGCATAATTAGTACTGCAAATGTATATTACTTTATAGAAATTTTTTGGAGTATTCAAAAAAAATCTTATATTCATAATTTCCATAACTACTTGGAAAGCTATTCCAGAAAGCACTCCCTCATGCTCTTGCGACCATGTCATTATGACATCAAGAAGAATGCTCTTCGGTCATCTCAATTCATTTAAGATATCGTGAAAGAGTGGGAGAACAACAACAGCATGAAGTTGTATACATGCTGGTGCTCTCTCTGACCACGCACCATACAGGATGATTATATAGTTGCTTTACAACTTTGAACATTAATAAAAAATTATTGGGAGGACGTACAATGTTGATTCCAATGCACAAATGGCACCACGCAATTCAAGTTTTACGTACACAGACCATTGTACTGAAAAGTGCGACTGCGAGCAATCTCGACCAGTGTGAGCAAGCTCGTTATATGTTTTGGTACGGAGAAACAAAGTCAGTGACACAAGTGCAAAGGAAATTCCGCACCCTCCAATAACACAAAACACCACCCAGTAGGCCAACAATTTACTCCTGGCACAAGAACTTTGTTGATAGGAGATGTTCCGTAACCCACAACATGAAAACTGGCAGGCCACATGTTTCTGAAGATGTCGTGGAACATATTAGAGAAAGTTTTGCTCAAAGTCCATGCAAGTCAATGAGACTTGCATCCCGAAAAAGTTGGATTCCACAAACGACTGTGTGGAGTGTTTTACAAAGACGTTTACAATTAACCCCATAGTAACTGATAGTGCAGGCAATTTCAAATTGTGGTAAATGTGCGCGCAAGGAAATATTGCGCCGGAATGAAGACGATGGGCCATTTCTGGACTTGATTTTTTTCAGTGACGAAAGCACATTCCATGTTACTGGCAAAGTCAACCCCCACAACTGCAGGATTTGGGGTAGTGAAAATCCCAGTGCATCCTTGGAACATGTTCGTGACAGTCCGAAAGTGAATGTGTTTTGCGCCCTCAGTAAAGATAAAGAAGTGCGAGCCCTTTTTCTTCATGGAGACGACCGTTACCAGCATTGTGTACCTGGACATGATCCAACAGTTTCTCATTCCTCAACTTGACGAAGATGACCAGAAAAGACGCATTCACTTCCAGCAAGATGGTGCACCCCTCCATTACCTTGGAGATGTGCGCGAGTTCCTCAACAACTGTTTCCCAGGTCAGTTGATTGGCAGGTCCACACCAATAGAATGACCAGCTCATTCCCCCAACCTAACACTGTTACATTTGTTTCTTGTGGGGCTACGTTAAAGATGAGTGTATGTGGAACCCTTACCCACAAATGTGGCCAAACTTCTAAATTGAATTACTGCCACAGTTGCTGACGTGACACCGGCAATGCTACATAGTGTGTGGGAGGAAATTGACTTCAGATGGGGCGTCTGCCATATAACCAATGGAAGTCACATTGAACCATAAACAATATGTGTGCATAAAACTTGAAGTGCGTGGCTTCATTTGTGCATTAGAATCAACATTGTAAGTCCTTAAAATAATTTTTTTATAACATTCAATCTTGTAAAGCTCTACTTTAGAATCACCTGTATTTATATACATTGCATCAGTGTTTGAATAAGGTTATAGTAGCTTTCTGGGACGAAACCAACACATATTTTACCAGTAGGTCTAAGTGAATTATTTCAACAGTTTTAGTCAACAAATTATCTTAAGTAACATGCTTTTATAATATATAGATAAGGATTTCTGACACAGTCTCGTATTTTGGTCTTTTTTGCTACTTTGCTGCAACATAAACAAAGATAATTGTTCTTTACGTGATAACAATTATTCCAGTAGTGCTATAATTATTAGTGAATTTTTGACCGTATATAAATTATTTCGAATAGCTATGACAGTGACTTTAACTTAACATGATTTCATGCCTTTTGGCATTAACTGTCTGCAGGACATCTGAGAGAAACGAGAGGGTGGTTGCCTAAGTTTCACAGACAGAGGTCATGAGAGAGCAGGAAGTAGTGCTCTCGCAATGTTGTGTGATAAAGTGCTCTCTCTTAAAAGAGTATTCTTTAAACTGAAACATGGCCTAAGAAAAGCAATTCTCTTAGATTCAACCTTAAGCACCTACACAGAAATGGACAACTGTGATTGCAGTACAGACCCACTAAAAAGGCTAGACCCTTTTGATAATAGTCTAGCTGATTAGTTAACAGGCTAGTTTGTGCCGTATCTGCACACGGCTGGTTTTAAATGCATGGTTAGTGTTGGATAATGCTTCTCACTGATAATTTAGACATTGATTTAACGCATTAATTTTCTAACATGAGACGATAATGTGGATATTCGAATCTTTAACGAACACACTTGCACATCTTACACATACATAAAAGAAAAAATTTCTTTGAATTGTCAATGTTGCTGTAGTTAACTGTTCACTTTTCGCAACTGGTTGCACAAGGTGCTGGAGCAGAATGGTATAATACACATCTGAAAAACTCATTAATGTTTTCTTAGTTGGGACAAAAAAATGTATTACTGGTATTTACTAAACATTTCCCATATTCTGAACAACGTAGATAAATTCTGCATACCATTATGACGGTACATTGCTACCCCAATGCACCGCTTTTATAAATAGTTCTTTGTTTATTACTATTGGTAGTGATTTGTTATCCAGTGTTATCGTGCATTTTCTTACTTTTAAGAAAACAAAATCAAAAACAAATATATTGACATGATTTGTTGTACTCCCCTCATGATGGCGGTACATTTAATTGAAAAATGAACTTTCAGCTCATCACTGCATGCCTTGAATACTGCTGTAGTTATTTTTTCACTTGAACTTTATTGGAACGAGTATCTATAGATTATTTTTAAATACTGTAAACCAAAGCGTTTAATATTGTCTTCTTTTAATTATGTGTACATCTTCGTCCTGAACCTCTGAAAATAATAAAACATTGCAACAAATACAATGAAAACCTATATCATAATGAAAAATAATAATCTTGAATCCACCTTAGGTTTAAGGCCGGCGAATCTGATTCATCAAAAATACTTGGTTCAATTTCCAGGATTTCATCGTTTAAATTTAAATCAGAAACCTGGAGCCATTTGCGGGCATGATTAGGTACGTAAGTATATTTTGTAGACCCAAAAAGTACCACAGCAGACTATTAAATAATTAACATCACTCGTTAATAATAAACATGACAATGACTCACAAGCGACTTCAAAGAAATGATTACTAGCTAAGTGGCTTTGCCAGATCTCACATTTTTTAATAGTAACACTTCAGAATTCGCTAGTTCACGCGTAATGATAAAGCCCCCGACAATTGGACAAGTTAACTAGGTTAGCATACCACCTTCCGTTGATTAGAGGACGCAGATGTCAAATTTAAATCCGTCCTAATTTTTTTGGCGCCAAGGGCAGCACCGATGCTTAAAATAAGCTTCAAATTTACATTTTTACTCCTATGTTAACACGTGTGACTTTTTTTCCCATTTTCTTAAGTAACCCACACTTTACACTTTTGCAGTACCAGACATCACCAACCCCGTCTACTCCACAGACCTACATATTTCAGTAGTCAATGAAGTCTAGGAAATTACTAAGAATTAAAGTAAGTTCCCGCCATAATCAGAGCTGTCTGATGTAAGTGTATGAGACAAAATCTTCCCCAAATCATTATTTTCAAAGTATACGAGGAATTGGTTGGAGGAGTCACAACATGGTTTCAGAAATGGACAGTTATGCGAGATGCAGCTGGCTGGGCTGTTAGAGGATTTGGTGCAGGCAGTTGATGAGGGGAAGCAGGTTGATGCTTGCTTCATTGATTTTGAGAAGGCATTTGTTAAGGTGCCCCATGGGACTCTGATGAAAAAAGTGGATGAGTTGATACCGGACAAGTGGGTAGTGGAATGGATTGGGCACTTCCTCAGGGGGGCAAAGGCAGAGGGTGAAGGTGGGGGAGGCAATAACACAGGAAGGAGAAGTAACGTCAGGGGTGCCGCAGGGAAGCGTGCTGGGCCCTTTGTTATTTACCATAATGGTAAATGACATGGGTTCGGGGATAAGGAGAAAAATAAGATTGTTTGCAGATGATTGTGTGTTGTATGCAGTGGTGGGAGGGGGTGAAAACTTGCAGGCAGAAATTGACAGGATATGGTTGTGGACCATGCAGAATAAAATGAAGATATATGTAAGAAAAACTAAGGTAGTGAGGTTTACAACGAAGAGGGTGATAAACAGGGACATGCACAGATGGGAGGAGCAAGAGATAGAAGAAGAAGCTAATATAAGTATCTAGGGATTGTATTGCAGGGAGACCTCAGATGGAAAAAAAGGTAGAGAGGGTGGTTGCAAAGGGAAGAAGGGCTTTGGGTATGTTGGGAAGGGTTTTGAAGGGAGTCAGCAGTGAGCAGAAGCAGAAAGAACATACCTCGTTTTTTACTACTGCTAAGAAAAGAACTTATTAGAATCAGAACACACATTTGAAAGGTTAGCAGAAATTATATAATTGATTACAGCGGATTTTACCAGTTAACGTTAATAGCATACTTACTTGTGTAGTTATGCAATTACTAGCAGAGTCGCCGGTAACAGGTTATTCCTGTTCTGACACGGCAAGAATTCACGTGTGCTGACCATACTTAATTGAAAACTGACCAGTCACATAATCGGAATAATCAGCTATATTTGGCGACCGGTATTTTGTGAAACAGTAGTATATGACAATTTTTTCGCTAAGTTTGGTTCCGCCTTTGTATTGTTTTCCCCTTGTGAATGTATCTGTTTAATACAAAAACTCAGTTTTGTTTTCAGGAATAGATATATATTAGTTATAACACTAAAATTATCATACTTTATACAGGGTTATGTATCTCGGTTTTAACTAAAATGTGTAAATAATATACTATCTGTGTTAAGTTATGGAGATATTGCATACTCTCAGCAGTTTGTATGCACTCATAATTTCAGTTACATAAAATACACGACTTTTAAACACTTTTTTTGTCTGTTGACGTGAGCTCAACCTCACGCCCATCTCTCGACCATTTATTGCACCGTATAACACCTACATCCCTGCTGAGTAATGTGCCACAACAACCGTCAGCTGCTCACCCAATCACGTGGTCCATAGTTGATAGGCCCGTGGTTCGGATGCCAGCTACGTATGCTCCAGCATCACACTGCGCTGTCAGACGTAGTGCACAAGAGGCATCATCAAGCAGAGTAGCACCCCTGATCGATACATTACTACAGCCGATGCCAGGATGCTACCCAAGTGTGAGTGAGTGTGAAATTCCCCCTAAAAGCAGAGCAGTATATGCTGTTTTCAATCCGCGAGTGCATCGAATGCATTAAGCACACGTTGGCAGTACCAGGGACGAGCGTCACTTGTGACCTGGGCCAACAAGCCCACATAACTGTCAAAGTGACGGTGCAAGGTTATCTAATGTCTGTATTACTTGCAGTGGTTTTGTTAGATTAGTTCATAATTTAGTGCATATATGTGTAGTATTTTGCTATAGTATGTTATTACCCCTTAGTGCAGGCATGAACTCAGTCTTATACCAACTCACTACAACTCAAGTCAACCCAACAAAAAAATGATCTGCTTCATTTTTATAGTAAATCAGGTAAAACGTAACGTATATATGCTTATCATTAGGGACGACATATAATTCCATTAGCTAACAGAACTTTCCCACAGTACTCATGTAATAGAAGGTTAAGAACAAATGTTTTCCGTTTTAGAACATTCCCAACAGAGTCTATACCGAGGCCACCACACCTCTGCCGAGAGCTTGGTGGCCTCGGGTTCGCAGTCTGGCAACAGAGTCTGAGGCGTGCGGTAACGAGAGTCGGGCGTGCTCATCAACCCTTTCTGGACACAACAACAATTTGTCACATCATCATGTTTCAATAGCTTTATTTTCTTTTTTTTGCAATGGAACTTTAGTTCAATGATATCTAATTATCTTCACAGGCAAGGAAAGTGAGCCAATCTCACTTGTGCAGTCTCCGTGTGTGAAGGTAACATTACACAAGTTTTCATGGAAGCGTAAGCTCCTTTAGCACCACAATAGCCATCCGCAGGCTACTGTGTCAAGCCTGCTTCTCTTACAGCAGAGGAGCACTCTTTTGTAATCGTACCTGAAATAGAGGAATAAATCATGTAGAACTTAACCCCCTCCCCCAACCGGCCGAATGTGAGCTTTTAATTTTATTAATGTGTAATTTAGACAGTATGTAATTATCATGTGGGGAGGCTGACAGATCCACATTTAACTGACCTAAGTAGTATCCTGTATGTAGCAATGTAGTAATCCCGGCGGACTTGTGCAGGGCACAAACCACCCGAGGTTCTTCAACAACCATTTCATAAAACACGGATGGCAATAGGTTTCTGGTCATGACAGGTGGTCGACCATCACGATCCACTACCACTGAGCAGCTGGCTAAGTATCTCTACAGAACGTCTCTGGACCGGTGAGTATTTCCCACCAGAGTGCCACATGAGGGTGTTGTACACTGCTGCATCACCCTCTTATCCCTTTGCCATCATAAGCCATTGCATCAGTGTATACATGCTGTCAACATAGTGGTCGCGGGCCTTCATCACACCATGCTGCTAGATGTACTTCAAAATGACTTGTATGACAGTGTGTCCAATTAAAAGTTTTATCTTGCCATTATCTGCCACAAAACAGCTTGTTTAAATACAGACTTCTCAAAATAACACCTGGGATAACTTTCAAAAGTTTCCAAAACATGTTCAAAAGTCAAAACGTTTTAGAAAGTGCTCCAAAATCAGTCATACAAACATTTGAACACTCATTTAGGTCTCCCTAAATATGTTGTGCAAGTGTAGATGTTTCATTGCAAAAACAGCACCAAAACTGGCACATAAAACTTTGTCATTAACTTTCCAGTGTATCTCTTGTTAGTGTAAATGTATGCCTGGGTGTGTCGGGAACAGCAAACAGCGAGAACAGTATCAAAATTATTACATAACTTTTACAGTTATAATTGTCAACGTAAAATTTTATGCTACAAAAGTACAACTAATTATCAGTGTAAAGGCCCTCCAGGCAGTGGTAAAAGTGTGCATAATATAGGGAAAGAGCACAAAGCCAGTTACATATGCATGCAGGCTCTTAAACCCAAAACACAAAAATTTGCAACAAAAGTGAACAAATTTTTCAATATGGTGGATGGAAGAGTCAAGCAGCAGACATTACTAGCAACACCCAACATTCCCCAGCAAAGTGGCCATTTTCTGGCAATACCATCCCACCTTCCATGAAATCAAGTGTCAGTGGAGAACAAGGAAAGACAAGTAGCAACTAAGAGAAACGAGGGTGGGCGAACATCCCTCGCTCCGAATGAGCGGGCATACAGCAAGCAGATCGATAAGATGGTCTTTGACCAGCCACCTGTAGCTTGCTTGCGCCAAGCATGCAGCAGAATCACAGCTATGTTTGCTGATGCATCACATATAAGAATTGCTATGCTTACTGTAGCAGGAAACCCAACAGTACTTTGCCGATGGTGTGTGCATCCGGTCACGAGCACAACCCGTATGAATATATATGACATCACTTCACGCAACTGCCAATGCACATGCTCCTATGGCAAACAATGGCTACCCGCCACTATTAGCCACATGAAAAATATCAATATGAAATGTACTTTGGCATCGCAAACTTCAGTGGGCATACCTGCAAAACTCTGTTGGACTTGCATGCACCCAACCAAACAAATTGGCTTTACCAATTCGCTTCTAAATACACATTTGCAGTGCCATCAGTCAGACAATGTGGCACATAGCGATAGTATAAACAGAGCAAGTTGCATAGACGAACACGACCACTGCACTAGTATATTATGGTGCGACGGGATAGGAATGACCTTTGTAACGTGTCAACAGTGCCAACGATCCAATTACCCTCCATGTGCCATATTTGCTAAGTGGTAACCAACTACCACCCACACATTGCCAACAGCTCATACGCTATGGAGTAGACATGGGCATATTTACATGTAAACAATATGGACATAGTGTACATCAACAATGTATACCAATGAAGGAGTGGGTGGCGAAAACAGACTGCGACTACGAATTCCAGGCATGTCTGACATGCCATGTGTAAAAAGATTCGGTACGAAAAGCAGTATGAACAATAGGTCACACTGCTGCATTCGCCATTCCCCTTGCGCAATCCACATCATGTATGGCAACACCGGAACCAGCTCAGAGCATGCAACTAGTACAGAAACAAAATTTACGAAAAAACATGCAGAGTAACTAGAATACATCAGCACATTTTCAGACCAGCCTTTCCTGGCCTCACAACTGAATATACTTAGGCTTTTCTGGAGGAGTTCACTAACCATCGTACAGGTGTGAGGTGTGCGATGAAGAGTGTCTAGATTGCATAGGAGGGCAGTGGAAATGGAGATTCGCGACAACAGTGGTGTTCAGTAACCCACAATGGTATGGCATAGGTGGCTTTACAAACTCCATTTCAATGCAGTACACGAGTACATTCTTGTCGCTGCAAGCATGTAGCTGTTCATTCCTGGACATTATGTCCGCGTAAGAAAAACTTACTGCATTCGCTACATGTCAAATCAATATGGTGCGCCAATACCACCCGATTATGATGGCCACTTAAATCCTCAAAGTCGTATCAGAAACAGTTCTATCGGAATATCGCAATGCATTAGCCTCGCTTAGACATAGTTTACTTGACGAATTCATGTGCTCCATCATTTTCCTGGATGGTATCACGAATGAGAGCAAACACAAGTGTCAGGACCAAGTCGACTAAGTGATGCAGAAAAAATGACTATCCAGCAGAAACAAACGTGACACCGACGATGGTGTTCGTGCTGATGCAACACAAAAGGGCAACAATCATGCAACAGGTGTAGGATAACCTGTTGCCAAAGTAGGAGGCAAGGTCGCGAGGGACAAAACCAAGAGACTACCCAACACATGCCACAATTGCCTTGGGCAGCAGTTTTACTGGCCCAGAGACTGTCCTGGTGTGAAGAAGGATGTGGTACCTGACAAATACAGCAGTCTCCCACTGGTAGGAAATGGCAAGATTGGGTAGGTCAGCCGGATGTTGCCTTCCCCCGAACCGCCACAATAACACCAAGCTTGACCCCACAACCAGCACTAATGCAGCAGCTCTATGCAGAACAACCCAATGGTAAGTATATATAGGTACCTGTAAATGTGAACGACATGAATACTGCCAACAATGGTTAGGAATGGAAAGGAATGCTCCCCCTTCTGCAAGTCATACAAGTGGCAATACATTGGTTATATCCACCTGCACCAACATTAATGTGGCATCACCATTCACGCTAGACCAACTGTATCGCATTGTGATCTCAGCACAAACAGCAGATAACTATGCACAAACCACGATAATGCTCTGGGCAAAGAACGTGACAGATAGTGTATGTTCGATGTTAGACTGTAAACCAGGCCGCACAGAAACAACACAGAGTGGAAACTCTATGTACCAATTGTGCAATGTGCAGACGTACTGCATTTCGCGCAAGGCGACCAGTTAGTCAGATAACCTGCTACAAAGCAGACCATGCACAACATCCTACAACATTTTAACTGGCCTCGTGTATCAAGCGATGTACATGACTACGTTCGAGAATGAATCTCATGCAATCACTTCAAAGTGCAAAGAGCAGATGGCCAACAACAACAGACGAGAACACACAAGGTGCCTTTATAGACAGTCGCTCTTAACCTCATGGGCCCGTACCCTAAGAGAGCTAAGGGGAATCGCTTTATTTCAGTAGTCATTGACCTCTTCTCTAGATGGATGGAGGCCTACATGGTGCCTAGTGCATGCACATACAATGTTGCCAGAGTGCTGGAGGCAGAATTCTTCCCTCGATTCGGATACCCACAGATACGGCATTCCAACAGCAGTTTACCGCCCATAAGTGGAGGGGTATCTGTACAAAGTGGGGAGTCAGTCACCATGCCAATTTACCATCCACACACCAACTCCACAGAGAAGAGCAATCAAGATCTCAAGACACAGTTACACCTCCATGTGGGTAAGGACCTCACGTCGCAAATAGGCCGAGTGCCTGCCCAGCATACCCTTTACCCTGCATCGCCATGTCAGTGAGGTGACAGGGATGACACCTCCTGTTGTACTCCAAGGATGTGAACTAGCACTCCCTGTCGAATACAACTTTCTACAGGTATATGGCATTAGCAAGCCAGAAGAAGAGAATATGCGCTCACTATAGTATGCGTGTGCTAAACAGCATACATCACCAGGTGGTGCACATCATCAAGAGGCCCCCCAAGCAACTTCTGGTAGGGCAAAGTGTGTTTGTCAAAGAACACTTGTTGTCTGCAGCCCGAAAAAAATTGTGTGCTGGATTGTGACCAAAGTTGAGTGGCCCACACACCGTAACCCGAGTGCTAGGACCAATGACATACCTAGTAAAGGTTAGCCGACGATGTATTGTTCACATCCACTGAGACGACATATGCCATGCAGCAAGACAAGGGCATGAGTCAGCCGATGCGACCACCGAGTCAATCGGATGGCACCGCACTATCCCACCTGTTTGGCACCACGATGCTCAGTGTCTCGATGCCCCTAGGGGTAGTGGTCAAAAGAACAGAAACTACATCCAATGATAACTCAGCAACCGACACACTGGCAGCAACAGCTACTTCACCACCACCTGCAAGCTCCATGATGTCAGCTGTCATGACATCGAGATGTCTACATCGGAAGAACCTCTGCATCAAGTACAGACATGGGAACACTTGGAGTCAGGACACCTGGTCAGTCTGGTCCCCTTACAGTCGCTACCACAAACAACGTGGGAGCACTGCGATCGAAGCCAAGCAGGGGGAGTACGTGAGGTGCTTCCCTAGATGTCCGAGGAGGAATCTCTCAACATATCAACACTACTGTTGATATGTTGAGAGATTCCTTCTCGGAACGAGAGTGACACGCCTCTGTGTCACTCCAACCGACCTCATCGTGTGGTGTGGCCTGCTATGCAGTCTGTAGGGACCACACATTCCAAAGTGCTACCTCACACCACCGTGGCCCGCAGCAGAGCCCACTGGCATGGCCCATTACAATACCAATAGAGCAGCCTCAGCAGGGGTACTACAGCCTGCAACTTCGCAGGACAGGCCTGTAGATTCCAGCATTCTGTGCCTGATGGTGTAACATACCAGCGAATAGTGGCACAGCTCAACTACTGTATCCCTGGTGTGGGGTATTTGATGTGAACTGAGCCTCATCTCTCTCTCTCGTGACCATTTGTTGCACTGTATAACACAAACAGTCCCGGTCGAGCAGCGAGCCACAACAACTGTCAGCGGCTCATCCAATCATGTGGGCCACATTCAGAATTTGAAAAACCTACATAATTTTGAAAAAATTCCAGCCCACTTGGGTTTTATTTAAAAAACAGGGTTTTTCCATTTTTTTCCCTAAAAAAACAAGTAAAATAAACGTATTTTCTAAATATTTGTTTTGAGTATTTTTCCTGGACACTTAGGTTTTACTTTATTTAATCAAATGCCTGTATTTATAATCTGAATTTAATACAGCGTTAATAATTAGAGCATTTTTAAAAATTTCTGCTAAATATTGTGTGAAAAAAAACTGACATTTTAGCAGTTTATGTAATGTAGGTAGTATTATACATAACATGTAGGAGCATTATGTTATGTCGTAACAATTGATATAACAACTTTAATGTCTTTTTATACTGCCAAATAAAATCCATAACCTGCAAATGTGTTCTGTTTTTGAAAAACTATTTTCATAAGTTTTGTAAATAGAGTATGACATGCGCCAGGCACGTCCCTTGTCGAAGGGAGACTTTGGGGGCTCGGTGTCCCTCGAGTTGTGAATGTGCCGGGCGCCAGCTCAAGGTTGAGCAATGAGATAGGGTCGTGGTTTCTCACCCTAGGGACTCGTGGTAACACAGTCAGATACTATGAAATTGCGAGCTGTATGGCCGCTGCACACGCCTGAATTAATGAACGCACTCACGTTTTATCTGAAATATGATTATTTTATTGAACACTTCGAACAAACATGTGGTGACCGCGCGGTCATACAATGTAACTCCCTACTGGATTATAATTAATTAAGGCACGTGACGCTGCTCTCTCCTCGGTGCGATGTAACATAAAAATACTAGTTATTTCGTGGATGATGTGATGATACGATTGCTGAGTGTGGTTGTAGCCTGAGGGGCTGGCACCGAAGTTCTTGTGAAGCGAGAGACTTACCACGTCCGGCCGCGTTGAAATGATGGAGCCGACTAGATGAGAAATGCGCTTGCTCGCGCTACCTAAGCCTGACCGACACCTGGCGGTGGAAAGATGAAACACAAATACGACTTAATAATGCTAATGAGATGTAAAAATGATATACCTTATATAAACATAATCAAACACAATTACCCTATACAATTTACATAATAAAACACCATTATCCTTGCACAAATACACAATAAATCAGGGTTATATTAATATTAAATATAAGTATTGCAGCAGCCACTGTGTTGCCAACTTAATAATGTCACATGTCCCTGGCTGGCTATGTATGTGATGACTGTCTGACACACGATAAATATGGTATACATAAATACTGAATAAATGCATATAACCCTAAATAACTGTACTGATATGCTCCGATCAATACATAATAATGATTAGATTGTTACGCTCTGAATAATTGCTGACACTGGTTAAATTAATGACACTGGTGCACTATCACACATGGACAAATACACTTGATAGACACTGAATACACTGTCACTCTTGCACACATGCCCGCTGGTGTGGTGCATCTGGAGTGGAGGACACTACAGTGGCAGTCACAGTGGGGACAAAGGTACCAGTGAACGCCTGGTTCACTTCAAGTATCTGAGCATACGACCACTTGCAATTATTGTACTGTTCACATTAATTTTTACTGATGATCACAAGTATAAATAATTATTAACTTACATGAACCATGCATCCACGAGCTCCTTGTGCCCACTCTGACTGTTGCAGTTACAACAACTACAAAAGCTACCCCAGGCCACATCAGGCCAAAAGTGTGTAGTGCAGGTAACTCTATTAATAAATGGGTAGGCAATTGGTCGTTGTGTCGTAGCAGCTCACACCGCGACATACGACATGACGCACCACCAAGTGGCATCAAGCTGGCTTATAGGCCGAAGCTGAAGTGATAAGTGCCCCAAAGTGTCACCCAGGGGTGTGCAGCATTTTTACAAACAGATTAAACTCAGTCACCTCTTTCACAGCTACAGTCAGAGGTGTGTTTTATTGTGTTAATAGCAATCAAGCATTGCATTCCACACCCCTTTGCCCAGGTGGACTCATCCATCCCTTCAGGAGACAGCTACCTTGCAACACTGTAGCCAGTGAAATTCCCGTCACAGGAAGTAAAATGCAAAAACTTTTTACGAGAAAAAATAATGTATTAATCTTTATTTATATAAGAGCAATTGTGTTTTCTTAAAGGGAGATTACCTATAAAGGCCCTCATCCTTGTAACATGTCATTTATTGTGGTGACACGCCCCGTCAACTTCACAACTTCAACCTTAACATACATTTGTTAATAAACGGGGTTGTCATCAATGTGTTTAATTTAATTCACACAATTTTCACCATTGCAATCATATCACAGAGTGTTCATGTTATGTTTCATCATCCACCATTTGACTTCAGTTCTCGTCACTCGTAACGGAAACCAAAATCACTCGCCAGTTTATCTCAGCACTCGGACCAGACCAGCGGCGTTGGTCGCCCGCTCCGTGAGCCCCCTCGGTACTATCATTTAGCCTGTAATCATTTTACTGTAATATTAACATTAATTAACTGGAAAATTTGTTTTATATTTTTACTCTACAGAGGGAGAGCCACCCACACTCTCACCAGAGAGCTTAATGCTACCGCGTATCAACATAATACTACGTTTATTTCACTCTAAGGTCTCTGGCAGGCCGTAAATGCTGGGTCCGTTCTCTTGCATTATTCACCTGTAGTCAAGCACAGTAAATAACCAACTTTACAATGTTACGTGTTTGTCGATTAATTGTAGTTTACTACACCCTTTGTAGCATCACCCACAATTCTCTTATATATTTCAGGCGTACGAGACGGCTTACAGTATCATCATAATGTATAAATAGTGCAACAGTTAGTGCGTGACAACATCATCAACAAACTGACGGTGGCATCTACGGCCCTCTGGGCCGTCGACCGAACGATCCTCATCATTAACTCTCCGCTGGGTTATGGCGCTGGTCAATTCAACACTCAACCAGCCCTGGGCCACCTCGACCATGTTAAAACATACTCAAGAGGTGGCGAGAGGTATAGTTTTCTCCTGTAGAAGCAACACATCAGCCAAAAAAGAAAAAAAAAAGGAGGAAGGTATTGAAATAAATGCTCTACAATTACAAGGGCTAGGAATTCATACTGCATCAGTCTTATTCTTACGGCTATCAGCAAGAGTAAAGTCTACTTTTTTAACTTGGTCATTTTTGAATGGTATTCCAGTAATACACTACTCAGTAGCCATTTGCATGTAATAAGTAGACAACATTAATATTACACATTAATAATTCAGTCAACTGAAACTTCTAAGTGGGAGACTTTCTCTTAATTGATTATACACTTTAACTAGTTTAGTTGCTTTATCAACTCCTACATGATTGCATAATTTGCTCCAAACCAGTCCAAATATAGAGCAGTATCTCTCAATTGAAGCAGAAGAAGCTGGTGCTGAATGAAAGCAGAAGAAAAGTTGACAAAACCCAAAAAAAGGAAACTTAAGAGTTTCTTTCATTCTTTTTTTGTTATGATCTGCCACCATTTTTGTGAGGAAAACTACTGTACAACATTTGCTTGCATCATAGAAGTAGGACAATTTTCAGTATCACTTATCTTGCAGGCCATGATGCCAGGCAGGAATTCATGGTGGTGTTCAGCTAACCACATTTCTGTGAAGTGTTCTTGTTCCTCACTTAAATTTTGCCCTCTGAATTTTGGGCTTGCGAGGGTATGTGGTTGTTGGATTGCCTGTTGAAATATTTTATTGAAGTGGTGATGGTAAGGCTCCAGAACATCAGAGGATAGTAGGTCGAGCCATAGTGCTACAGTTCGCTCACAATACCGACTTAGCAGGGCACACTGGCACCATACAAATGCAACACAATGCTTAGAGACATTTTTACTGACCTAGCATATCATGTGATACCTGCAAATATGTATATGCCTGTGTACGATGCAACTTTACGAAAAGTTGCCATACCGATGGTACACAACAGCAAGTGCCATGTATACTAACTAAACCACTCGAGAAGGTTGCTTTGTATCGGATGGGCCAATACCCACGAACTCCAAATGGGAAAAAATTCGGACTAGTAGTGACAAACCTGTATTCAAGATGGCTGAAGGCCTGCCCCATCTCGCATGTGCAAACTATAAACATAGTGAGATTACTCGAAACCGAGTTTTTCCCATGCTATGGAATACAGCTTATGGTACTCTTAAACAACGGCATGCAGTTCACAGGGCATATCTGGCACAAGTGTTGTATCAAATTTCCATTATATTTTTGGTGTTGGAAACGTGGCCGCGACCCGAGAAAATAGTGGAT
Organism: Clitarchus hookeri; assembly: GCA_002778355.1. Lineage (NCBI taxonomy): Eukaryota > Metazoa > Arthropoda > Insecta > Phasmatodea > Phasmatidae > Clitarchus > Clitarchus hookeri. The sequence goes on along the minus strand of NQII01004627.1, from coordinate 34,037 downwards.
CGGAAGGGCCTATTTAGTATCACCCCCCTGTGTCGTAGCGCCTAGCTGCCGGCGTGTCGCGTCATAACAAGTCTGGCAGGGCGGTGGTGATGGAGTTACACGGTATACACTAAGTCCTGTTAAAGATGACAGGAAGTCAGATGGTCGTCCCCTTGGCACAAATTAAGCAAAAGGTTCCAGTTACATGAAAATAATATTGAATTGAAAGTGATTTCAGTCTAAAAGTAATGTGCTAAGAGGGTCTGCTTGGAGCGAAACTCCCATGCTGCCAGCTAAGCTGAGTGCTGAAGTCAGACTAAAATCATGGCGATGTTTTCTGCTAATGGTGGCCAAAGCCAGCCGCAAAAAATTATTTGAAAAATAACATGAACCCTTTTAATGCTAATTAATATGCTACAAAATACAATTTTATGGCGAACAACATGTTGGTGACCTCCCCGTCATTTATTAAGTGTTAATTACATTTGTGACTGTAACATCAAAGGGATGTCACCACAATAGAAACATTAAGTAAACACTGTAAGGCCTTGATAGGCAGTCTGCTGTGAATAAAATATATAATATATAATTACATACTGGATAAACGGTAAATAGAAAATTCATTTCAGTTTACGCTTTTTTTCGCCGAAGGTGAGTCCAAGTGTTCCAGCTTGGGTGGGCTGGACGAGTCCATCCCTGAAAAGAGAGGGTAAACACGCTCATTTGAGGTTATAATAAGGAAACGAATTTATTTTATTTGTTTATGGCATTTTTGACACTTTGTATTACTTCGGGATATAATTCCCCACTGTTTAACAACACTTAGGATCACGTAGCTCTGATATCCCAGCTAGCAGTCCGGTCGACGTCACACAGGTGGGAAGGACGCTGGTCGTCGCGGCGTGAGCTGCACCGACGTTCCCTTCAATTGCCGGGGCGTCTGATGGCTGTGGCTTTTGGAGGGACACTGCTTTAAATCACTTCTTATTTCCACCAAGAGTTACCTCTTGAGGCAAATAACGCAAGACAGTCACTTGAGTCACGTAATACATGATGACAAGGTAAAGGTATTCCGTTATTTTCGACCCATACTGACATATTCGCGGCCGAGTATTCACTTCGGGCTGAGGTCGGGTAGGTGGTGTAAGTGACTGCGGAGGTGCAAGTGATCATAAGAGCACACATGGACACATGGTTTACATCACAAAAGAAGTTCGGTCCATTGTTAGGACATTTAATGGCACCGTGTTTCCCGTCTATGCTGCCCACGAATTGGGGATGTCCCATATGTGTCCGTTGGGACCATGGTAGCTAGGGGTTAGAATGTTTGCCACGCACCAAGGCGAACCGGGTTCAATCCCCGGCTGGGTCACTCTCGGATTTTCGCAAGTGAGAGTCGTGCGGGACGATGCCTCTGGTCGGCGAATATTCTCGGGGATCTCCTGTTTCCTCCGCCCTTGCATTCAGAGTGCGGGGGAATATACAGATTGTACCCATGTAGCCAAAAACATAAGGCCTATTTATGGTTTACAGTTGGATGTCAAGCCAGCAAAAAATTGGCCAACAGCTGGCATGCGCCCGCGACTATCGCTGGTCCTGAAATGGCACCACTAAATAGCCATACTCTGCCCATAACTGGCCCAGGTGTAGTGAACACAAATGTCCCAAGCATGGTCCATATGCTTACAACAGCATTGGCCTACAGATGGCTAGCCATACTTTCACCAGCAATAAGTATAAGTTATGTGCGTCCATTGCTGGAATACCGTTTGTAAGCCATTTGCGGGCCATTAGTAGATCACCTACTCTCAGCCATCAGTTTTTCATTTCCATCAACATTCCATCAGTGTGCCATAAATGGCATGCCAAACACCCTGTCGGCCGACTGTCTCTTGTTACATGAATGTTTATTACTTACATGGCAATATTGATTTAAAATGGCTATTAAAAACTGAAAAATGGCCGAAAGAAAATTTTACTAGAGCCCCAAAAGTTCTCACTTTACCGTGAACAACCTATAGATATATTTTGGGATGAGAGTAGGGTGAGGAAGATTTAAAAAATCACAATGCATTAGTTAACACTTGTAAGAGTGGTGTTTTTGTGTCCATTCCTATAATAACACATTATGAAGACTAGGTACTTATCTGAAGAAAGGTTTTTCAGTAAAAAATAAGTTACTGATATAACGAATAAGCCTACTTTCCTCAACATTGGTGCAGTTAATTTTTAAATATGTTCTTAATCGCTGAGTTGGTAGGTAGGACTTGACTGCTCTTTGAAAGCAATAAATAACATTAGAAATGAAACCAGAAATGTATGCTACAGTACTGGAACAATTACAATTACACATGTGCATTATTTGGGACTTGAACCCAGAAAACCTCGTACAATAAGCTGGGCGTGCACAGCACTGCATTGTGGAGGTCGGATTCGGATAATTAACTTCGAACTTAATCAGTCTAATGTTTCGTATGATAGGGTTTACTAACCTAAAATATTTAGAGGGCCGTCATTTTGAATATAAGTGGCTGAGCCATTTAAAACATGTAAGTTTACATGGCCTACTGTAGCGCCACTTGTGTGAAGAATTTGATTTAAATCGTTTGCTTGTCCCTGAGATAAGGCATAAAAAATTTTATTTTCTTATTTCATGCTATTTTACAAAATGGCCAAAAAAAGAGGCTCTGTATACAATGCTTCTAATGTATAATGTTTACATACAAATTGTGGTTGAATTTGGTAAAATTGTTTGATACATGTGGCAAACCTTCCTAAATAATTTTTGATACTGCCATTTTGAACACAGTTGTCTCGCCCATTTAAGTAATGAAATATTACATGACCTTCTGTAGCATTTCTGGTATGCACAATTTGGTACAAATTAATTTAAATGTTCCAATGTAACATTTGGTAAGAATCGATTGATTGGCNAACCTTCCTAAATAATTTTTGATACTGCCATTTTGAACACAGTTGTCTCGCCCATTTAAGTAATGAAATATTACATGGCCTTCTGTAGCATTTCTGGTATGCACAATTTGGTACAAATTAATTTAAATGTTCCAATGTAACATTTGGTAAGAATCGATTGATTGGCCCTCGAGATATGGCATAAAACCTCCAGAATTTTCATGTGGCGATCTTCATAAATAGAGGAAAAAAAGGTAATGTAGAAGCACATTCGATGATTGTATACCGTGAATATACAAAATTAAGGTAATTTAGAATACATAATTTCGTAGATATAGCACACAAAACTAAAATTATATATCATAGCTGCCATTCTTAAAATAAGGGTGTCATACTTAAATAATACATATATTAATACGACCTAACATAGTACATCATCTTCTCCAAATTTTGTAAGAATGGTTTGATTGTTTCCCTAGATACGAGATAAAAACTTATTTTTGTATTGGCGTGTCTATCATACGAAATGGCAGAGAAATGAGTTTCTGCATAGACATATTTGATGGTTGTAATAGGCACTGCCAGCATAGAAAGTTGAGTTGGAATTTGTTTTGCGGATCAAATATACTGAGTTAAAATATTTCTATAGCCACCATTTTGAAATTAAATCCCTGACATACTTAAAACATACCAGTTTAAACCCCTGCTGCAGTACAAATTGTTTACCAAATTTGGTAGGAATATGTTAATTGTTTCCTGAGATATGACATAAAAACTTTATTTATTCGCATAATGGAGGACAAAAATTGTTCTGTGTAGATACAGTTGGTATTTGTAGTATCTATGACCAGCATACAAAGTTATGTTGGAATTGATTACATGGTTTCGACGATAGAGCATTCTGAGCCAAAATTGCTATATCACCACCATTTTGAAAAAAAAAAATGTCTTGCTTGCTTAAAACATACCACTTACCATCATATATCTCAGTACTACTTGTTTGCCAAATTTGATAGGAATCGGTCAATTGTTTCCTGAGATATAACATAAAAACGTTTTTATTCGCATGGCTCTATCTTGCAAAATGTCGGACTAAAGATTCTCCACATATATACAGTTGATCTTTGTAATAACTACTGTCAGCATATAGTATATTCTGTACCATATAAGAAGGCCACTTTCTTGACAGTTGACAATCGCCGCGCCTTTTCGTTTATGTATCCATTCGCCATCAAATGGCGTTTCAAGAATAGGCTTTGATGTGGCCAGGAGGTGCTGCTGCGTGCGGCAATTGGTGAACTGCTTGGGTGGCGCTGCATTCGTAAACGGAGCTGGAACTTGGTGGACGTGTGTAGGGTCGTTCGTAAACGCGGTACACGAAATACAAGTTACTTTAAAAATTATACAGAGCTCGCTGGAAAATAAAATTATTTATATATGCAAGTGAATACGTTAATTTAAAAAACAAAACTATAACATGTTTCTGAGTGTAGTTCGGGATATGGATGACAGATGGCGTGGAAGGGCATATTGCAACATATGGTGCACTTTTAACCCACAAGATAGCAGCACCTGGTTTGAGAGTCTGGAAACTTTGGATTTTTTCGTCACATTTGGATACGTATCGTTTTATTGTGCATCTCATTTTGAACACCTATACATTACTATTTTATCACGAAGTTTCGTTTCTAAAACTAAAAACTGCTGTTTTATGACCACGTAAAATAAAATGTATTAATTAATGTACGAACTCTTTCTTATGCGCGTATTTTCTGCTTGTGTGATGTGCTTCGGCACTGCTCTCAGAATAGCCAACGTAATATTAACTTTTGTTCGTTCGTGCATCAGCTGATACAGGATTTTGTAAATGGGACGTTAGTTGTTTTCAATATATTAAGTTGCCACTCACTGACTGTCAGAATGTGGCCTTCTTATATGAAATGAACTATAATAAGTTGGAAATGATTATATGGTTTCCACGATACAGCATTTAAAAATAAAATAACTAAATGGCCGCAATTTTTAAAATAAGTGTCTGGCACCCTTAAAACATGCATTTTCTCATCATTTGCCGCATGCTACTAGTTTGCCAAATTGGATAGAAATTGGTAAAAGGTTTCCCGAAATATGACGTAAAAAGTTTATTTATTTCCATGGCGCTATCTTACAAAATGACGGACAAAATATGCTTTGTGTAGATACAATTGATAGTTGTAATATATACTGCCAGCATACGAAGTTAAGTTGGAATTGATTACATAATTTCGACGATATAGCATTCTAAGCCAAAATTATAATTAGGCCGTCATTTTGAAAATAAGCGTCTGACATGCTTAAAACATATCAATTAACACCATCTGCATCAGTAATATTTATTTTACCATTTTAAAGGCAATCGGTTAATTTTTACTTAGATATGACCACTTTATTTATTCGTTTGGCGCTATCTGCCTAAATGGCCATCAAAAGTGGTTATGTGTTAGTATATACAATGCTTGTAACAAATACCTTCAGTATACAAAATTTGGCCGAAGTTGTTTAGATGGTATCGTAGATATGCCATTTTGAAAATAAGTACCTAATCAAGTTCAATAACATACGTTTACTTAGCCTATCATAGTATTACACACCTGCCAAATTTGGTGAGAATTGGTTGAATAGCACGGACGTCACAGACGGGAATCGAACAACGCCCCGCACTCAGTTGTGTTTTCAGGCTGTTCTGCTGGCAGCCTGCACGCGTCGATCGTGGTACCGTTTTTCGGTGATTCTTATCTTGAAGTGTAAGTGACTGCCAAACATCATCTAACAGCTTGTGCACTGATTAGGTCACACATTTTAACAATATTTTCCAGCGGGTTGTACTCCAATAGAAAAATTTTTTAACAAGTACGTGGACGCAGCGCTTCCGTTGACATTAAATTTGTATGTGTGTTCGTGTGATTTTGCGTGTGCGGTGTAGGGAAACATTTCTTCGCTCACCCACTAACTGTTCGGGGTAGAATGTGAGCCCAAAATAACTTCATAGGACGTATAAAGAAACAAAACACTTTAACATTTACACACGTTCATTATTAGTTCACTGGAACAATTATTGCACTTGCCTATTTTCAAAATGGCCTAAACTAGTCTAGTGTCGGCTGGAAATTGGCCTATTTCTCAACACGAATATCAGCACATAAGATGAGTCAACAATGACATAACACAAGAGAAAAAAAAGACATATAAACAACATTGGAAAAATTATCAACTATATACATTAATATATAAATAAACACACAACGACGCATTCATGAAGAAATCAAACCAGAAATCAAAGACACGTATATACACAAATTCAAATATGACATCTTGAGCGCTTCTAAAGGATCGTCAAATGGAAGAAACATAAAATCAACGATGGCTAATTGGATGTTAATCAGAAGACACTACGAAAAATGGACCAAGGTCAGTAATCCTTCTAACCCCTAGTGTTTATCTGTAATCTCATCAACTGGTAAGGGCCAATGCTTTGTTAAAGAATCGCCGCTTGTTTGTTCTTGATTTCAGAACTACTGTCTGGCAGCTTACATGGATTCTGGATTCCAGAATAAAAGTAGTGTACGTCGAAAACAGTGAGTTTCAAGATTCATCTAGCTTGCATGATTAATGTGCACGTGTAACAAATCAGCTTTACTTTATTAGCTGTCTGCGGGTGATAAGATAGCACGGTTAACAGGCAGGTTTAGTTCGTCCTGCTCATTGTGTAAGCAGATAAATTGTCTTGAATTCTTTACGTGTCGAAACAAAATAATCTAACGTCATTCTTTAGCTCACGTTTATTAGTCGATCAGCCGTATTCTTTTATTATGCCGAGTTGTCTCATAAAATTTTCCAGTCCCGATGCTTGGTGAATAATTCTCGTAGGCCTGCTTGTACGGCAAAAGCTTACATGGCGTGGAACAATCAGATTATTCGGGCGGTTTTTAGCTTTGCCGATAACAATAATATCTCCCAGATCGTTTATCATAATTCGCGCCAAATAGTTCATTAAAATAACTGCGGCATAGGCAACTGTTAAGCGTAGGTCGAAACAATCTTGTAACCACTTTCTCCGCGGTATGTTTATGTTAAGCTGATCCATTGTCCTTAAAATTAAGCTGGCGTAGGTGGCGGTATATATACTTTGAGAGCACCGATATTATACCTTCCCATGACTTTGCCTGTTTCAGGACAGATTAATTCATAGAAATTATTATTAAAATATTTGCTGCTCAGAGTGTACCAAAATAAAGCGGCAGTAGCTTTTTAGAAAGATATTTTCACGTTTCACTACTAATGTGGCGTGCCCTGACAAATACTAGCTGTCCGACCTCCAAAGTGGTTTTATGAGACAGTTGGCGGCGATGTTCAGCGGCTATAATTAACTTCTTTTCCGTAAAGTTTAATTTTATTCTTTAAAATCAGCCTC
>NQII01004627.1:3886-26667 GCA_002778355.1 Clitarchus hookeri | reverse complement strand
GGGGGGGGGGGTGAAATATATCAGATATATCAGATCACTGACATGTTAGCACCTCCAAAGGGGCAAGTGTCGTTGGCTTATGCTACCGGGGTTCTTTTCTTCGTCATTTCTATCATGATTATTTGAATGGCGTGCTGGAATGAATGCAGGAATTCGCGGGTCCAGTGGCTCTTGGCTAGCTAAGTAACCTTCCTCTGAGTTGTCATAATATTCTTTGCCTCGCCGGTGAGGTGATCGCGGCAGATGCAGTTCAGCATTCTCGTTGCTGTTATCACTGTCAATCTGCCCTTTGTGGTCTCTCCTAGGCGAACAATCTCTCTGTTCATTTGGCTAGTGGGTAGAGGAATCAGCTGACTTGCGGTTAGGCCCATTCGGTTCGTCGACGTCATGCAGCGGAGGGGGCGGAGAGTCAGTGTGCCTTCTATCTCTCTTACCATGATCTTCCCTAATTTTCTTATCACATTCACACTGTCTACGGGCGCCCCTATATCGGCCTCCTTTCCTAAATGAACCTCTATAAAAATATTTACGTCCGCGATACACATGACGGAAATTTCCCCAAAAGTCTGGTATACAGTAATAAAATGGCTCAATCCAGAACGTATTTACTTTTGAAATGCTATCATGCCGGTGAGGTCCTCTAAATTCTTGGTTTTCATTTGCCTGGTACATAGGAGGTGGGCGTTCGGTGTTTGTTTGTGGTTCGACCTCGATATTATTTTGTTGGCGTTACATTCGTTCAATATTATCGAATGCCAGCAAGTCTTCCCTGAAAGTTGCCAGGCTCGCGTCATGTCAGCCTGTCCATTGAGATTGGTAATGGAATGGTACTTGGTTAAGAATCATAGCAATGAATTCTTCATCCGATACTGGCGGTTCAAGATGCCAGGAACGCTCGTAGATTTCCGATATATATGCCTCGAGATGTTTGCCTTTTCTTGGCACAAACCGCTCTGCGTGCAACTAAGCGCTTAAATTACCTTGCATTTTTTTGTTCCAGAAGTGGGCTAAAATTTTGCTTTTGAACTCGGTATATGTGTGGGTATCCGATCGGGTTATTTCCCAGCCAAAAGGAGGCTGTAGATTTGAGGCTTGGATTCATACACCTCGACATGTCACTGTCGGGTAGCTCAAACAAGCTAGAATACTCGTCGAATTTTATTAAAAAATTCACCGGGTTTTTTTGTAGCTTTCCCTCGAAAGTAGGCATCTATCTGCTCGGCCCACAACTCACTCGGGTGGTACATCATTGTGCTCATTGACGGGGCAGCAGGTGTACAACTGCTTGAGGTGTTCAGAGTTACCGTGGCTTGTGGAGAATTAGGTAGAGGGAACCTGCCTAGGTTGGTGTTCTTTGTATTGCTCTGTGTTGTGACACCTAACTGTAAATCTCGTATTGAGGCTGCTACTCGGTCGATTTTCTCCTCCACATATATGACCTGCTCTCCTACCTTGGTTAATCTGGCTTCTGTCCTAGCCTTCTCTATATGAGCTGCTTTTACCACTTGGCTGAAGTGTTGATAGATATGACTATCAAATGAGTCTAATAGAGCTGGCATCCTTTCACCTACTTCATCCGCATTGCTGAGGCTCGCGAGTAGTTTTTCAAGCACTGCTATACACTGCTCGCAATCTCTGCCACCTGAATCGAGTACTGCTCCTTTTACAAACTCTAACTCGCTCATAGTTGTGGCTATGTCCTCTTTTAATTGAGCGGTCGTATTTTCTAGTTTAGTGCTTACAGACTCTAACTCGGCCTGTACGTGAGTGATCTGTGTGGTGACGTTTTTATTTAGTTGCGTGATTTGATCAATTAATTGCGCTTGCATTGCCTCCTGTTGTTCGGTTATAATGTCATGGACCCTACATACCTGAGCTGCCATTAGTAGCTAGAAAATAGTGGTTCTGGGACACCTGGCACTGGCGCCGGGAGCGGGGAGCCGGCAGCGACTCCCGCATCAGCAGTGTTTTTCCCGTTTTCCCCTCGAAATATCCCGTTTCCCCCCCAAAAAACGTCAAAATTTACCTTTTTCCCAAAAAAAATTTAAAAATTGTATTTTTTCAAAAATTTTTCAATGACTCCAAAATGTGGCTAAATGACTCATTGTTGGGCAATGAGGAGTTGAGGATTCATGAGGAATTTTCTCATAGTCTACCCCTATCATACTTCACGCTCTTGCATTCCAAGCAGGGAGGGTTATCTCAGAGTCTTCCCAAATGCAATATAAACTTCACACTCTTGTATTCCATTTTGGCAGGGTGCTGGGGTGATGCAACGAATATAGTGTATGTTAAATGTCACACTCTTGCATTCCAAGCTGGGAGGGTTATCTCAGAGTGTTCCCAAATACAATATAAACTTCATGCTCTTGCATTCCATTTCGGCAGGGTGCCACGGTGATGTAGCAGATAGACGACTCGTTTCCCAGCAGCCATGACAGTCCGAGGCGATAGGGTGCTGCGGTGATATAGCAGATAGACGACTCGCTTCCCAGAGGCCATGACATAGGCCCAGGTGACGGGGTGCCACGGTGATGTATTGGATAGACGACTCGCTTCCCAGTGGCCATGATATAGCCCCAGGCAATGTGGTGCTGCTGTGATGTAGCGGAAAGACAACTCGCTTCCCAGCAGCCATGACATAGTCCCAGGCGATGGGATGCCGTTATGACGTAGCAGATGGACATCTCGCTTCCCAGCGGCGATGACATAGGCCCAGGCGACAGGGTGCTGCAGTAATGTATCGGATAGACGACTCGCTTCCTAGCAGTCATGACATAGCCCCAGGTGATAAGATGCCGCAGTGATATAGCAGATAGACGTCTCGCTTCCCAGCGGCCATGACATATCCCCAAGCGATGGGGTGCCATGGTGACATAACGGATAGACGACTCGCTTCCCAGCAGCCATGACATAGCCCCAGGCGACGGAGTACCGTGGTGACGTAGCGGGTAGACGACCTGCTTCCCAGAGGCCATGACGTCGGTCCAGGCGATGGGGTGCCACGGTGATGTATAGGATAGACTACTCGCTTCCCAGTGGCCATGACATAGGCCCAGATCCAAGCCGGGAGGGTTATCGCAGTGTCTTCCCCAAATGGATTAACATTTAAGTCCTTCCTACTAGATATAAAATACGCTCTTGCATGCCAAACTGGGAGGGCTATCTCCGAGTCTTCCCAAAAAACAATTAACATTTAATTCCTTCCTACTAATCCTTCCTACGAGATGATCATGTTCGTGCATGCCAAGCTGGGAGGGCTATCTCAGTGGCTTCTCAAATTATATTATCATTTAAGTCCTTCCTACATGCTACAACTCACATATAGGCTTGAGCAATGCAAGAAGTATTAAAAAAAAACATGTTTAAATAATTTTTCATGTTCCATTATAGCCGAAGGCTCTGACCAGAGTCCTAGAGAAATGTCGGTTCCGAAAACACATATAGGCTTGGGCAACGCAGGAGAAGTAGTAATTTAAAAAACTTGTATGTTTAAACAATAATAATAATCGTTCATATACTGGTATAGCCCCCGCCTCGTCGAGAGAACATACACATTAAATGCTTTTGCCGACACACTCCCAACATGAGCGATGGAAAGATATGTATTTAAAGAATAAGGATGAATATTAATCACAGCCAGGCGGTGTGTGTGCGAGAAAAAAAACGTGCTGTACGCTCAGTCAGTATACAAAAGAAGTCATGCACATACATGATGCAGTGTTGTTCTCCCACTTACCATCCACATAGCAGAACCACACAGATAGATATTCTGTTATAGCCGCAGACCCCTGGCCAGCGCCCTTAAGAGAGAAATGTCGGTTTCATACAAATGCGCCAACACACAACGCGGAAAAGTAATTTAAAAAATTTGTTTAAATAATAATAAATGTTTCTGTTACAGCCCCAGACCCCTGCCATAACGAGAGCCCCCACCCTTCCCTTCCGACTAACCGAGAGAAATAGGTTTTTATTTACATCATGGCATGAGCGATGGAAATCATATATATTTAAAGTAATTGCATTTTTTCCTTTTGCTACACCAAGCCCAATGTAAGTTTCAGAAATATTAAAAATAATTTATATAAACTAGTATGATTATTAGTTTTGCAACAGCCAGGCTCTGCTAGATGCCCGACGAAGATGACATGTTAAACTTCCTACGAGATGATATACTTCACGCTCTTGCATGCTAAGCCACGAGGGTTACCTCAGAGTATTCCTAAATTCGATTATCATTTAAGTCCTTCATACATGATATTCACCACACTCTTCAGTGACGCCCACCACGATCTTGCAGAAACGCCAGATGGCAACAGCCATTTAATTTAATGAAGCATCCTTAAAAATAATTATCTCCCAGATACAGCAGGCATTAAGTTAATGGGTCATCGTTAAAAAAACATACGTTACAGTCGGACACGCCAAAAGCATAAGACACATCTTAGCACGCTGACGCATGCGAGCACTTCCAAGACACAAGTATCACAGCTATTCCACAAGATAATAATATGCTTAAATAAGGTATACGCCCGACCAGTCAGCACGCAAATTAGTATTAGACACACACATACACACACACACTTTAGCACGAGTTTCGGATATATATATAGTATTATTATTAATATTTCGCTACAGCCAGGGACGCCAGTTAGTACGCAAAAAATTCATGCATACACTTTCATACACACACGTACAGCAGACCCCCGTCCATTGTTGGTCATGCTCCCACGACACATAACAAGATAATAACTAATATAATGCTTCGAAAGTCGTTGTACACACACTCCAGACGACGAGAGTTTCGGAAATAGTTAAACTATTAAAAATATTAATAATTGTTTGCTACAGCCAGGCGTTGCGGGTCTTCGGCGACTCCCTCGAGAAATTCGTTTATACATATGCTGCAATGACCCTTCATTATGTAACCCCTTTTTTTTTAGCCAATGGGAGATTGAGGGATTTTACCTAACATGCTGCGAGAGGCTCTCGTCTCTGATTGGCTACGCAAGGATAAGGATATCAACATTGACAAGCTAGTATCATTCATCATGGCTGAAGTATGTTCGTATTCATTACCCTCCTATCATGTAACGTCTCAATTAGTATAAGCATAGCAGGTTCCGATTTGTTTATGATACACACCCTCAAAAATTATCACATAAGCATCTAAGCGCTAGTTGCGCCTAATATCCGTCTCGTTTAAGATGCGATTGCCAAAAAAATTCATAGACATCACTCACGACATCATGAAAGGACTACGTGCCTGCTTGGCTACGAGAGGTTCTCGTAACTTTTAATATTTCATCAACACGTGCAAACAATGATTGACCGAATAAGATAGACCAAAGGGGAAAAAATACATATTCATTACTAGATATTCCGAACATATATATGGTTTCTACTGTTGGGTGTGATTACATGATTGTTTTATAAACCTATTAATATAGGTTTCGTTACCCTTGTCGAAATCACTAGAGCAACTAATGTACTTATGCCTAACGTAAATACTACTACTACAAGCAGTGGCAGGACTTTGTTATGGCCCCCCTTCAGTACCAATGAAGCGGCCATGTGATGCTTAACCAAAACCTGGTGTTCAGTTTCGACATAGCATGTGAGAAACAGTCCACAATGCAGCAACAGTATTCCAGCATGGGACGTCATGTAGCAGTGCTTGTGATTTGCCTATGTCAAACTTATTCACACACACTCTTACATTGGAATAGTTTTTTGATAATCTCACAATATAGAGTAGTGAGTCCTTTTTATGGACCAGGAGGGATGTTTACTTAACATGCTGTGCGAATCTCTGAGTGGCTAAGGGATATCAATGCCAACAAGCTAGCTCCATTCATCATGGCTGAAGAATGTTCGTATTCAATGGCCTCTTATTATATAACTTCACACATTGTATAAGCATAGCAGGTTCAAAGTTCCGATACACAGCACACCCTCGACAATGGAAAAATTATCACGGAATCATTTAAGCCCTATAAGCATAGGTGCTTGTAATTTCCGAACTGTTTAACATACAGACGACAAATTCGTTATGTGTATATATATATATATATATATATATCGATCCTGACAACACAAATCATTATTGAGTTATTTATTTCCTATATGCATAAAAATTATTACAGATTCATTTACACCTTACAAGCATAGGTGCGCATAAGCTCCCTATCATGTAAGATAAGTTTGGCAACTTCATAACATCACTCCCATCATCTCGAAAGAGTTAAGTCTCCCCAAATTCGATTAACATTAAAGTACTTCCTACGGCATATACATCATGCTCTTGCAGGCCAAGCCGGGAGAGTTATCTCAGGGTCTACCCAAACATATGGGCGAGGGTTATCTCAGAGTCTTCCCGACCATAGAAAATAATAAAGCATTAAAGGCAACGCACACAACTATGAAAAAAAATGGCGAGAACAGTCACTTCACTACTGTAACATATCATTTCCATATGCCTACAATGTGAAGAGATATATAAAGCATGAATGTAAAATAACATCGTAATAAAGAGAGAACACCAACCTGCGTAAAGCAGCCTAACAGGTTACACGAAGCTCTCGCAGGCCTAACATAAAGGGCGCTGTCATCCACAATGATAAAGAAGCCTAAAATGCCTCGAAAACATCTCGCCACTAACAAAGCTAACATAAAGGTCACCAATGCACATAATGATAAAGGGAGGCTCTAACATCTTATGCTGTTATCACAGGTTCAAACTCAATATAAATTCTTAATAATTTCACAGGTAAAAAATACAACATGATATGTAAGTTAATAAAATATTATATATAAATATTTAAGTATCGAACACATCATACAAAAAAAATTACAATGAACTATATCTACAATAAATAATTTTCGTTTATAACTGTGCTCAATAAATGTTCAAGCATTTCTAAATAGGTAGCAAGCAGTTCATGCTGTAACAACCCAGGATGAATACTACGAAACAACATGGCATGTTAATCAAATAAAAGCAAATTGTTACATATATATATACACAAATGTATGTGTTTTGACAATATAAACATATAAAGACTTACCATCGACAACTACATCGTCAACAGCAAGGGATTCTGTAGATTTGCCCCTTACATCATGACAACATGAAAGTAGTCATTACCTGTTCGCTCACAGCGATAAGCATAGCCGGTGCTGATTTGTTTATGATACACATCACACCCTCAGTAATGAAATAAACAATTATCACAGAACCATTTAAGCCCTACAATCATAGTTGCTCGTAATTTCAGAACTGGTGCCGCAGTGACGCAACGGACAGATGACATGTTAAACTTCACGCACTCGCATTCCATTGGGGTGCAGCAGTGTCGCAACGAGTAGATGACACATTAACCTTCACACACTCGCATTCCATTGGGTGTCACAGTGATGCAATGGATAGATTACATGTTAAATTTCATGCTCTCGTATTCCATTGAAGTGCCACGGTGACGCAACGGATAGATGACACATTAAACTGCACGCTCTCGCATTCCATTGGCGTGCCGCAGTAATGCAACGGGTAGATGACATGTTAAACTTCACGCTCTAGCATTCTGTAGGGGTGCCGAGGTAACACAATGGATAGATGGCATGTTAAACTTCACATACTCGAATTCCATTGAGGGTGTTGCAGTGACGCAACGGGTAGATGGCACGATAACTTCACGCACTCTGATTTCATTGGGGTGCCGCAGTGACGCAACGGACAGATGGCACATTTAACTTCACGCACTCTCATTCCATTGAATTGCCGCAGTCACACAATGGGTAGATGACACATTAAACTTTACGCTCTTGCATTCCGTTGGGGTGCCGCAGTAACGCAATGTATCGAAGGCATGATAAACTTCACGCACTCGCATTATATTGCGGTGTTGCAGGGGGAGCAATGAATAGATGACACATTAAACTTCACGCTCTCGCATTCCATTTCGACATGCGCCGTGGTGACACAACGGATATATGGCATGTTAAACTTCACGCACTCGCATTCCATTGGGGGTGTCGCAGTAACGCAACAGGTACATAAGACATTAAACTTCACGTTCTCGCATTCCATTTATCTCAGTGTCTTCCAAAATTAGATTATCATTTTAGTCCATCCTACATGCTACAACACACAAAAATATTTTTAATAAAACAAACAAAATCGTAAGAAATTCGCGGCCGAAGACGGGAGCAAGTTCCCTTCTTCAGCTTCGACAATAGCGTTCGCAATCGTCGAAGCTGCCGCGAATTTCTTACGATTTTTTTTTAAATACATTTTTTTGTGTTGTAGCATGTAGGATGGACTTAAATGAAAATAGAATTTGGGAAGACACTGAGCTAAATGGAATGCGAGAGCATGAAGTTCAATGTGTCATCTACCCGTTGCGTTACTGCGACACCTCCAATGGAATGCGAGTGCGTGAAGTTTAACATGCCATCTATCTGTTGCATCACCGCAGCACTCGTCGAAATGGAATGCGAGAGCATGAAGTTTAATGTGTCATCTATCCATTGCGTCACTGCGGCACCCCAATGGAATGAGAGTGCGTGATGTTTAACATGCCATCAATACGTTGCGTTATTGCGGCACCCTAATGGAATGCGAGAGCGTAAAGTTTAACGTGTCACCTACCCTTTGCACCACCGCGGCACTTCAATGGAATGCGAGTGCGTGAAGTTTAACATGCAATCTGTCCATAGCATCACTGCAGCACCCCAATAGAACGCGAGTGCGTAAAGTTTAATATGTCATCTACCCATTGCATCACTGCGACACCCCCAATGGAATTCGAGTGCGTTAAATTTAACATGATATCAATCTGTTGCGTCACTGCAGCAATCCTCAACTCCTCATTGCCTAAAAACGAGTAATTTGGCTGCCTCATTTTGAGGCCATTAAAAAAATTAAATTTTTAAAAATTTTTTGGGAATTGGGAAATTTTTTAGGGAAAAGGGGAAATATTGATGTTTTTTTTGGGGGGAAACGAGATATTTCGAGCGAAAAATGGGAAAAACACGGCTGAAGCGGAAGTTGCTGCCGGCTCCCCGCTCCCGGCGCCAGGGGCAGGTGTCCCAGATCTGCTATTTTCTAGCTACTGCCATTCGTTGTCTTAGTCTTTCTGCCTGTTTCCTAGCTTCTTTATCCTGTTCTCTAGACTGTTGCTAGAGTTTGCCTTTGCTAGAGTTTTTTTACCTGTTCTGTGCGGCTGACTGCTGGCCTTAGTTGAAGTCTTTCTGCCTGTTCCCTAACTTCTTTCAACTGTTGCTCGATAAGAGCTGCAATTTGTTGCAGTAGTTGTAGTGTAGGCGTGTTATCCTCTGTGTTATCGTCTGATATGCTTGGCTGGAAATTGTGTTGTTCCGCCCGTGCTAGAGTAACGGTTGTGTTATCTACTTGAGTGTCTTCAGGTGTTTCTGGTGCTACGTGTAATGTCGTTCAATTCTGCCATGGGGTCAGTGGTTGTGTATTCGAAACGTTTGTAATTTATTGGGTTCGTACCCCTTAGATAGTATGGTGTCCTAACCTCTCGTCTCAAAAATCCGCAGTGCAGTGCCAGTTTGCACCACTCGAGCCCAATGTTAGTCGCCAAAACTTATATTGTGTAATGTACTAATAATTAATAAATAGTGTATGTCTCGTTGAGAGTTTCTTGCCCGGCTAAAACTGCAGACATATGAGTAGAAATAAGGCACGGCAGATATGCGACCACCAATAAGAACTTACCAAACCTCAACTTCTGCTATACAACGTGGCAAATACTTCGAAAACGTTCAACTATCTTCTAGTCAGCATACTACAAAAAAAAAAAGCAATAACTAGCTACTGGATAACTAAAGTAAATTAAACAGTGGCAGCTCTGATTCGCTCGAAGTTTTAATCAAATATATTAAGTCAGTCAATGTTTGAGAATAGTAGGATGAGCAGGCAAATCATATAATTAAATAGAACTGTACATTCAAAAAAATTATACCGTCAATTAATAACATACTTGGATAGGTTTAATTTACCAATCAACAACTTATTTGTAGATTGATGCTGACACTATTAGCCAATATTTACATTTGAACATGA
The DNA here is from genome assembly GCA_002778355.1 of Clitarchus hookeri. Taxonomy (NCBI): domain Eukaryota; kingdom Metazoa; phylum Arthropoda; class Insecta; order Phasmatodea; family Phasmatidae; genus Clitarchus; species Clitarchus hookeri. Next base: position 16,577 of record NQII01004627.1, on the reverse strand, counting down.
AAAATGTGTTAATGAGCATTTCTCTATCATACAGAGTATTCGTGGTATGGTTTGTAAAAACTTAAAAAAATGTATATATATATAAAATAAAAAAGGATAATTTTATAGTAGTGCAGAATAAAATCTTTAATTAAAGAGAGCCGCACGCTGTTGAGATTGTTCATCCTTATCTGCAAATGTAAATGCTGATCGTCGTAGACATAGCATCTAGCCAAACCAGCACACGTAAAATCAAAGTTGTAGACGTCTCCACTGCTGTAGTCGTACTTCTTCTATATATACAATTATTCCCTAAATAATAAGCTCACTGGTTTATATGTGCACACTACAATCTTAGCACACTCGTTTGATATGAACGCGGAGGGCGAACTGTACCTAATGTTTAAAACACGGCTGTCGTCCGAACACAGGCCTCCTATAGACATAAAACATTACCACGTATTCCTACATGCCTGGTTTTGTTGTAATTCGGACACGTTTAGCAATAAATTATATCAAATTCCTAGCTGGGTGATCACCTCAAATAACCACAGTCATAGCGAAAAATCCAATATGGCTTGAATTTCTTTAAACAGTTTAAAACATTCGCCAATAAACTAACAATTTTCAACAATTTCGTTTCAAATAAACAGTTTCTTTCATAGGGTAGCTGGTATAGCCTCACATAGTTACAAAATAAAATTTTACACCTAACCTAATGTTGATCAACTTTCTCTCTGAAGGAAAAATTTATTTCTTTACAAGTTCTTATTTAAAAAATATAACTACCTATTACGTGTAAACAAATGAAACTGACAGTTCTGGTGGCTGATAAACTTCTAGCTTACATGAAAACATTGTCGAAATAAATAATTAAGTCTTACTACATCCACATATGATTTTTAGTTTAGGTAAGCAAATTTACAATCTCAAATTATATACGACTTGTATCTCAGATCTAAATCATCAAATTATACAAATATTAATTAAAAGAACTTTAAGTTTTCCCATCTGTTTACTAATTGGATAAAATAACAGTTATTTTTAATTGTTTAATATGATTGTAAGTTTTTACTCCACCATTTCCCTGGTCTTCTTAAACCCTTCCCGCTATTGTAAATATTGCCTTGTAATGAAAATACAATAATGCAACCATGAAATTATTCGTCAGTGTTAATAGTTAAATCACTACATACCGTTCGATTGTAATGAAAACCTATTTTTTAATGCATTTACGTAATCTACTATTTTTTTTAGGTTCCCTATTACCAGTTATTATCACATACACAATAAGGGACTTGGCCAATAAAATATTATGTAAAGCAATTATTTAATTACTTTTATAGTTATAATAATGACACACAAGCCTGATGCAACTGCGAAACACAATTTCGGTACAACGATCTCATAAACAAAACTGACATAACTTAACCTCAAATGCACCCTACATCAAAAACATACCCAGTAATTTTTAAAAAATCACTAACGGGATGAGATTGACCAACCATTGCACTCACTTTCAGATTTTTGTAGCTACAGAGTTACTTAAGGATCTTTTAAGCTGGTTTATCTACCAACTGTTGTTTAAACATCGCTTAAATATTCAGAAGTTCGATGAATAACGTCATTAAAATTAATTCTGGATACCATCGTTATCCATTTACTGTAACGATGATAGTGAGCAGTCACATAACATCGTACATCACCGTCAATCTTCTAAATTTTAAATTCAGTACGAAGAAATATGCTTTTATCTTTAACACAATGACGTAAAAGGACGACTTAACCACCACAAATAGTCAACTTTATTTTACAAACATCACTAATAACTCACAAACACATGTGAGATATCCTGGGCGTGCCATAAAAAACTACAAAATTAAGAATTCCTGTTCATTTCGCATACTTTACACGCGAGATAGCGGTAGTGACGGTGGTTGTCAAGCTTCCCCACGTAAAACGGGCAGTGTGTCCGTTATTGTAATGTATGGTATCTGGTGAAACGGCGTACTGCTCTGCCTGCCATCCACATAAATGTACCCACTCACATCCCGCCCCTACCCCTGGAAGGTCGTGAAGAAAGTCGTGCATACAGTATGTTAGCTAATGACAGCTCGTCCCGAAAACCCATGAGTAGATACCAACAACAATAAAACGCAAATAATTACTTTTTCTTTTAATTTCCCTTGCTATGTTTTCGAAACATGCGTTAGTTAACATGCCGCGTGCGATTTCAGTCATTTAGAAAACTTATATTTCACTAAGGAACTAGATCACTTCGAAAGTTTCACTGTGAACCAATATGTCGCATATATTAAATGCACAAAAGAATGTTTGTCTAATTATGCAATATAAAATTTGCCATACACCCGTGAAGTTTTTTAAGTCACCTTTACGAGGTAAAATATTAGGCTGTAAACTTAGTTATAGGCGTACTTAAAATTTTCGAGTGTAAACACACTATACAACCGTAGTTCCATAAAGGATCCCCTTTTAATACTTAGGCTGTGTCCGAATTCTCCTGAAATGCATACTTGTGTGTATATGTCCCCAAAAGTGACATCACAAGTGCTGTCCAAATTGCAAGTGAAGTATGCAAGTATACAAGTATATGAAGATTTATATTTCTCGTGTACTAGCAGTATATGTGCCTCTATTTTGAGAAGTACGCCTAATTTGTAGGATACTATTGATATACGACGTAATTATTTTATTAGAATTTAGTAGGGCTACCTTACAGCTTGGTAGCTTAGAATTTTGAACTGGTAAATATCAATTGTAAGGTGCACCTTAAAGAAAGGTCGAAACAATAAATTCGTACTATGCCAATGTTCATAACCTACAAAAGCTACGGTAAAACAAGCATAAAAATTGCAAACTTACATACAATCAGCAAGACAATAAAAGTTATGTAAATCAAATTGAAATATTATTTAACACTTTATTTAATCCTTTAACTTTCTGTAATTATCTAGTTATTTGTAGGAATACACATTCATTAAAAGTGATCATCTGGCTTATAGATTTGCCGAAACTAACAAGACTGTCTGTCCGAATTCATCAAGTTTGGTGCCAAGGGTAAGCAAAGTATGCAAGGATGTAAGTATACACGTATATACCTGGATTCGGACACTGCCTTAAGTATAAAACAAATTGATAAGCTAAATTTTAGCGCTATGTAATACATGTTTATTTTCATTGTTGTTTGTTTTTTTAAGGTGATTCTGTCAAAACCAAATGGAATACCATAAAGGATAGTTACATAAATTATAAAAAGCAATCAAGAGGAACCACAGGCTCTGGCAGAAAAGTGAACGATTATGTGTGGAGTACTCAACTAATGTTTTTAGATAATTTATAACGTGACAAGTTAAACCATTTCAAACACGAGTTTACTAGCTCCAAAATCGCAGCTCCAACAGTCTGAGGAGTGAGTCGTAAGATGCTACATCGGCAACACTAACGTATTCACCACCGCCCATGCAGTCGCCACCAACTTTGGAGCCTTCTTCACCACAAGCTTCTCCGCCATCATCGGGAAGCAGTATTTTACACAACGACCAGCTACCACCATCACTTCCACTACAAACAGCTCCACTTGCGCCATCGCAACACGGAGAACGTAAGAGGAGCGCACAGGAACAAGGAGACGTAGAGAAAATCATCACCTATCTCAACAGTACGAGACCAAAGAATTATGATGGATGCCATGGATCACTTATTTAAGAGCTACACAGAGATGTTTAAGAAATGTTCACCTTGGCAACAAGCTGAACGGAAAATATATATTGCGCGCTATTTGCTAATGCTGAACTGAGAGAGTTACAAAATGCAGACGAGTTACGGCCACCATCAGTAGCAAATTCTTCATCCGCATATTCATTGGTTCCTATTCGTATTTCTATAGAATCCGTCTATGACCCAAGCCCACAAACCAAACATGACGCAGGGAATAGTGCTAATGTAACTACAGCACAATCAATTAACCCACAGACTCCAAGTAATTCCTATATAAGTGGAGAGACTAATTTTCCAGAAAATTACTACTTATAAGTTGTAACCAAGATGCAAAACACTTGTTACTTTGTATTAAATTGAAGGATAGGTATCATTTGCGACTTATTGAACTGTTAACTGTTACACTGCACAAATAATGATGGCACGAGTTGTAGTCCTTCTGCGGGTACGGCGTGGTCTAACTTGTCAAGTTGGACAGATTGTGCGCTGTTTTCTCTGTGATACATCCTAGGTAGGCCCCTCAGTCCTCAGTCAGGGTACAGGATGGCTTATGTATGTTTAACAATAAACAGGCATAAACTAAGCTGGTTTTGTTATCCCAGTTCTTGCTATTTCCTGTTTTCGACCCATTTCCACCTATACTCTTCAGGAGCAGGTACGCCAAACCGCTGAAATCCACCAAACTCCGCTCAGAACCTCAATTTCCTTGGAATGGATGTTCTCAGTTTGCTGTTGCCACCTTTCTGTGTTTAGGTCTGCATGTGACTTCCTGCACAGCTACCCACTTGCAGAAGGTCAGCAGTCGACACCTAAAGGAAACTCTGTCTTACGTGATACGTGAATTTATAGTGACTTCCTGCCTTCCTGTGTAACACGAGAGCAGACTCCTTAATCTTACTGCTGTCACCTACTGTAAGGATACAAAGTCTATCGTCTGGAGAGAAGGCAAGTTCAGTGTCTCCTGCCCCGCCAAGCCGCGCGGCTCTCTCACGGCGACGCCTTCACAGTGTGACGACGGGCGTTGCGTGCTTATTTCTGTGGGCGATGTGAAATTTAGCAGTCACATCGTGAGACGGTGTCGCCACGCTCTCTACAAGGCCATGCGGTCTCACGCCGCGCATTGCTGCTACTCGCTGTACCTGCCCGGCTAATGTCTCGGGATCAATAAATTCTTTATAAAACCGAAATTACAGTCTGTGACGACACTATTTACGATTATTTTGCACGAAAACTGAGATAATAACTAATAATCCACGGAAGAATGCCAACGTTTAGTTATTTTTGTAAATGAAATACTTTATTGAAACTTTATTTTATTTAAATAATAGTTAGGGTTACATGTTCAGTGGTAAGAGAGGGGAGGGCGCCCCTGCTTGTGACGTCAACCGATTTGGTCGTACCAAATTCACCTGGTATTTTCCTACTTCTACAATACCTACATATTTNTTATTTTTGTAAATGAAATACTTTATTGAAACTTTATTTTATTTAAATAATAGTTAGGGTTACATGTTCAGTGGTAAAAGAGGGGAGGGCGCCCCTGCTTGTGACGTCAACCGATTTGGTCGTACCAAATTCACCTGGTATTTTCCTACTTCTACAATACCTACATATTTTATGAGAAAATAATTAGGGCGGGAGGGGAAGTCAATCAATAAAAATACCTAGCCAAATTCATTATCATATATTTCAAATAGTTTCTGACAAAATAAGTAAGACTGGAAGGATGGGAAGTTGGCCAGTGAAAAATGCTTGGCCTGGAGGGATGGGAAGTCTCCCATTCCTACTCTGAGGTACTACATTCCTTAAATCACTCCGCGCCTCCCCACAATTTGGCTGTGAAATATAACGGTTGGAACATCCCCAATTCTCTCACTCTGATATCAGCGCTTGTCTACATATCCGAGTGCCCTCCTGCTTCGTCGCCATTATGTGCTTGGAGAGTTATTGTGAGTTTTCACAGACGCCTTCCAGTTTTACTTCGAGTAATTGCTCGCTAAGGAATGTTATTTGTAATTTTTTTTTCATCGAATTGTGTGCATTATTGTTAATTTGGTTGCTAACGAGCACTTAAATGTATTTGTCATAAAATTTTATTCAAATTGTTTGCTAATGAGCTATTCAATTTTAAAATAAATAACTGATTTAGTTTCTTGTTCATTCGTTTGGCAATAATCAGTTTAATTTTAAAGTAAATAACTGTTGCAGTTTCTTGTTTATTTGTTTGGCAATGAGCTCTTAAAATTTTTAAAATAAGTTTTTTATGCAAACGATTTTAAAATAAAATGGTTTTGTGTGCTTACTGAATTATACAATGCAAAGTTATTAACGACGTTTATTTTATTTAGTGCAGTGATTGGTAGACAGTACGTCGGTCCCTTGCCAAAGGTTCGTGCTTGGCCTGTCAACCGACATCGGAACAAGTCAGAACCGACTGCCAGTTCTCACGTGTTGCAAATTCTATGGAAGTAAGTACTAGCATCGATGAGATAATTAAAAGTTATATTTTTGGTTACGTGCATTGATCGTTTGCAGGTCTTCGCATTCAGCAGTCACAGGTACTGTCAATTCCTGGAGTTGCTGATTTGTCATCTTGCGGTCAAATCTGTAAGACCGTAAGGAAACCACAGCATCTTCACGGTAATACAAGCAGTGAGTATTTACGACCACGTGACAATATTTTTTGCGTGTGCTTATTAGACTCTTTTTACTTAAGCCAATTCCTGGCGGTTCCAACTCTTATCCTTTACCGGGGTTGTGGAGGTAAAATATTTTTTATTTGCGACATCATTCCCCATTGTTACAACTAGAGGCTGTATTGTTCTTAACCACCTTATCTATCTACTTCTTAGTTTATTTCCCTTTTTCTTTATTTATAATTCTTTCATTCACAAAGAAACACGCTCCAAAAGAATGTTTATTTTTACCGTAATAATTCGCGAGATTCGACAATTGTGTGGCAGAGTAGAAAAATGGAAATTTTGCTTGTTGTGATTGTCTTTTTCGTTTTTTTTTTTTTGCAAAATCACAATTTTTATTAAATAAGTTTTTTCTCACCGAGACAGAAGCTAGTGAACCACCATACAGCTAAGACTGGGATGTCTACAATACATCAGAATCTCACTACTTGTCATCAAACCAGCATAGTTTTTTATCTATTCAACGCTACTACTAATAAATCTAACGCCAGCACGCAATAATTCAATATAGTAAATTGCTGCTATCAGTAAATTGAAAACTCTTTAGAAGGATTCAAACAGTTCATAAATCGGGCTTCCATTTTCATTACTGATTTCTAATGACCTGAAAATCTCACAGATTCATTTGGGGACAATCTGGACTTATTATTTATTTGCTTTACTTTAGCGGTTCGGGTAGTTATTAATTTGACACACCATAGAAGGCTCCTGTGCCTGCAGCAGATCCGAAACCAAAGAAGTGACCGATCATAGACAACCAATAAAAATGTCATTGGCAACCAGGTAACGACAGTAACTTGAAAAAACCTACATTCCACTATAAAGTCTATTCCAAAATTCTTTGAACCAAGGAATTTTTCAGGTTTGCAATAATTTTATTTCCTTCTAAAAAAACACTTTCTACAAAACTATGTGTAATACTCCTTTAAAATGGAAGTTTCCTTGACAGGTAAACCATTAACTAGACCCCATTTACACATATTATTATAGGATAACGACGCTGTGGTTACTTGTCCCTCAAAGTAACGGCACGTTAATTGTAAGTACAACTGCAATAAAATATACACAGTTTTAATTCAGTTTTTCCTTCAACGCTTATGTTCATTACATCCAGAAATGAGTAGATTACATCGCCCCAACTGCAGAAGCCTGAACTATCTAGGGAATTATGATGGACATGTGTACCATGAGAGGCGGATTTTAACTCACTTTAAATATTACGTTTTGTAATATACAGCTTATATCGATGATCAGCTGTAGGTAACGATTAGCTTGAACTGCAGAGCAGTAATGCCGGAATTCGGTGCGCGCTGGTGTCACAAGAGTATTAAATCGGTGCTAATATAATATCAAAACATTCATTTGTTAAAACAATATTAGTTTACAACCGTGTGTGATTGGCTGGATGCTAGACGAACAAATTCATTTGAAGAAACACTAGTAATGGCGTTCACGTTCTCATGCATTCGTTTTTCGTTCACGAAATATAGTTCATTCGCAGTTACTTCAAACGTTTCTGAAGCCCTGCTAAAGTTCTACTTCCAGGATATTCCTCCGCCTNATATAGTTCATTCGCAGTTACTTCAAACGTTTCTGAAGCCCTGCTAAAGTTCTACTTCCAGGATATTCCTCCGCCTCATTCGAACAACGCTTAACCCAGTTTAAAAAATTACACCAAAGGGACAACGCACCGCGTTTGTGTGCACTCAGTTTAATAATAATTTGCATAAGAGCGACTTCTTACTAGGCATTACCAATGCATTTACATTCTCCCTGTATTTATGCATATTCATTATAAATGAAATAATATAGTTTATGGATAAAATATTATTAAAAGTTCGATTGAACAAAAAATAACGTATTTTTATGTTNTAAATGAAATAATATAGTTTATGGATAAAATATTATTAAAAGTTCGATTGAACAAAAAATAACGTATTTTTATGTTAACGAAAGTTTAAAAAACGTTTGTGATGCATGACATATTTCGGAAACAACCAATCACGTAATACGTGGGGTGATTTTACAAAGGTTTAATTCAAAATGTGTGACGAAACGGTGAACAGACTATAATCATAAACCGATTATTACGTATAAAGGTCGAAGAGCAAGCACGGGACTTGAACAGTTTGGAGTTGTCCGCCTTAGAACCCCGGCCCTTCACGGAGAGCGAATGACGCTAGGCTTGAGGGAGGGTAGGGCGAGTCTATCCCCTCCACGCACCTAACTCTGGCATCACGTGACCTGCGTTGGCCACGTCCCAGCCCTGAAGCTCCACCCAGACGCGCCGTATTTCCAGTCTTGCGAGCTCAACGATGAGCTTGGGGCTATATACCACAAGAAAATTACACCAAATGTGCAACGCACTGCATTCGTAATGTATTTTACATAAGAACTATTTATTACTAGGCATTACCAACACACCTTTTTTCTCCCTGTTTTACTCGTAATTATAAATGAAATATTATAATTTATAAAAAATTATAAGTGAAATTTAATTTAACCAAAAATTAGATACTTTTATGTTAACAGAAGTATAAACAGTTTGTGTTTCATAACATAATTAGGAAACAACGAAACACATAATACGTGGGGTGATTTTTCAAAAGCTTGGTTCGAAAAGTGTGAAGTCAGTGAAAGTTTTGCGGCGGAAGTGAAAGAAAATATAATAGCAAGGGAATCAATTTTAATTGTGTGTTTATATATATACGATCAACTGATTAAATCATAAATGTCGGCAACAGATCCTTGGCTTTCCTACTGTTCCTCCTGTGTACGAACCTCTTGGGTATGTTCCTTCTGAGAATGTTCACCTATCAACCCGTCTCTTCGTGGATGTAATGGTGTCAAGCTGTATGGGCGAGGCTGAAGTGCCGGTGCCTTAGGTGGTCACAGTTAGCCTCACTCCCTTCTAGGCTATGCGATGATGGTTGCAGAAAAGACGTTTGTTGATGTGTGAACAAAGAGCTGTGTGGGCTAAGTTGATGCGACTGCCCGTAACTGGATTCATACCTTGCGTTCATTCCTTAGTAAATAATATCGTAGCGACCCTCACCTGCTTCAAATAGTATGTTCAACAGTGTTGCGCTTCAAAGAGGGAATGGTTTTTCAACATAGAGGTGGCAAATAACCCATAACTCTCGCATTTGTAAATAGCTGGCCTCATACTTTCACATTTTGGGGTAATTTTTTTTTCAGCTTTTTTGACACGTGGTGCACGGGGTTGATCGTCATTGGCCACTTCGCCAGTTCTACCTGTTCCGTGTCCATTTGCTCTCATTTCTTTGATGGTATGCTCATCCATTAAACTACTAGTCGCAAACTGAAAAAGAAGTCATATTTCATTTTTTAGGACACACCTTAAATAATAATACATGGGCGTATGTGTCCTTCTTGTGTTAGTCGTTTTAATAGGTCCCCCAAGTTTTTCCACCCATCCATATGACGTTTTACTTAATATGTTTTTCATTCACTGAGTTACAATGTTTTTAAATTAAATACGTAAGGGTGTATGTATGGAGGGAAAATATGTTGACTAAATGCTGTGGTTATTTTTTATGGTATATATATATATATATATATATACCATAAACAATATCTTTACAATACCATTGACATTACCATCAGTGTAATTTTCTTCCACTACATGTAAGGGTACTTTGCTCTTAAAATACCTTTACAGTGCATAATCACTAATATAACTTATCGTTCAGATAATGTTAAAAAAAGTAAAAAAAACCTATATATATATATATATATATATATAAACCCTATTATATTATATATATAAACCCTATATATTATATATAAACCATATATATAGGTTTTTTTTACTTTTTTTAACATTATCTGAACGATAAGTTATATTAGTGATTATGCACTGTAAAGGTATTTTAAGAGCAAAGTACCCTTACATGTAGTGGAAGAAAATTACACTGATGGTAATGTCAATGGTATTGTAAAGTTATTTAGTCACACTACCGTCTTTCGCAACAAGGGCACATAGTATGATTTACAATAACTCTATTATGTACATCCTATTTGTAGGTAATTTAAGTTTGTTGTTGCTTACAGTTTAAAATACGTTTTGTTCGCACTTCATATTTCTAATATCGATTGTTCCATTCAAAAAGTACGATATTGAATAAAGTTTGAAGTTGATTTATTCAAAACAAAAAGTTTGTGTATGTGCACTTAATTATTACAGGCAAGCCCTCATTTACAGATACCAGCATCATCTGAATAATGGCTTGTAGATAAGTTTAATAAACTAATTATTTAATTTTCCTCATTGCCTTGGAGCACATTATGGGGAACAAGTTGCATTACAATCTCCTATTAATAGCGGAAACAAGTTTTACAACTATAAATCTTCTTCAGTGTTTTTTTATTGGCTTTGGTCGATGAACAGTAAAACTTTCTCTACGTCAATATCTGCTGCCAAGGACGGATTTTGGATGACGGAGTTCAACGTTGCAAATTATACAAGGAACTGCAGAACAAGACGTTAAATATATCTGAACTAGCTCCGTTGGCCAAAAGGAAGACCACAAACGCTCTATTAGTTAGTGGCAGACGAAGCAATCCATCTTCCTGCAGATATTATGGCAATGTATTCAGGACTCCACAGCAGAAGAAGAAAGGAGGGAATACTATTCAACTATACAACTATGTAGAGCTCGAAAAGTGATTGAAAATGCTTTCGGCATACTACAGTCCGTATTTCGAGTGTTCAGAAAGCACATGCTATTAAAGCAATCACGCAGTGAAACATATACACTATTAAATTGCACAATTCTGTTTGAATGAGGGATCGCTTACTTGGCGAAAACCAATTTTTTAAACGTAGGTACACTTACCATGGTCGCAGCTTGTTCTGATCCAGCTAAATGCTAAGGCTTGAAACGCGAGCCAAGTAGGCACTGTCGTGCCCTTCTTCAGTGCCTGTAACTGTAACACAAATATAATTTTTTACTTATTTGCATGAATAACTTAGAAACAGCTGTACATTTAACATTTACTATTGACAACAATGGTGCGATACCATCTTACCCTTTCTAGTGCTTTTGGCTTTCGTTATTTTTGCCTTCTCTTTCCTGAGATACGCTAGCAAACCTGTCAACTTGCCTTTATACTAGTTTCTCGTTGTATCAAACTCAAGGGGTTGAATTAAAAAAAAAAATTGAAATTTTGAAGCTCTTGAAGCTTTTGTATACGTAGAATTTGAAGCAAAGAGAACAGCAATAACTCATTGGGTTAATGGGCTATTTAGGAGTGCTCTAAAACACATGTTACCCCTTTTCAAAGTCTCTGGAGTTCAATTAAAAAAAATTATCTCAAGTTAGTTAAAGTATTAGTAAAGGCCACATTGAGAGAACAACTATACGTCATCGGGTTAATGAGCCATTGAGGAGTTCTTGGAAACAAATTTTACCCCTTTTCACCCTCTTAGGGTTCAAATTTTAAAAAATCCTTTTTTAGTGGGTGCCGTCAACCAAAGGGGAAGTCACTCTTAAATTTCCATGCTTTTGCACTCAGCCGTTTAGGCTGTGCGTTAATGGTGAGTTATTCAGTCAGTCGAAATATTCTTTTTATACAGAGAGATTTCGTAAAGTATGACAGTCTACAATTACACTATGTGAAATCTTTAGAGCCCCTTAGTAAGAGTTGGAGGGTGGGGAGACAAATCAAATGCCCCTTTGACACCCACCCCCTTCCCTTTACCGGCGCCACTGCGAGGAAAAAAAAACAAGAATATACATACACATAGATTTAGAAATTATAGCATTTTGGCAGAGACGGCTGACTTTAAGTATCACACATCGCGGCAATCAAAACCGAGAACACTAAAGTAATACTTACGCCAATTTTATCGGTTCTGTAGTATACAGTTCTTGTACTTGCTAGATTTTATCAGAAACTTCAGAAACGTTCTCAGTAGACGGATGATGGAGATTCTGGCACATCGCGACCTGGGACCAGAGCGTCGGAGCTGTTCGTGCTCTGTCATTCAGGTCGTCCGGTGGCCATATTGGATCCATGTGACCTTGAATTTCACCTTTGAACCTTGACCCAAAAAATCCAAAAAATTAAAAAACCACAAAATTTAAAAAATTCTAGAAATTTCAAAAAATTATATAAAAAAATTTACACAATTATTTAAAAATTATTAAAAACTTTATTTTATAAAATTTACATTTCTGGAGGCCTCCACACCCACTCCACACATACGCATTCCACCCTCTTGGTAGGTACAGTCCACCACCTTGGTAGGC
>NQII01004626.1:139194-194486 GCA_002778355.1 Clitarchus hookeri | reverse complement strand
TGTATGGCGTGTTATGCACGAGCAGCTACTGCGTGCCTACCACGTGTGGGTGCAGGCATTCGGACCAGCAGATTTTTCTCCACGATGTGATTTTCCCTTGTGGTTTCTGCAACAGAGCAGATATATACATAACGTATCTAAATTACTGTCACAAACTTCGGGAGGTGATTCCTGGTATTAAAACAGGCAAAAATGGTTCTATGAACACTTGTTCTACAAAGCGTTGTAACTGAGTTACAGGCGTTTCGCATTGTGGTAACACGTATAACTCCCGCCACCTACTGTGATGTTACGTTGTCGGGCGTCGCGGTCCAGTGCACTGGCCTGCCCACTCTCCTGACCTCTGTCCATTGTACTATTTATTAGCTGTAGGGACACGTGACAAGTGTGGTGTATGCTGTGCCGGTTAACGACGGCAACTACTTGGAACGGCGTATCAATAACGCGTGTGCAGATGTTCGACAAGAGCCAGGCATCTTGGAGCGGCCTCGCCAGTCTGTGATGAGGCGCTACAACGCGTGCATTGCTGCCCATGGCGGACACTTGGAGCATCGCATGTGGTGTGGCCAATGTACGTCCTGGAACTCGATAACAACGAGTTGTACGACATATGTCCATAGGAACATCTTAGCTTCTTTTGATACCAGGAATCACCTCCCGAAATGTGTTACAGTAGTTTAGATATATATATTGTAGGCGATAGCAGTGTAAAGTGGCTAGTGCGGGTAAAGTGGCTATCAACTATTACTTCGCTGGAGCGTATTACAGTCTGGTGGCGAGGGTTTGAAACAGTTAAGAGGGATGATGACAGTGTTCTGAGCTGGTTTCTTACAAGTTATTGATTTTTTTTTAAGTTTTGTTCATGCCTGACGTAAGGTAAGTGATGAAAACTATTAAATTTATCAGTAACTATAAGGTTTATAAATATTTACTACAATCTCAAAACAAAATTATGAATTAGGCTTTGAAATATAGTGTCATAAAATGTAGTAGATTACTTAGTTTTTACTCTAGACAAGATTTTATGTAGTGGCGTACAAGAGGGCAAAGTGGTCAATAGATCTAATGGGTTTAATCATTCGCCACTTGAGTGAGCAATGATTGCAGTTAGCAAAAGGAGAGGTAATATTATTCCATATGAAAAGTAATGCTAGCAAAAGCTCAACCGTAATGAAATGCTAAATGTATTTTCCAAACGCTCACCAATGGCAGAAGCGTGTTTGTATTGGTTTTCGTGACTTGCTAGTATTGAATCCTGTCCCCAGCTGATGGCCGCAGATTATATATCAAAGGGAAGAAACTCGTCAATGCGAAGAACGTAAATGGCCAGTCAGTGGCCACTCTATCCGACCTAGCAGGATAAAGTAGCCATTTGGTAAACAAATTTCTAAAATTTTATAAATATATAATAATTGACCAAATTAAAAATAAAATACTTTTAATTGTTTATAAACTAACTGTTTTGTATGGAGGGTGTTTTTCTATTTTGTTTTCACTTACAGTAAACGATTGAAATATAATTTTACCTTAGAGTGGCCACTTTACCCTGCTCTTCCCTATATAAACTTCGCGCGCAGGTATACAGTTGTAGTTTTCTAGCCGCTGGGAAATATTTTGTAATTAATGACAGTGCTGTTAATGTGCACTAAATATTTGGTTACAGATACAAACTAAATTGTTTTTATTTCAAAGTTACCAATAAATATATTGACAATAAACATTCTCGCTAACTAGTACTAGATGTACACTCCAAGAAATTATTCTCAAATTTACTATATGAGTGTATACGTAGAGTGAAAAAACGCGAATGATAAAAAAAGTTATTTCCCATACATTCATGCTAGCGTTCGCACATTTGCTCAGAAAACAGTCAACTGCATAGGAAACTTACCAACTTTGTATAGCAGCGACGCTAAACATTCTATATTTGTAGCCAGATGTGCGGTATTATTTCCATACGATATATGGGTTAAAAACTTCCAATTCAGTTCTGGAAGTTTACCAGAAATAATTTTTTTATGTGTACATAGTACTTGCAAAACTACGTGTAGGCACATAACACAACCTGTACATAGTGGGGCAACAACATTCCGCTTTCGGAAGCTTCAAAATTAGTTTTGTATTCATAAAAAAATATTTTCTTTTTCAACGCTGCAACTGTGGAATTTTATTATAGTCTATTCGCAGACCTTCGCCCTTTTTATAATCAAACCTTTGAAAAATCACCCCATGTATTACGTGTTTGGTTGTTTCCTTAATATGTCGTTTATCACAAACATTTGATACTTCCGTTGACATAAAGGTATCTTATTTATGGTTTAATTAAAGTTTTGTTTATATTTTATCTGTAAAATATAACATATTATGTATAATTAATATGAATGCTACCACAGAGACAAAATACGTGCGTTGGTACTACCTAGTAAGAAATAGATATTATGCACGATATTATCAATGTGAGTGCGCACGAATGCAGCGTGTTGTCCCTTTGGAGTAATTTTCTAGATTTGGTCAAGCTTTTTGGGCTATTTGCATGAAGCAGACAAATAGCGTGAAAGGAACCCTTTAGCAGAGTTTCAAAAATGTTGGAGGTAACCACGAATACATGAGATGGATGCCAACGGAACTGTTGGCTAGTTTTTTTTGTCCCCCCTCCCCCTTCCTTTTAACTCTTTCTGTCGCCTGAATAGCATTGCGTGAGATCAATACATAAACAATAGGTTAGTACACAGAAGTTGAATACCGAGGCGTATCCTTTGATGAGCGCGTACCCGTTCGCTGATTGGCTGCGCTAGTCTCGGGGAACGGGCCTCGTGTCTGATTGGTTACTGCGGTCTGTGAACCATTCCCTTATTGGCCGGGTTTCAGGCTGGCGAGTAAGTTGCCAGGCGCCGATAGGCGAGCGGCGTTCCGACAAGTTGCTGGCGAGTGACGCCATTTTGCTAGCGTGTGTGCGTTTGGCGTTCACCTTACTAGCAATTGTCTACATATTGCACAGAAAGGGGGCCAAGGTGGTGTAGTGGTCAGACTGCTAGCCTACCACCGAGGCGGACCGGGTTCGATTCCCGGTGGGTTCACATCTGGATTTTCGCATGTGGGAACCGTGCCGGACGATGCCGCTGGTCGGCGGGTTTTCTCGGAGATCTCCCGTTTCCCCCTTCATTACAATCAGGCGCCGTGCCATAATTACTTCACTTCATCCTCATCGGCTCTCCAGACCTTGATGTTAAAGAGCCGCCCAAACTTCTCCACACCTCCCATTGTACAGGAAGGTTCTGTACGTCGCAAAGCTCGGTGCGCAATGATCTTCCCCGTGTGTAAACGATTCCTAAACCGTGATACTACTCTACGTTAGGGCTGGTTCACATCACTAGCNCAATGATCTTCCCCGTGTGTAAACGATTCCTAAACCGTGATACTACTCTACGTTAGGGCTGGTTCACATCACTAGCACCGAGTATAAAGCCTAAAACCTTTTTGTCGTGGTGAAACAAATCCTTTTTCAGCTTACGTGCAGCACGCATTAAATATGTTCTTACTTGCGACACCTGAAACCCTAAATTAATGCTGTAATGGAAGGGTCAGGTATTCTGTGGCGTGGGGTATACTGTATTATTATTATATGTAGTTATATAGCTTCTTTCACGCTCGTTCATCTAAGAAAGAGGGAGGAAACCATTTTCTCAAGGCGGGAGCACCATAACAGCTAAATTCAGACGTGCCTCATGCCGGGGAACTTTCAAAGCTAAAAACCAAAGTTCCTGCTGGCGTGGCGAGATATTGCCGCTCACCGCACATAAAGCGAATGTGAGTAGGGGGAGCGGGTGTGTTCTGCACCACGGTCGTGACAAGGGCGCAGTGCGGCACTATACACTCACCACCACCCCCCGGGCCCACCCGTACTGTGGCGACGTCACAATTCACCACCTCCATGCCCACGTCTGACGCAACCAGAGAATTACATCCATCCACGAGGGGTGTGTAGAGGGGGATGAAGAGGAAGGGAATACGTTTCGNTCTGACGCAACCAGAGAATTACATCCATCCACGAGGGGTGTGTAGAGGGGGATGAAGAGGAAGGGAATACGTTTCGTTCTGTGTTGGCGCAGGAAAAAGTACGCCGTAATTTTTTTTTGTCGCATATACAGCAAAGCTTCGCCGAAATAATTTTCGGATGCTACAACAGCAAAAACGTTGAAAAANTTTTTTTTTGTCGCATATACAGCAAAGCTTCGCCGAAATAATTTTCGGATGCTACAACAGCAAAAACGTTGAAAAATACGACGCTGTTCAAGATTCCGTTGACAATACCAAACAAAATGCTACAAGTATACGATTGTTTCAGTTAATTTTTTTTTTGCGGTGTAGCCAATATCGTCGGCCGGCCACTCAGTCGCACTCGCCGAACAGGAGGGGAGGAAATATTGTCACGAATTCCCTGGCGTGGACTTGTTTTATCGGCGCGGAGACAGAGGGCAGAGTTCACAGCGACCACCCGAGTGAGTCCCGAGAGTATACGGTNGGACTTGTTTTATCGGCGCGGAGACAGAGGGCAGAGTTCACAGCGACCACCCGAGTGAGTCCCGAGAGTATACGGTAAATTTATTATTCATGAAAAGTGTCCGCCATGAATTGTTTTTTCCCCTCCGTTGTTTGAAAAGTTCTGAGTATCGCTCGAAATATGAAACGAATATTGGTGGAAAATTTCGCGAATTCGTGTGAGGAAATGTTATTCTTCAAGTTAATATTCGTTTTGAGTTACTTCGATTGTTTTGCTGTTTATGACACATGCCCAGCAGGACTCCAGAGTAATGACAAACCTACAAAGAAACGGCAAAATAATTTGCTATCTGGTCTGGGGTGAGACTGGCTAGTCACTTTAACAGTAATACCCGAGAGTGTCGAATGTTTAACTATCTGCTGTTTAGTAGAAATAAAGTGCTTCGCTTAAAGAAATGCACGTAGAGGCAGCTACGAAACAGACAGTTATATTGGCATAACCATGTAGGTAAACAATAGATGGTACTATCAAGTCATCAGCAAAGTCACTACACTCTAAATCTGAATCAGTGAGAATTGCACTGCTTAAATCAGTTAACAGCACCCGACTTACTCAAAAGTCACTTCCGTAAATTTAACTGATGAATTTGTGAAAAAGCGCCACATTTTCTTCACTTTCTGGTTCAGTCATTTCATTCGCTGTTTTGCAGTGATTTGAATTTTGACTGCTGGATTAGTCAAACGACGTGTATCAAATGAAATAACAATGCATTAACTAGTAAAACACACAAAAAAAAATTTTTTATGTGAGTTTTGCCTTTTATTATAAAATTTTACGAGGCAACATGAATATTCAGTCTTTCATTCCAGTTTTACGTCTTTCGTTTCGTTTTCATGTAATCATTATAGCATTTAAAGGTTTTAACATAATTTGATGTGGTGAAGTGAGTGCATTCATATGTATTATTTGGTTTACCAATCCTAACGTTACCAATTAAACTAAAAACGAAGATAAAATGCATACAATTAAAAGCGACATATTTTCGATATTTTCCACTGTGTAGTCAATATGCGCTTGGTAACTCGATTGGTACGATAACGGTCTAGAAGATGCGTGCTTTAAGTTCAAATCCTGAATCCTACAATTTTATTTACTACTTTTAAATGACGTCAAACAGCACAAGGTAAACCGTGAATATCGGAGATCTGTTTATTTCTCGTCATGATTTGCCCAAACTCAATAAAAACAATATTTGATTCGCCGCATGCAGTTGGGCGTCACTTGAGTAAGTCAGTGAAATCGTTGCACTGAAACAACCAGTTGTTTTACTCAAATTATAAATGGAGCCATTTACACTGGTACGAGTAGTTTAACTTGACAGTGAATCAGTGGTTTTCCAGTGATTCGAATTTAGAGTGTAATATTGCACCTAAAAACAAGCTAAATTCTTCTAACCTATGGCCAATCATCTACGAAGTATCGCGTTTTTTGAAATACATGTGATGAGACTCTACTGAACGTGTTCTTTCCCTGGTATTTAACTAAATACACATATCCATGCTATTATTATTTTTATAGTTAAAGGGCAGTCGCACAATACTCTAAGAATTAAACTGGAATGTATCCACTGTCTATGTGAGGACGATAACAGACCGCGTACCCCTAACCACTGTGTCTCCCCAGTGTCTTCGCACTCCCTCGTATTATTTGTTGTTTTCGTCTATTTTTGCGTGTTTCTTCGTTGTTTCGTGCCTTTCCTTGTTTTAATTAATTTTAGTTCCCTTATCCTTATATTTAAGTTCTTGGTAACTCTGTTTGGCACTGATGCTAAATAAGTTTTATCATAACTGCCATCACTAATTAGCAACTATTAAAAATGGTAAAGTCGTTTATTTAAAATGAAAACTTAGATAATAAAGACGTCACATATTATAACGNTAGCAACTATTAAAAATGGTAAAGTCGTTTATTTAAAATGAAAACTTAGATAATAAAGACGTCACATATTATAACGGGAATAATAATGTTCCCTGTAAAACTATCATGCATCATCGGAATTTATATCCCGTAACATAGGTGCTCCCCCTCTACCGCCCCCTTCCAAACCAAGGTCTCTCTGCGGTGATAGATATTCAGAAGCCGCGACGCACATTATTTTAAAGTTAATTAGAAAATTAAGGAGCACAGCGTAGCGTCGAGAGCATAACAGCCATCGTTGTATGGTTCTTAATTAATGAGGATGGTCTTTACGAGAGTGCGTGGGCTTCGAAGAGAG
Source organism: Clitarchus hookeri (assembly GCA_002778355.1). Classification (NCBI taxonomy): domain Eukaryota; kingdom Metazoa; phylum Arthropoda; class Insecta; order Phasmatodea; family Phasmatidae; genus Clitarchus; species Clitarchus hookeri. The sequence continues at coordinate 187,710 of NQII01004626.1, read as the reverse complement.
CTTGGTGGTTTCGTGAATACAAGGTGATTTATTGCAGAGGTGTGGAGAACTGCGGCTGTACTTAGGGGCCATCTGAGGATTGGCTAAACACCGTAGTTGCGTACTTATCCAATGAGGAAAAAATGATTGTAAGAGACAAATAACTGACTGTTAATACAAGGATAGCTAGCAATAAGGTTGGTACAGAACCTATTATTATTTAACGCCTAGTTAAAGTAGGTTTTCGCAAAAAGACGTCCTGTCTACTCGTATTTCAAAACGATGTAGTCCAGATCCACTTCCGTGATTGGGTGATTTTAATTTATATTCGTTTTAGGTGTCTGTCGGCGAATCACAGACATTCAATACCAAATAAACTAATTATAATTGGCCTAGTAAAGTAACATAATACCTTCCCGCGAAGATACGCGACCTACAACCAGAAGGAAACTACACATGAGCACGTAGAATATTGAAATGTAGCCTGTTCTCAGCTCTTTCCGCGGAAATTAGGTGGTCCTGGTAATATATGCCGGTACCAGTGTGTACTTCAAGTTGTTTAACATCTGTTTGACTTGTGGGATTGGACCGTCGTTGGTGCGACACGCCCCGTAAGGCCATGAGCCAATGGTAAACGTTCAGTGCTGGAGTTGCTGAGCTCCGTGTCATCGTGCCTGAAAGGAAAGTGGATTCGAACAGCAGAGAGGCGGCCAACGAGCAAACGGCAGGTTCTCGAGCAGCTACAAGACTGTGCATTCTAGCCTGCAAGTAGAATATGCGGCGGAATAATAGGGACTTTGCTGGTGGGTTGATGGTATCATCTACTGTTAACCTACATGGTCATACCAATAGAGTTGTCCGTGTCGTAACTGCCTCTCCACGTGTTAGTTGTCACAGGGAAGCACTTTATTTCTACTAAACAACATATAGATGCGTCAGTAATATTTGGGATGTTCCTGCGACTACTAGGAATCTAAAAACTAACAGAACATTCTGATGCAAATTCAGAGGTTCTGTTTCTACAACCCTGAAAGCCGGTGTAAAGGGGCGCATGTTTTTTGAGAAACGTTTCCACTGGTAGAACTTAGAAACACTTCACCTCAGATCCACTTTTGTGACTGGGTTAGTCTTATTACAATCAAGATATGCGCAATGATCAGACACTGTCGCACCTGGACACGAGTAGCTAGTTGCACGACAATGCTTACCTACACTGCAAATACTCTTTAAAAAAAAAATTTGCCTGGAAACTAGTTGTAACACTACAGGCAAATAAAAGAAAATTTCACAGCATATTTCCGTCAGATGAGTAGAAATAATGTTGAATTTTAACAAGCAAGTACTTTAAACTTCAAATTTATTATAAACTTGGAGAGCACATAAACTGTGTTGTATGTTAAAACAAAATATCTCACTTATAATGCTAAAAGAAAAATGTTGGCAAGCAGTTAACAAATAATTGTTTACAGCACATACAAAACATAGCCTACCAGGCTTTACGCTCCCGCACTATATTGGTCTTCGCATCTATCGACACAACCACGGCGTGTTGGAAGGCCGCAGAGCAGCGTGTTTATTTGCTCGGCGTAGTTTATAAATGGCGCTCTCTTACCCCTTTTTCCCGCCACTCGAGAGGCATCAAAGGAGTATCGACCACGCCACGTCACTATTAACTCCTAGAGAGAAGCGCCCGTGTAAATCAAACACACGACGAGAGATCCTTCACACAGTCAAAGCACGTTCACAAACAATCTACCAGTTAATCTACCAGCCAAAGTACGTTCACAAATAATCTACCAGTTAAAGCACGTTCACAAACAATTTACCAGTTAATCTACCAGTTAAAGCACGTTCACAAACAATCTACCAGTCAAAGTACGTTCACAAATAATCTACAAGTTAATCAACCAGTTAAAGCACGTTCACAAACAATTTACCAGTTAATCTACCAGTTAAAGCACGTTCACAAACAATCTATAAGTTAATCTACCAGTTCAAGCACGTTCACAAATAATCTACCAGTTAATCTACCAGTCAAAGCACGTTCACAAACAATTTACCCGTTAATCTACCAGTTAAAGCACGTTCACAAACAATCTACCAGTCAAAGTACGTTCACAAAAATCTACCATTTAATCTACCAGTTAAAGCACGTTCACAAACAATCTACCAGTTAATCTACCAGTCAAAGTACGTTCACAAATAATCTACAAGTTAATCAACCAGTTAAAGCACGTTCACAAACAATCTACCAGTTAATCTACCAGTTAAAGCACGTTCACAAACAATCTACCAGTTAATCTACCCGTCAAAGTACGTTCACAAATAATCTACCAGTTAATCTACCAGTTAAAGCACGTTCACAAACAATCTACCAGTTAATCACTAGTCTACTAGTAGTGTACTGGTCCCTCGCTACAGTTTCAATAGGCGTCAAGAGCGTTGGATAAAAACGTCATTTTTTAACAACTATTTGTAGCAAAAACCATTTGACTTGCAGACATTACAACATTCAAATAAATCTGTACAAAATTTTAACACACCATATTTGCTTAACCACATACCAAACTAATACTTTTCTGTACTCTGAATACTTAAATTAAAAACCAAACCATTTTAGAAAAAAGAGAAGTAGAGAAAAAGTTAGAATAAAAAGGCATATTCTTAATTCATTTAACTCATTGGAATTTGTCTTCCAATGTGCTCGTACACTTCGTTATTTCTGCAAATGAGATATTTTCGTCAATAGTGCTCCAAAAACACTAAAATGTGATTCNACACGTTCACAAACAATTTACCAGTTAATCTACCAGTAAAAGTACGTTCACAAACAATCTACCAGTTACTCCACCAGTAAAAGTACGTTCACAAATAATCTACCAGTTAATCTACCAGTCAAAACACGTTCACTGACAATTTACCAGTTAATCTACAAGTTAAAGCACGTTCACAAACAATCTACCAGTTAATCTACCCGTCAAAGTACGTTCACAAATAATCTACCAGTTAATCTACCAGTCAGAGCACGTTCACAAACAATCTACCAGTTAATCACTAGTCTACTAGTAGTGTACTGGTCCCTCGCTACAGTTTCAATNAAACAATCTACCAGTTAATCACTAGTCTACTAGTAGTGTACTGGTCCCTCGCTACAGTTTCAATAGGCGTCAAGAGAGTTGGATAAAAACGTCATTTTTTAACAACTATTTGTAGCAAAAACCATTTTACTTGCAGACATTACAATATTCAAATAAATTTGTACAAAATTTTAACACACTATCTTTGCTTAACCACATACCAAACTAAGACTTTTCTGTACTCTGGATACATAAATTAAAAACCAAACCATTTTAGAAAAAAGAGAAGTAGAGGAAAAATTAGAATAAAAAGGCATATCCTTAACTCATTTAACTCATTGCAATTTGTCTTCCAATGTGCTCGTACAGTTCGTTATTTCTGCAAATGAGATGTTTTCGTCAATAGTGCTCCAAAAACACTAAAATGTGATTCTAATGTGTGAACATGAAAAAACTACTTAGCATTTGCTGGAAGTTATACTGCATGCAAGTTGAACCAGTGTTTGGTAGCAGTATAAACATATATATATATATATATTTTTTTTTTTTTTTTTTCTACCCGAAGTTTCTAAGACTTCAAATTGCTTAAGACTGTTGTGTTGTATAAACCATTTATAAATATTTTTTACCTTCCGTTGTTTCGTGATTGAATGCTATTGTTATTTCCAAAACAGTATAATTCTGCCAAGATGTTGAATATCTGGCTAAAATTAATTAATACTGTACTGTATAGATTCAATTAATAATTTCGCTGTTACCTACAAACATTTTGCGCGTGTTGCAAATTATTNTTAATACTGTACTGTATAGATTCAATTAATAATTTCGCTGTTACCTACAAACATTTTGCGCGTGTTGCAAATTATTCAAAGAAAAAAAATGTATTGCGGGAGTTGCACTGGGAACCACTTAATCCTCCTACAACTCTCAAAAACAATAACAAAACCTCCGTGTTGCTTAGTGGGCATTAAATAATCAGAAACGAAACTAACGACTTGTATAAAACATCCACAATACACAAACTGTACTGATCACACAATACAGGCTACTCGTGAAGAATTAAATGGCGATTTCTTACTGTATACAGTAAACACCATAAATATGCTGGCATTGTAACACGCGTTTTTTTTTTTTGCGAAAGAGTTAAATTATTTCCCGCAATTTTCATAACTTTATAAAAATACAAATTTTAATTTTCGTGATGACTTCCGCTCCCACTCCGAGGACAGCTCTGAGTACACTTTTTCCAATTATTTCTTTCTTAGCGCAAGCCCCCACTGAAGCACCAAAGTTGAAACTTGGCTAATACTTTCAAGATTTGCCAGTTTCTTGAAAGAGGTTTCTTTAATCTCAGGGTGATACTTTCCGAGGGTTCCCTGAGAAAACCTGCCCAAGTAGGGACAGGTTTGTTAAGGCCCGAAGGCCAGCACACCCTCCATCCTCCCGCAATGCAACTGTACTCTGATGAGCAAGACACTGCACTGCACTTTCTCCTCTTGTCTCTTCGGGCCATTCTCTTTTATTCTATGCCGTTACACGGTATTCTACCGGTTTTCTCGTTTGAAAACCTGTCCTCGCCAATCTGGGATATTCCGACTTATTTATTATGAAAGCCTTTACCCGAATACCCCATTATTAGTCATCAGAAATTCGCTCATTCCATTTATCAAATTCTTCCAGTCTTCTGCCAATTTTTGTAGCGAATTCATTCCAAAGACTGTGCAGATCTTTGTTTGCCATTACATTTTCAGTTCCCGAGTGAATGCCCTTTTCTTCAGTTACCTCTTCAAGCCATTTCCTTATGTCTTCGGTCTTGAGACATCCTGTTATTANTTCCCTGAGAAAACCTGCCCAAGTAGGGACAGGTTTGTTAAGGCCCGAAGGCCAGCACACCCTCCATCCTCCCGCACTGCAACTGTACTCTGATGAGCAAGACTCTGCACTGCACTTTCTCCTCTTGTCTCTTCGGGCCATTCTCTTTTATTCTATGCCGTTACACGGTATTCTACTGGTTTTCTCGTTTGAAAACCTGTCCTCCTCACCAAACTGGGATATTCCGACTTACTTATTATGAAAGAAAGCCTTTACCCGAATACACCATTACGAGTCATCAGAAATTCGCTCATTCCATTTATCAAATTCTTCCAGTCTTCTGCCAATTTTTGTAGTGAATTCACTCCAAAGACTGTGCAGATCTTTGTTTGCCATTACATTTTCAGTTCCCAAGTGAATGCCCTTTTCTTCAGTTACCTCTTCAAGCCATTTCCTTATGTCTTCGGTCTTGAGACATCCTGTTATTANAAGTGAATGCCCTTTTCTTCAGTTACCTCTTCAAGCCATTTCCTTATGTCTTCGGTCTTGAGACATCCTGTTATTACATGTTGGACTGTGCCATCAACTCCACACACTTCGCACAGAGGAGATTGCACAAGACGCAAGCTGTGTAACTTCGCCTTAAAGTTACCGCGGCCGGTATATAACTGCACCCAAGTAGAGACAGGCGAGAGTACTCAAGCATGCGCACTTGACTTCTAAATGCACTTGAAATTCGCGAATCGTATGTCGGCCGAGTGACGCAATCAAGGCCAAGAGATGCTGCCAATTTTTTTTTTTCCTTCGGGGCAGTCGGGCGGTCGTAAATCACAGAACAAGGCGCTCCAGTGTTGGCATCGGGAGTAGAAAATAGCGATAAAAGCTGTTCGCCGTCTCCGTAAGACAGGGCCAATTACCCCAACGTGATAAAAAAAAATAGTTAAAAACATTTAAATAAAGCGATTATCTTTCAATTAGGGTGCCCCAGGCGGGCTGAAATTCACAAAGCGTTCGGGTTATCGCTGGTGGAAATCCTGGCCTCTGGGTCACGCCCCGTACACATGTCAGAAGATAAATATGTCACTTTTCAATCGCAAAAAAATTAATTCACAAAATTTACGTTTCCTTTGAAGCCACGCGTGGGGGTTCCTGCCTGGAAGTTCCCTGAGGCTGAAGTTAAAACACCAGCTNGAAGTTCCCTGAGGCTGAAGTTAAAACACCAGCTGGTACCGGATTGGTCCCGTCCGGTCCGGTCGGATTATCATTACCGTGCCGGTAGCGAGTTTAAAATTCAAGCCCCTGCGTCTGTGAGTTGTGAGTCATAAACTCCCATAAAATATAATGTCATTTGATTACGGTGATAGGTTTCTAGGGAAGTCTGTTTAAATTACGGAGAATGTATTATTGCCTGAGGGGATTTAATTCATTTTAAAACTGATATATTAGTGAGCTTGATTAGAATAAATGTTACTACACACGAACGTTGGGCCTACTGCTGAGCACGACTTCAAAGTCTAAGCCAAACAGAAAGTGGGAATTATGAACGTATAGGCGACACTGACTATAAAGTATTAGTGTTTACATTTTTTTTGGGATTTCCCTTGTTTATTAAGGCTGAAAAGAGTTTTCGTCTTATGCAGTTATATTCTTCTTTCTCAGCACACACAAGGACGTAGAAAATACCATTAGACAGAAGCGAACAGCTGTTTGCTACTGAAGCATCCCTGAAAGAATACTTTGCGTCGGCCACAAATTGTTTTGTTGGCACAGTCTATTCACGGCTTCTTCACACTTTTTGAACCAAATTTTTTAAAAAATCATCTTATGTGTTATGTGTTTGGTGGTTTTCTAAAAACGATACGTATTAAAAACGTCTTATAAAGGTTTTAACATAAAAGTACCTTATTTTTAGTTAAATAAGAATTTTTCTTATATTCTGTCTATAAAACATAATATTTCATTAATGTTTCATATGAATGAATGACGGGAGAAAAAAGTTGTGTTGGTAACGCCCAGTAAGAAATAGTTCTTATGGAAAATAATATTACACCGAGAGTGTAGGAATCCGGTGCGGTGTCCCTCTGGTGTAATTCCCTGGACATAGTTCAGCTCTGTTTGCATGAGGTGGAGAAATAGCTTGGAAGTAACCGTGAACAGCCTGCATTCACAGTGTCAAACTTTGTTGTGGACAACACCACATTATTTGCAGCCATCAAAATTAAATTGTTATTTGCCACACAAGTTTGGTAGTGACAATAGACAATTTTGTGTTTGCCACAAGATATTCTGGCAGGGTAAATACGAACAAAAACACTTTGTAGCCGGCACAATTATTTTTCAGTGCAGTCTCATCCTGGGTGGGTCATCACAGCTGCGGTCAAATAAAAAAAAAAAGACGAAACTTAAGTATAAGGACTTGAAGTCTACCCACCCTGTAACCAAAAGAATGCGTTAAATGTCCAGGTTTTATAGCCACTGCGTAGGAATACCCACGAGATAATTACTGGACCTCATATTCTCCTTCGTGCAAGTATCTCGCAACCGCATATCTGTAAACGTTACAGACCTGTTCCGCGCCTTAAGAGAAATCACTAATAAAAATGTTTTAACGCCTCAAGGTTACAATTGGTTACAAGGAAGCATCGCGACGCCAAAGGAAAACAACACAGACAATCTTCAAAATTTTAAGTAATAACTGTAGGGATTTAATATTGCAATTTGTTCAGAAAAGATACATAACTGTTGTTATATTCTGAAACACTGTTTTACAGAACGATAAATAACGTAAACAGCGGGTTACTTACAGCGATTTTTGCTGACTTCGACAATTTTTAACGATGACAAGTATATTTCAATAACGAAATTTATGAATTGGCAACAAAATATCGAGCGGCGGTGTAGTGGTTGGTCTACTCGCCTCCCACCTACACGAGTCGGGTTCGACTCCCGGAGGGGCCGCTCCCTGATTTTCGCATGTGGGAATCGTGTCGGACGATGCCGATGCGCTGGTCGGCGGGTTTCCTCCGGATACCCCCCCGCCATTTCATTCCGGTGTCACTCCCTGCTCACCTCGTCTCACCCTCATCAGCTCTCAAGACCCCGGTGTTAATAGCCGCCCAAATCTCTCCACACAAAATATCTACTTTCATTTCTGTCCAAAGAAAATACTAACTTTGCAAGATCCTGTAGTTTTTTTTATTGGGAGAGAGGCAACAGTTCAGAATGAGCCCCACACGGCGGTTAATGAGTCTCGGCCAGGGCTCCGCCTATCACGTTTGAAGTCCTTAGGAAAGGTTTGAGATAAAACTCGTGATTACAAAACGGCTGGATATTTTGTTGTGGCGTCTAAACACAAAAAACAATTAAACGTTTAATGCCCATGGACAAGTTTCAAGTTGCCACTTCAAATTCAAGAAATTTTTTTGGGCGTGAAAATGGTTAAAACGGGTATTTTAAGAACCAGTTTCAACTAATACATTTTCTACACAGAAACTTCAGACATCTTTAGACACATATCATACTTTTATTTTTACTAGCGTGAGATGAGAATTTAAGGTCGCCGTTTAAAGCCACGTGCAGGCGAGTCGCCAACGGAAAGAATGTACGCCAGTTTAGATCCCTGCACGCATGGGTGATGAGAGAAGTGGTGAATGAGCTCTAAGATAGAGAGGTGGGTCGCAGAATATCAACCTGTTACTTTGCATCTGATACACACTTGTACCAGGTACTGTAAACGAGTACACTTCCAAACTATCAGATACATGTAGTATCCAGTGTGTTGCCCTTGCTGTTTCCAGAAACACACTGATACAAATTTAATTGTATTTAAAATGTGCGGTTAAGTTAGTTAAAGTCCAATTTCATAGTTTATATTTGGCAACTGCACAGTTGAGTGTTTTCCTTGAAACAAAAATGAACTGGATAATTTAAATTTAGTTTTCATTTAAGCAGTTAACATATAACAAGTTCATTATCTTCTCAGAAATTTTGTTTGCACAAATGAAGTCCACACTGCTTCACTGTAAGATATACCACCCAGTACACTAACCTAGTACAGATACTTGATAAAGCGCGTACTTAAATAACTCGCGCACCTGATAACGTGTACCTGGCAACATGCACGGACAAGGCCACAAGAGACTGGCGAAGTAGCGAGCGACGTACCCGGGAATTCCTGTATCTGATACAGTTCTGTATCAGTATCGCTTTGGAACAGGTACAGAAAGTAGCTGAACGACCCATGTCTACTCTAAGAGCTCGCAAATTTCGAGGCGTCGAACGCGCAAAATATCTGCAGGCAGCGAAGCACTTAAAATATAACCTGCCGCCGAACAATATCCTTATCACTTCAACAATTGCATGCGTTGCAAATAACCTTTTATTACGTGTTGCACTCGTGTCGCTATCACAGCCAATAAAAAAAAAAATTCTTGTGGGGAGTGCACCCAGGGCGAGGCGACCCTCCTAATGCCGGGCTTTCAAGCTGGGCCCGTCACCCCCTGACATGACATCAAATAAGGCCCAGTGCTGGAATGCAGGGGCGGGGGGAACGGAAGCACCCAGAGAAAACCAACAGGCGAGCGGCATTGTTCAGCACGCTGGGGATCGAACCCGGGTCGCCGTGGTGGGAGACGAGCGCCTTTGCCACTGCGCCACCGCTGCACCATCACAGCCAATGAGATCTTGGCTTTATGTTCACTATAGTTATATGATAAGTTCACGACCCTTTACAGTAGTACGGTTCACGGAAAAGTTATCAGCAGTGAATATCATTGGCCACTGAACCCCGCAGTGTACTGCAGCGGTCAAATATAACCTTATTTTGCAACATATAATTCAATGTGTACAGTGTGTGTGACTGGTTTAAGTGACCTCGTGTACTAGTCAGTTATTTACCTCGCTGCACTGTTCAAAACAATTTCAGTAATCGAAAGGCAATGTTCTATTAAGGCGTCGGACGTTATAGTGTCCCACGCCTCGTAACATGAACACATTCGCCGTGAGACAGGCAACAACTGCCATTGTGAAGACTTCTCAAGACAATAGCTTCGCACAGGTGTGCCTCCCAGGTGAAGACACAAGCACAACTACGCCACTAGCACTTTCGACACTGGACACTTGCCACAGGCTTGGCGCGGAACGCCTGTCTGCGGCCTCAAGAGAATAACATTACATCGCAAGTTGCACTTTGCTTACGTCACGTCTTCATTATTCTTGTCCGCTCGGGACTCACGAGCCGTGCAGAAGAATGCCTGCTGCGTCGGAGGGTGTCGCGTGCTTCGTGTACAACAAAAAAAAAATAACAGAGCCGTACTCGTGGCTAGTCTTTGTAAAATCATCATGATCAGCAGCGCATTTCTATAGCTGAGCGGTTTTATTCAGCCGAACGATATCTTTTGTAGGACAAATATTAAATTACGTGCTCCTTGTTCGCCAAACGGAAGAATAAAATTGGATACGTATTTTTGTGGGACCGCGGTTGTGTAGTGATTAGAACACTCGCCTCCCACCTAGGCGAACCGGGCTCGATTCCCGGCGGAGTCACTCCAGGATTTCTTCCTGTGAGAATCGTGTTGGACGATGCCGCTGGTCGGCGCGTTATCTCAGGGATCTCCCGTTTCCCCCGCCCTCGCATTCTGGCGCTGCCCGATACTCACCTCACTCCATCCTCATCGGCTCTCAAGACCTCGATGTTATCAGCCGCCCAAACCTCTCCACTCCACGTAGTTCTACGAGATTGTAAAACTGCGGCAATATTAACACATCGTTTCCCGTATGACAAACGGATAATGTGTTGAAAGTGTTAACACTTCAACTACTTAGTCCAAATAAATACACACGTGCGACATAATATGAAATCACATTTAGAAAGCGACTTATATGCGACGCGTTTCACTGTTTATTGTGGTCTCTGAACTGTGTGATAGGAACTTTCCACCGGCCTGCCTGAAATTATTTTACAACTTTGAGGAACTTAGGAAGCAGGGAGGAGAGCTAAGGGAGGTACTTGCACGCAAATCAAATACCACATCGCCTCTACACTCCAGGCACTGAACTGGCATGCAATCTTTGCAGACATCGGAGCTAATAATATTATTTTTCAAAATTATTGCAGGATTTATTTTATTATTAACGTTATAAACATGCGTATATAATTATTTTGGAATATTATTACTGGTCCACGTCTACATTAACCCATAACTGAAGCGACGATCGCACCATAATTGTGTTCTGCCCTTTTTAATAAAACAGCCATGGATATAAATTGATTGCATTTTACAATATACAGAGTGATTCTAAAATCATGGAACAAACATTTAGGGGTAGAAGAGCTCACTAAAATAAACAATTATTGTATAGGAATATATGGGCGGGAGTGACGCGTTGAGGCACAAACACAAAAATAACACATGAAATGCAACACATTGTTTGTTTACAACGTCGCCGCTAAATGCCTTTTTACAGCAGTGTTTATAATAATTGCTCAAAATTGCTACCACCGACAGTAATGCAAGCTTAGTAGTGTCGGTGGAGTGATTGGCGAACAGATTCAAATACGCCGGGTATTTCACGCACGCCACCATTGTCAGCCAATCACGCCATATGTAGAGGTCGCCAAGCATGCGTGACTGTTGGTGGATGCATTTCCAGCAACTGTTTTAACATTTTCTGCACGGAATCACTTGTTAAGTATGCTGCTGATGAACATTTTATGTTTCCGTTAATGTGTTATGTTTTTGTGTTTGTGCCTCAACGTGTCACTTCTGCCCACATATTCCTATACAATAATAGTTTGTTTTAGTGAGCTCTGCCACCCCTCAATGTTTGTCCCATGATTTTAGAATCAGCCTGTATTATAAAACGAACACCATACCAACAAAAAATTTTGTTAGTAAAAACATTTACTTTTATGTGACTATTAGGACCGTTTTTTCCGCGAGAATATTTACGCGCAGAGTAAGCGTTATAATTCTACGAGCACGCTTAAAATTTAAGTTTTGGTTATGGGTCGCATGACTTTGTGAGATTGGCCCAGTCAAAATTAGGTTACCAAATTTAAAAATTATTATTTTTCTTTTCTATTTGTGCAAGAAATTCCTTGGAAACTAGCAGCCAAATGTGTTTTTGTACAACTAAAAATACATTACGAGTAAATTTTATGAAACCTTAGTGCAGAATGTGTAAAACAAACGTTGAATTTTAAGAAGCAATTGTTGTAGACCTCAATTTTATTAGAAGCATTATGCTACATAAATTATTTAGTATGTTTTCCAAAATAATGTGTTGTAAATATACAATATTTTAGCTGTGGAGTTACAAGAAAATATTTGGCAACCAGTTTCCAAAACAATTGCACAGGCTTTATTCCCTGCATATGACACTGAACGCCTCTAATTCGTTGGCAGACAACTAGGACGCGCGAATCAATCAATCAACAAAAGTCAACAAAAGTGGGTCCGAACTGAAGTGTTTTGCTGCAGTGATAGTTATGGAATCTTTAGTTTCTCGCAAAAAATCGTTATTAGAAGGACACAAGTATGAAACACGAGGAAGGATAATGCTAGATAACTGGAAGGTGTATCAATGTGCACGTAACGACTAGAATCCACCACCACTACTAGAGACTGTAGTGAAACTGACGTGATACATAAAGATACGTGCAGCGTGGAAGAGCATGTTATAAGATGGCGAGGCGTGTGCGTCGCCGTGCAAGCGCGTGCCTCCTTGCCGGCTGATGAATAATGGAAGAAAGCGGCCGGCTTCATGCATCTTCAAAGGCCGATTGATACGTACGTGGGTCTCGGCCCGCAGATGGCGCGTGTATCTCCACGGCCAATCACAATACTATTGCGTTTCTCACACAGGCTCTTCTGCTACACTGTGTCTAAGGCCCAGTAAACACCATACATGTAATTAATTAATTTTTTATTTGGTGTTTTGAACAGCGACGAGGCCGTAGTAAGGGAACACTTAATTGAGGAGTTGGTAAGGAATCTGCCATGGCCTGCATTAAAGAAAATATCGTAGCGTTCGTCTGGAGTGATTTCGGAAAACCCTGGAAAATCAAAATGGCCACGCCGGAAATTGAACCACGTCCTTCCAAATCGAGTTGAGAGGCTTACCAATGGGCTAGCATTACGACATCCGCATTCTTTGAAGACACGGGCGAAGGAATATTACTTCGCCAGTCAGCGACACTAAAAGTGTAAATAACTCAACTAGACAGGACAGACCTAGTATTATTGATCTAGGTGGGCTGGAACTTTTGCACTGGGACACTTTTAAACCGGCATTATATTGACAGAGAGTCAGTCAGTAATGCAAACACTTACGACGTCAACTTTAAAAAAAAATCACTAACCGTCACTGCATACTTTTCGAAGTACCCCATTACCGTCACTGACATACATTGTGAAGTAAGCTATGGCCATCACTGCATATAATTCGAAGTAAGCTATGACCGTCACTGCATACAATTCGAAGTAAACTCCGACCGTCACTGCATACAATTCGAAGTAAGCCCTGATCGTCACTGTATACAATTCGAAGTAAGAGCTGACCGTCACTGCATACAATTTGAAGTAAGTTCTGTCACTACATACATTTCGAAGTAGGCCCTGGCAATCAATGCATACATTTCGAAGTAAGCTCTGACCCTTACTGCATACATTTCGAAGTAAGCTCTGACCGTCACTGCATACATTTTGCAGTCGTCCCTGATCGTCAATCTTACGATAACAGTGTTCCATGTCTCACTGCCTTACTACAATTGTTCGTTCTACTATATGGGTCCAAAATTCTGTTTCCTTTTTTGTTGTATACAGATAAGAATTGAAATTGGAGTAAGAGTAACACTTTTATATCTTTAGGTATTTTATAACGTATAACGTCACTCGGCTCACTCGGTGTTATCGGGTCCAATGTTTTTTTCATTAATTTTTTCACCCATTGTTCTCATATTTATAAAATAACTTACACCTACAATATTTTGTTGTGATACTGAAAGCTTCAGATTGTATGCGTATTTGCGTTAATGTGCGGTCGCCAATACTACGAGTCCATTCCTCGGAACGTGCGTTTGGCCTGTGTTTTGAACAGATAATGACTTTGAAAGATTGTGATATTGCACGTTGAACATCCCTCGAGTGTTATTCACTCTTCGACTCTTTTTCCTTGACGTTTTGTTGAAACGAGCAAATATGAGGAACAGAGAGTATCCCTGCTGCAAGTGGCCTGACGCTGAACTAACTACTGTAACTTAGGCGAACATCGTGTTCTGGATTATCTCGTTCACTGCCCGTGCCCACGGGTATAGAACATGTTGCACGTGAGGAATGCTTCTGACCGGTACTGTACACAGATAGGAATCAAATTAGTGTTCAGTCACAAAGTAAAAAAAAAAAAAAACACAGACACGAAATTACGTGGCGGTTCCTTTGATGAAGGCATACCCATTCTCTGATTGGCTGCGCGAGGGTCTGTAAGTGGGCCTTGTGTCTGACTACGTACTGCGTGCTGGGGAAAGTTCCCTATTAGCTGATCCGCCGCCTGGCAACTAACTGATTGGCGAACGGCGTTCCGACACGTTGGAGGCAGGTGACGCCATGTTGGCGGCGTGTGAGGCTGTTGCACCTCTGTATTCTTAACCCATTCTGACCCAGTGTACACAACTGTGTACATCACGCACGCGTAGGTAATTTTTGGTCTGTACTGCACACCGCGAAGCTCAGTCGTTAAATATTACCTGTGGGTAAATGATTCGCAAACCGTCTGACTGGTCTAGGTCATAATTGGTACCTATAACTAACTGTAGCTGAACCTATAGCCTATAGCACATTGGCTCTGACAAAGAAACAAATGTGTCGACTTAAGTACAGCACGCATCATAATTTTTTTTGTTTGCAACTCCTGAAACAGTAAATTAAATTGGGTCTGAAAGGGTTACGCACTCTGTAGCCCAGTGTTTTGAGCGTATTGCTTGTGAATAATCTTATCTCAGAGAAAGTTTCTGTACCTCTCGTTTATGAATCAATGCTAAAAACACCGAGCTCGCAGCACGTTTTCCACTTTTTGTGCGAAACAAGTTCGAACTGCTTAAAAATTTAATTTGAAAAAATTGTGACACACATGCAGATTTTAAAAATATGCAAATGTTTTCCTTTCCATCAAAAATTTCTTACAATTGCACAAAACAATTGTTAGCATAGAATATTTTTTAAGAAGACCAATGACTAGAGATACTAACATTTCGCGTTATAATTCAGTGCCACGTTGGTAAACATGTTAGTTCCACGAATACCATTAGATCTGCACTCGACAGACACGCTCTGCAGGACTCGCCACCAATAGAAAACATTCTGCACTCTGGTGTCCCCTCTCCGTGTGGTCGGGTGTAACAGGAGAATGAGGTATGTCTGTGACGGCAGACGATAAACAAGTGGCCTCTACTCGAGTGTGTACAGGACTGCGGAGTCTTGACTTGGTGCCGTCTTATAACGGGAAATGGTCGAGTCTTTACCAGTGACATTATTTTCCCATCGTAAATTATCTGATTTCTGCAAGTAACTTCGTTTTTGTGATTCATGTGTTAAAAAAAATATCAACATTGTGATTATGGGATGTGATTATGGAAGGCAGTGGCAACATGTATACTGTCTGCTAGTTGGAGTCGTAACTTGTACGGTTTCTCCCGTAAACCTACTTGTTACGCACGCAAGACGTGGATATAGCGTTTTACGAGGTCTGGACAGGTCGTGAGGCATAGAGACGCGAGTAAAACGAGAGCGACTGAGGTATAGCACTTACGATTAAGTTTGTTCGCCACTACGTAAACCTACAGAGTCGAAAACTGAAGTGGTTTGTGTAGGGAAGTGAAAATGCTGCATGTGTACCGAGGCTAGGAAAGTGAGTTAGTGAGTGAGTTTGAGGGAGTAAGAAGAGATTTGGGAGGCTCTTAACAGCGAGGTCTTGCGAGCCGATGAGGGCGAAGTGAGGCGAGTATGGAGTAGCGCCGGAATGCAAGGGCGGGAGAAACGTGTGACCCCGAGAAAACCCGCCGACCAGGGGCATCGTCCGGTATGATTCCCACATGCGAAAATCCGGGAACGACCCCACAGGGAATAGTACACTGTTCGCCTCAGCGCCCCCTGGCTAGCAAAGAAAATCCTTATTTGTCAGTGATACGGTAGGATGTAATTTTCCATCCCGTGCCTGGAGAGAATTCATCACCCCTGCCAAAACTGCACACTGTAGTCGAATATATTAATGCTGGTACTGAACAATTCTGTGATCAGGTTTGAGGGTAGCAGCAGCAGAATATTCTGTTGGGTTATTACAATTCTGATTGTTGTGGGAACAATACAAATATCGTTGAAGTTACTGTCTGTTTTGTAGTAGGAACGAAGTGCTCTGCTGTAGCAATCATAAATACAGTAGAGAATACACTCGCAGAGTGGAATACAACTAACAGTATTGTTGGTATTATTTTATCTATGTTGACAATATTTTGATGGTACTTAAAAATCATAATATGGCTGTTCCTACTTTAACAGTCAAGATGATTCCTACAACCATTATTTTTTTCTCGATGGGAGCTCTTAACCCATTACTTGCAATTCTAAAACGTGAAACTAATAACCTGCAAGCATTTTGTGAGGAAACATGAGGCATGTGTTAATAGCAAAGTATTCCAACATATAATATATTTTGGATCTATTTGACTAAGATAGTTAAGACTAGTCACTGTGCTGTTGTGTGGATGACTGAAGAAAGAAAGCTCCAGAATACCAGATCCATTGTGCGCAGTCATTCCTTGCAAAGCGAACCTGTACATGAAACCCAGCACAGTAAAACTCTCTTCAGCCGCAGTAACTTGCTTCACAAACACATTATCGTCCTTCATAACATCGCAGTCGAAAGAACCGTCGTTACTAATGAACTTGTAGCCACTTCTAATTCAGTCATTAGTATTGCTCAGTGTCCAGTGTTGTATCCGGTGTGTCCGGCCTGGGTGTCGCCTTGAACCCCAGGAGACTGCTGTTACCCGAGAGAGAGACAACTGCTCGACGTGTGTTCACGCGGTGAAGTGTTACAAGGCCGCGGCAGGGAGAGGGCGGCAGCGGAGAATGAAGTCCTGCTGCTCCGTCCACGCTCTCTCAACTGCGTGACTGGTCATCTGCACCGCCGCGCTTCTTACGTCGTGGTGTCACGACCCCGCCTACCTGGTGCACCAACTGCGTCACAGTGTGGTTCTAATGCACGTGTTTCCACGTAACTGTTGAACGTGCGCCCAATGTGCTCATCTACAACAACATCAATAGGCCTGTCGAGCACTTTCAAAGACGTCACGCACATTACACTCTAGGTAATTGTTCGCACATATACCACACCAGTGTATACGTGTAGTGAGAAAGAAGGGGTGACAAAGTTTATTTTCCCCATACATCCATGAAAGTTTTCCTACATCTGCTCAGGGAATAGTCAAATGTATATCAAATGTATACGGAAGTTACCAATTATGTATTGTAGCGGTGCTACACATTCCCGTATTTGCAACCTGGTAATGTTAATATTTACAAATAGTGCATAGATTAAAAACTTCCATTTCAGTTTAAGAAGTTTACAAGAAAAATATTTACACTGTACAACCACAATTTAAGAACGCTCCAGCATAGTTAAAAAAAAGGGCTGTTTCAAAGCCCCCTGTCTCGGAATATACGCATCAGATACATACAAAAATTACTTTCCACCAATCCAATTATTTGGTCACCGCTTAAAGTACGATAGGTTTACGCAACCTAGCACAACCAGAACACTGCACTCCCTAGTTCAGAGCCTTGCACATAGTGGTGATTGCATACTCGATGCTAGATGCACACGGCAGCATCGACCTTGTCGCTCCCGATACCTTAGGCTCAAGAAACAGCTGCAGGTAGGCGGGAGCCTTAACCCGTTCAGTTCCCAAATTCATTTACTAACTCAAAGTGATGCAATCATCAAATTTTTTTTATCTGCCCTGTACTTGCGTGGTGAGTGCGTCTAGCAACCAGCGAACATGTTCGTTGATGTCAGCATCGACCATTCACAGATAAGAGATGCAGGAGCGTCCACAAATCAGATCCCTGACATGGAAGACGCTAGAAACACCGGCCACTGATTCCTAGTTGTGTGCAATGCCGACCATATATAATATAGACATACATATTTCATGTGCAACATGTCCTAAATCGTGGACACGCGGGCTGAACGGGTTAACACACTTGCCTGACGTTTGGGAGGTCCGGGGTTTACCGGCCGTCACTTAGTGCTCGTATACCCTTTACTACAGCGTAATTTGCGGATTTTTTCAGTGGCAGGGGAGACTTCCAGTTAAATCGTCCAGCCAGGTAAAATAAACGAATTGACAGCAGAGTGACTGCTAGCACTGCAAGAGTAACGATGGAATTACTTTCACTGCGTTTTTCACTTGTTCTGTCACCCTGCCCACGATCGTAGACATGTTGCACTTGAATGATATTCATGACGAGTGCTGTACATAGGACACCGGTGCCCGGAACTACTGAGAGTCTCTTCTTGTGGCAAATATGATTTGTGGAATTTTCTACGCCTATTCGATATGAATGGGCAATGCCAATATCACCGAACATGCAGCACGTTGTTCACCGGCTGCATGGACTGGAACTCGGAAATAACTGCGTGACCAAACGGGTTTTAATGACAGAGATGCTTTACAAGAAGTCTAACAAACACTCCTACAGGTGTGGTTAGAAAGGCAACTTCATCGTGTATACTTCCATTAGAACCACGGCGATGGAAAACTTACTGATTATGTTTTTCATTGTGCTAACCCCCTTTAAGGAGTTAATAGCCGCCGGGCAGGAATGTTGGTAACTCTGCTGGCATCTGTTGGTGGCCCTGGCCCCTCCCATACCATCCCGTGACCCGGGCGTGCTGCTAACAGATGGTATGGTAGAATGTGCCCCGAGGCTCTCGCGGCATGAGGAACCCAAAATTCGCCTCGACGGCAATTAGGGGCGTGACCGTCCCATCGCAGTAATTCCAGCGACAGGCCGGCCTCTTACAAACGTTCTGCGTTTCTTGTCTTGCTCCTTTTACTTAGGCCACACAACACTCGTGGGGGAACAGGAGGGCAACAGCCGCTCGTCGCTTGAACTCTGGCCGCACGCGCCACTTGACTTGCACTGTTTAAGGGCAATATTCACCTGTAATTTTGGATTCTTGGTTTTTCTGGCTTAGTTATATTTTTTAACATGGAAATTCCAGAAGTACGTCTATAGCACACTAGCTATTGGCCTTACCCTGCAGCGCAGACATAAAAACTGAACTACGAACTCATAACTATGTCACAATATCGATTCTATCAAGTTTTGGTAGAATCGATATTGTGACATATTTATGGGTTCGTAGTTTAGTTTTTATTAATGTACTGCAGTGTTAAGTCATCAGCTAGTTCGCTACAGGCGTACTTTTGAAATTTTCATGTTAAAAAATATTAATAAGCAAATAAAAACAAGAATCAAAACGGCGGGTGAAGATTGTCCGTAACCCGTCCAGACCAAGTGTAAACAGTTGCGTACATTACGAACGTGTAGGCAGTTGCCGCCTGGCTGTGTAGTGCATCGGTGCAATTGCACTGAGCAGAACATGTCCTCGCCTCCTAATGTGTTTCCGTATGGACTGTGTGGTTATACTGCTCCTCTGCCAGTGAGAAAGTTTCCCCGCCTACCAACCGCCGCCCTGCGACGACTTGCCGTGCAGGGGTTGGTATGGCGTGCAGTGCTCGGAAAGGCGACGTCGTGGCAGGTAGAAACAGCAAGTGTCGCTCTAGTCTCTTCCCCCCTCTCACGCACTCCCAGTGCCTTAGGAACGAAACCCTCCGACACTAACCGAAGATTTACGATAACAATTTTTTAGGCGGCTCTAACAGTTTCTGGCCAACTTCCATTCTGTTTACAACGTGTCGGTATTTCGTGTGTATTATGTGAAAGTTTTTTTTTTTTTGTTGGATACACCGTTCGCGGGAAAAAAACATTCGCAGAGAAACATACCGCGGGCCCATAACATTTTTCCTCTGTGTACTTATCTACTCTGCGATCTTACGTATGCTAAGAGCCTCTGGTATTCGACCAACGGACCACTACAGCTTAGGATTGTCTCCTCGTTACTTAAGAGGTTTTTTAAATTGAATCAAGAGTCGTCCAGGTCGAATCTAGTAAATTGTGATCCAATTGTAAAAATAAAGTGTCTTTAAGTGAAGTGTCTAACCGAATCCCGTGCTACCCGGTCTGGGGTAAAACTGGAGCATCAGCCAATGAACAACTTACAACTTACTGCGGTCCGAGTACACATGAGCAAGCACCAAGAACAATGAAGGTTTACGGAAAACCCTTTACAAAACGAAATAGCAAATTAAATCTCCCCTTTGTTTATAAGCACACCCGACATGCCGTCACTAAAAGAGTTCGAGTTCATCGAGATAACAACGGTTTATTTGAAATTTTCCTGTTGCTCCAGAACACACAAACGCGTTGCTGAATGTTTATTTTGCAATTTAATCCGACACTGAAATTGGAACGGCTTCCCATACATCAAGTAGGACTGTTTTTCACCGAGTGCCTTAATTGCGAAGGATAAATTCACCCCGGACGTCAGACAGTTTGATACTGCAAATTGATGTCTGCGTCCGGCCTTGTTTCGCTCGACTGGTTCAACTAACAGTTACGTCTGGAGATAGGGTCGGTTTCACGTCATTACGTTCAATGATCGTTAAACACGGCGCAATTTTTCTGCAGTATTTATCTCTAGAAAGATTTCTTACCTCACTGAAGATATATCGAGAAGGAACAAAAACTTCCGCACGAACACATACATAAACATTTGACGTGTTCGGGGCAAAATTTCAGCCCTGAAAGAATCCCGACACGGAATAAATTTCACCTGTCTACAGTAACATTTCAAAGCTAAACAGAAATTTAAAAAAGAACGCCGGCAGAGTGAAGTTCGTTCGAAAAGTCAAAAAGCTGTTTGTCTATGGCAATAGCTCGAATCGAATGCAAGGAAAAAAAAAACCCTCTTTGAATTATTTTAATTTAAGAGGCTATGCCACGAGACGTAGACTGAGTTTCATAGTCCCATAACGTAATATAATTAATTCACGGTAACTTCCAACTTTACTGAATCCCTGCTAAAGTTCTAATTTCATGATATTTCTCCACCTCATTCACACAAAGCTGCTCTAAGGCGATAAAATTACACCGAAGATACAGCACACCGCACTCGTGCCCACTCATTTTAATAATATTTTGCATGAGGACTATTTTTTACTAGTCATTACCAACGCACGTATTTTCTCCCTGTTTTATTCATATTAATTTTAAATTAAAGAAGTAACCGCGCACATAATACAGATATGCATACAGAAATTAAATGGCGTTGCGGTTTCTTTGATACAGGTTTACACACTCGCTGATTGGCTGTCCAAGGTAAGGTTCAGGGTAAGGGTCTTGTATCCGTAAGGGTGTTGCCGCAGACTCCCTATTGGATGGGCTGCCGGATGGGAAGGAGGTTACAGGGTGCTGATATTGGTCAACGACGCTCAAATATGTTTCCGGCCAGTGACGCTATTTTGCTGGCACGTGCAACTGGAGTTCACAGTACAGACGGCTTTTTCACCTGTGCATTCTTACACAGATGTTGTTTTACGTGAAACTGTACATGCACAGGTATGATCTTGTCTTACTCCTGGGAAACAATCAAAGTTTGCCGTGCTTGAATATACAAACACAAGCTTTTGACGAAAGTATGTAATGCTCTCAACAACACATGATAACTCTCACATTTAACCGATTCGCTTCGCGAGACTTTTTTTCTTATAGTATGTCCAGCTCACATCACAAACCTTCTTTCCACCACAATATACTGTATCCTCCGTGCGAAACGATGTGAATGAAAGTGGCGTTAACAATTTAAAACTGGTTAGTAAAACGAAACACTAATATGTTTCCCTTACAACATAGCGGAACACATGGCCAGTGCTGTCTGTCAGACTTCTGAGTGCGAAGAACAACGCCACTGTGGAGTGCGAAGAAGCGGCACTCCCGTCAAGTGGTAAAACGACACTGCTCTTGCCCTTGAGTGGTAAGAAAATCACTGCCCATTGAAACGCTCATCCTCCATGCAATTTACCGTCTTCCCTTTCCCCGCCAATAAAACAAGAGGGGCATGGCAACTTAAAACCAAGGTCATCAAACTATTTTATGTTTGTTATGGACGCAAGAGAATAAACTAACAAGTACAAAAATGTTTTAGAACACAGGAAAACTACACTGAATATCAAGCCAATTTATTTATTTATTTTTGTGCTACCGCTTTTCAGCCATGTCACAGATCTTCTGCAATGTTCACGCCCACTCCAAGAAGCAAATTATTTCTGTTGCAAACATGCCTGATCTCGAAAACCTCAAATTCCGTAACTCCAACGTTCAATAGAAGTGCTAGATTGCTATTTTGCGATATTTTGTTTGAAAACTTACCGGCAGGTGTTTAGGAGCACATCCGCCAGATATACCGACGTTCCACGCCGGTTAAACCAGCGACTGAGGAGTTCTGCGATGAGGGTAGCAGCAGCGGGATATTCTGTTGGGTTATTACAATACTGATTGTTGTGGGAACAATCCAAATATTGTTGAAGTTGTTCTCTTGGAGGTGCATACTATCTCTTTGGTAGCAGGAACGCAATGCTCTGCTACAGCAACCACGTGCACAGTAGCAAACAGCAAATACAATCACAGAAAGGAATGCATCTAACAGTTGCATTGGCATTACTATCTACGTTAACAATATTTATATGGTACCTACAACCTACCAAATGGCTCTTCCCGTTTTAACACTCTAGATAGTTCCTACAACCATTTCTTTTTTCAGTGTATATTTTCTACGAATTAGATGTATGTGAGTGATGTTATGACTTGAAGAATTGTTCTACGGTCATTTAGAAACAACAGAGAATATTTATTAAAAAAAAATACAACAAGAAACGCAAACGATCCGTCGACTTTGCGCAGCCTCCAAAACTCCCGCATGTTTGCTGCAGTTTGTGCTTCACTTCAGCGTCCATGTACGAGAGCGTTAACGCAACGTGCTGCTGCAGAATCGCTTTTGAAGCAAACTCGACGCAAACACAGTTTGCGCACGCAGCAAACTATAGCCTTGGCTGTACGGAATAAGCCTGCTGGTAACTACCGCAATCAAGAGTTCTGGGGCCGATAATAATCAGGCCGCATCGCAATTAGCATTTATATTGCATAATAGTGCTCTGTGAAACCCCATTATTAGTAGAAACTGGAAAATCTCGCAGGATTGGTGACCTGCGAACTGAAATACGCCATTATAAATGTAGGAACACCCGACTGCCTTGGAAGGAGTTTCACGAAGGCTATATTTCAGCCTCCTAAGTGCACACACCTGCAGATTTTCTCTCATTATTAGCCGCCTGTCTTTGTGAGAGGACATGAAGGTATGTGACGGGACCACTCAGAATTAGTTGCGCTCAGTGACGTTACTACAAGGGGGTGAGAAGGGAGAGGGGTGATAATAATTACACAGATACCAGAGCCAGTGGGCATATTTAGCGGGGAGTTCACCTATCCCTTCAATAGGCTATACTTATCCCATCAGAAAATGGCTTTAAAGGCACAATTTAGAGGTAAAGTTTTAAACTTTTCCCTGGGGAAGAACTTTTAACTCCCCTTCAGGCCAAGGGGTTATACCCCCCCNGAGTGGTGGATAACCATAAAATTCCACTACGCAGTTATGCAGTTATGCCCCATGCTACTCTGGTAATGAACGTCTGCGATTCCGGGCAGCCGCTTAAAAGGCGTGACAATAAAAATATCCCAGTCGCGAAAACTGATCTGGGCTAAAGTGTTGCAAAATGCCTAGACAGGAACTATTTTCGCAAAAATCGGATGTCCCTATTTACACGCATACTCGAGTCTCGGCGGTTTGTCCGTTGGCTTCTGCTGCAGTGATCAGCCGATTTTACCCCGGCACAAGATTACGTCCTTAATTTCTTGTAAATTTATTATCAAGTGAAGGCCGTCCAGGACATTTCCAAATTAGTTTTTATACGATTACAAAAATTACGATGCTGATATTTTGTCGAAAGCTGGATCGCTACAGGAGAGTGCGTATAAAATTATGTGGCTAAAGACAATTCTCTATTGAGAATATATTCGTAACAAGACAGTTTTAGAAATTATATGGTATCGTTGAGATCTCATTATTGTATGATGCAACTGTGACACAGCACAGCTGCTTACGGGCTAATTAAGGCCGATCATCAAAAAATAAGCGCGAATTGCAGTGGTTCAGTGAAACTGAGAAATGTATTCTCAAAACTCTAAACTGGAATCAGTGAGGATTGAGCCAAATCAGCGAAAACAGTGAGAATTGAGCAACTGATAGTCAGTGCCAGATAACTATTTAATATAGTGGTTGAATGTCACTGATTTATTTGTGATTTCTCACTGAAAGTCAAGAATGTCACTGCTGTCAGCCACTTGTTCCCAGTTAATTTGTTTTATTCGCCGGTCAGCAGTAGCTTATCAATTGACATTCAGTGAACGTTATTTCACTGATTGATATCACTCATTCGGATTTAGAGTGAATCGTAAGGGAAGCCTGTAATTGGCCAATATTTCTGAGATTTAATATGAAACGGAAACATAATAAGTACTCCAACATTTTTACATTTCGTCATTGTATTTCTGACCTTAGCTGCAGAAGTAACTGAAAAATGCAAGTATTTGTATTTTAACCAGTGCGGAAATGTTCTGGCTTCTAGTTATCGCTTTGAGATACAATTATTTTTTGTAAATTTAACAATGAACCAAGTTGAATTTTTTACAAATATTTGACAGATATTGCTTGTAAAATGCATTCTTTTGTAAAACTTCTGTAGTCAACAGTAATTTCTTTCAGTAGAGAAGTTATTGTAAGAATTATCACATTCTATGATAAGTATCTATTGAACTCAAAGCACGCGAATGTGTGTATGTGTGTGCACGCGAATGACATGAGGGTGAATAATGAACATTAATTAAAAAGAATATGTGTCCTTACAGCATTTTTTTTTGTGTGTAGAAAAGCTAGTTAAATATTGTCATTCTTTCCCAGAAATGAGAATTTCATGTGTTCTTCCCCTCTCCTAATATTTTTTAAACTAATTTAATGGCCTGTAATTAAATTCTGTGGATGTTTCATGCCAGGGAATGTCATCCCGACACAACGTTTCATGAGAGAATATATTCTGAAATTATAATACGGCGAGTGTGCAAATGTGCAATCCGCCTAAAGACACGCATTTAAAAAAAAAAACTAATGAAGATTATTTTTTCTAGGGAAAATTAATTACTGAAAATATCAAACAGTCGAACAATAAATAATTTTTCTCGTGGCCTATACTCTTAAGCCATATTGGTGTATACGTGAGAAGTTTCACACGGAGGAAGTGAATGTAATTACCTAGACTGTAGGCAGCAGGTACAGAGCCAAATAAGGGGAGTCTCTCTCGTGTGGGGAGCATCACTCGTCGAGACTGCATTCCGAAGTCTAATAAACAGCCCGCTGCGCATACCAACCAAACAAAAACATTTTTACTAGCCCCGACATTCAAGAGAGCGATATATGGCTCTTCTAGACTTACACACAAACAAATTTGTTCGTTGTTACACCTTAACGTATACATTTACATTTGACTGAAACAAAGCGCTGATGCGACTCATGAACCGGGATTTAACCCTTACAGACCCGAGTTAATTTCCGAGCTCAAGCGTTGCAATCGTTTAATTTTATGATGTGCGCTGTACTTGTAATGGACGTGCTTCGCGTAACCAGTGAACAACGTGCTGCGTTTTTGTACTCAGCTGTTAACCTGCCCACTATGTCAACAGAAAAACATTTTGCAATGGAAATAATTGCACACAAGACTACTTTAGAACTTTAAAAAAAAAGTGCACTCGTTCGTGAGATAAGACTATATTAGCGGTTGTTTCAACTATGTATTCTTAAGGCTATCGCCTAGTGGGAGGTGTATTCGCTCGCGCGCGCGTGTGTGTAGCTAAAATCAATTAAGTGAAGCGCTACGGTCAACGCCAGCCGGCATATGTAAAGCGATATCGCCCCTACGCGCGAAATTGTGAACTCGGGCGCAGTGTTCACGCCGTACCTCTGGAGCTATGGGACTTTAAGCTGTAACCCAGTCATTTCACTGGACGCGACATTGTATCAAAGTCCAATGCACTCCTCTATCACAGTTTCGCACGAACTTGGTTCGTATATTTCGAGAAACAGCAGTCTGAAATGGCCATATTCAGTCATGTTGGAGGGCATTAAAACAATGTTTGCAATGGGCGTGATGTCTTGAAAGTACCATACACGACTATTCTGATGTGTGTTTTCTTTTCATAGATAATCATTTGGACGCACGTTTGCTGGTTTCCTAAAAAAAAGAAATCGGCATTTCAGAAACACAGGAACGCAGTTCGAGCACCAGGTAGGAGGCCGCCTCAAGGTAACATCTCGCCTGGGTAGGCCGCGGAGCGGTGTGCAGAGCTCCAGCAGAAAACGTTTTATAAAAAAAACCGTCCAACGTGTCTGAGTGAGGTCTGCTTACGAATAGCACTTACAAAACGTGACGTGTCTGTATACGTTGTTCAGTTCCTCTATTTCTTTCTAAAGCATGTTTTTGTGATAGTGAAAATGGCTCAAACGGGTGTTTTGACTGTCATTTTTTGGTATGAACATTCCATTACAAAATATTTAAAAAAAGGAACTTGGACGTGCGCCAAAGCTTTATTTGTATTATTGCGTCATAAAATGGTAGGGTCTCCGCTGAAAGTCTCATACAGACGCGTTATGGACGGCAAGACTGCACGCCAGTTCAGTGCTTTGCGCGTAGAGGCGATGAGAGAGTCTCCCGAGTTGGTGGCCGTCAACCAGGCGGCCACCTTAACACGCGTGCAGCCTGTAGGTGCGGAACCCTGGCGCACTACCGCCCAGGTTGTTACAGTTGGCCACGAGGTACCGGCGTAGCAAGGAGGACGGGTCCATTGCTTACAGAAGGGGTGCATGTCAGGCGGCGTGCTCATGAAAATTGGGGGAGTAGTGTAAACAGGGCGGCCTCGCTGCTGATGAGCGATGAAGGCGATGGAGCGTGCTCGGCCCGCGGCGACGCGCCGAGGTGAAAGGGCCGGCCATGGCTGAGATATGGCTACAGCCGGGCTGCGAGAACAACTAGGTCAGCCTCGGACACGGTGCCTCCTGCTACAATAAACTTCCCGTAGTAGATTCACGATTACTTCTACTCCAACTATTCTGAAGCCCTGTTAAAGTTATACTTCCAGAATATTCCTCCGCCTCGGGCAAACAAAGCTTAACCACGTGTAGAAAATTACATCAAAGAAGCTAAGCACTGCATTCGCGCGCACTCACTTTAATATTATTTTTTTAAGAAGTATTTATTTTCTCTAAACCTCGTTGTCAAGTGCCGCTAAAATCTCTCTCCCAACTATTTCTTACTAGGCATTACCAAAACACCCATTTTCGCTCTGATTTTATTCACATCAACTATAAATAAAATATCGTCTACAGGTCTAATATACGTAAAAGCTCAATTTAAATTAGGTACTTTTATGTTAACACGAGTAGTAAACGGGTGTGACTTATTACATATCTAGGAAACAACCAAGCCCGTCAAACATGGGTTGATCTTCCGCAGGTATGTTTCAAAAAGTGTGAGGAAACCGTGAATAGATTATAGGATGCTGGAAAGGGCACTCTTAACTTAGGATACTACAAATGTAAGTCAAAAAGTAAGTTTCCCTATTTTTGTAGGTGAACGGGTAACGATAGGTCGAGATACAAAACCAATTTTTATTTTGGCGCCATTCCTTCATTTTTCTGCATAATCGCCTAATTGAGTGTAGCATTTGTCATAGCGTAAAATGAGGTTTTCCATTCCCTGATGATAGAAAATGGCGCCCTGCTCATCGAGCCATTTCACGACTTCGACTTTCACCTTACCGTCGTTGTAAAGCCATCACATCGTAGACGATGATCTTCCACGACGAGTGGAGTTGTTGCACGATAATGCCAGGCCTCACGTCTCCCGCACCACAACAGCTTCGCTGCACACCTGGCATTGGCATCGTGTTAACCATCCACCGTACAGCCGGGAATTGGTACCACCGGACCTTTAACTGTTTGGCAAGATGAAGAAACATCTACAAGGCAGACGGGCAGCCGTATTAAAACCCCGCCGCTTAAAACTCTGAGGAAGCGGAACACACGCGAAGCTAGTTCACGGTGTCTAATATTGTTTACTAGGGATTCCTCTTGAACGAGGCGGGTCGAAAGAACTGCTGTCCAATCGCAGGAGGAGAAAATATAAAGTGTCCAAAGTCTGCCTCGCCCCAGAAAGAATTCCCTTAATACTCGCGGCTCTGCGGATGACAGTGCGAAATATTCTGCGAAGCGTGTAAATTGGCTTGCAGGTGTCGCAGCAGGTGGTAGAAGGTGCGAGGCAACACCGCGTGGCGGTAAGGTAAACGAGGGTGTGGAGCCATTGTGTATACGTCAGCGACGCCTTCACCGGTGAATAGCTGGCTTAACGCCGCGGTGACGCACACCCTCCGGCTGCCTTCATTATTATGCCATCGCCGGGATCCCGCCTTCGCGTAACTTGTAACGAGCACCGCTGTGAGGCGCTAGCGTCGTGATCGTGGTTGCGTGCCAACCCCCACACCCCCTCCGCCCGTTGAATCATACGAACCACAACAAGATGGAGTTACATACAACCACCTCACACAGGTGGAAATTGTTGTATACACTCTTCAGTATTAGCTGAACACTCTTGAAATCAGCGCTTGTGTAGTATCTTTCACCTTAATGACGTTTAAAAAATTTACAGCGCAAGAAATAGCACAAAAAAAATACACTAAAATGCTGAAATATTTGCTCGTTAAGTCATTAACACTTTCAACACAGTGGTATACCATAAGTAACCATTTATTTATATTCCTTCGCTTTTAAAATACCAGTCGTACATATAATCAAATGCATTCTTAAGTCTGGTAGACAAGAAGCACAAGTTGAAAATCATAACACTGAAAACGTCCGCTCGATTGAAAACACGTGAATGAGGTTGATAAACTGATAAACACTATTTATAAAGTTCGCTGCTGTGACACGTGGACGAGGATATGACCTCGGCTTGAACCCAGCGGGCCGTTAACAACGAACCAACAGTACAGTTGACACAAAAGACATCGCGAATGCAATAGGCAACGGCCAATGAAACATTCTACTCCTCACAGACACATAGACGTTTCTCTTCTAGCTTGTTACAGGCGCGCATTATAACGGGCACGCTGACGGGCGTGTGCCCAGTAAAGTTGGCGATGGCGGAGGGAAAGTAGTCCCGTGCCTTAACGTTGCATTAGAAGAGTTCGGTAAACATATACGGAACTAAACTGATTTATTTTGCTTTCTATTTTTTTTAATGCGTATATGTGTAAAAATGAATATTTTTGTATAATATTTACTAGCATATTAATTTTACAGTTTCACTTGACTGACATATGAATAAAGTGATTAGGCCTCTGGCAATCTTAATTTTAGATATCGCGGACTAATACACAACGAGCAAACAAGCAGATCTTAAGCGAGACTTTCGAAATTGCTAAATTAAACGTGAATAGCCTATGTACATTCAGAAAATCTATATTATTTGTTATCATACAGCAGAGGCCATTTTTTTTTTAATAACATAAAAGTTTGCTTGTCGCAAAGATTCACTCCACTGATGACAACATGATTCCAATCAACATTTCTTCAACTTCCGTACATTCCGAGGGCTGGTAACGGCTTGCTCGGCTGCACCTGGCCCAAAAACAATTGCACTGATTGTATAGTAAATGTTTTGTGAGACTGCTGGTAGCTGTTGCGCTGAGATAACATGTTGAAGCTGACTGTGTTTATTGTGGTTTTGATTTCGTAAGTTCATAATAGCATATTAAAATAAAAATTAATTTTGTAAAATTTTATTACTATTTCTCCATTAAGTTGAAGATTTTCGTAAAAATAAAAAAATTCTGTAGCCTGAAGAAACAGGATAATGCTATATTTTTGGAAATTAGATACACTGAAAAAAAGATGCTGGTATTTACAAAGTGGCGTGGATGGATTTGGGCAGCTCTTAAAGCCGAGGTCTTGAGTACCGACGAGGGTGAAGCAAGGTGAGTATGGAACAGCACCAGAATGAAAGGACGGGGGAAACAGGAAATCCCCAAGAAAACCCGTCGACTAGCGGGATCGGCCGGCACGATTCCCACGTGCAAAAATCCGTTTCACCTTACAAACGTGTTGCTTGGTGAAACACCTGTTTGTTTTTGCATCTTGAAGGCGGAGCAGATGAAATGAGAGCAAACAGGTTGTGAAGGACATACCTATGGCTCCCTGCCAAGTTAGGGAGGTGTGGGCGGAGAGGCGCAGGAATGCAATGGTAAGGAAAACGGGAGAACCCCGAAAAAAATCAACCGGCAATTCCGTCACGTTTCCCACGTTCGAGTGGTCTGGACTTGAGTCTCCCGGAGCTCAAGCACTTATAACACCATTGTAGGGGCATAGAGTACATAATAATACAGAGGTGAAACAGCCACTTACAGTATACTGTGAACTCCAACAGCACACGCCAGTAAAATGTTGGAACGCCGCCGTTTGCCAACCAGCGCTTGGTATCCTACTCTACAGCCAATAAGGAATATTTCGAAGCATGCAGTACGTACCCAATCAAACACAAGGGCCATTCCCAAAACCTCGTGCAGCCAATCAGAGAATAGGTAAGCCCACATTAAAGATACCACCACACCATTTCGTATCTACGTACTTATCTAGTCTGTGGAAGGACGCTGGCATTCACAGCCTCTGAAACACTTTGTTAGCGATTCCAACAACTTATATTTAGGGCCCCGAACATTTCGCCGATAAAGTTCAATGCAACCAAACTTCAAAAATGCGCACGCTTCACATTCTTNTATTTAGGGCCCCGAACATTTCGCCGATAAAGTTCAATGCAACCAAACTTCAAAAATGCGCACGCTTCACATTCTTTATCGGTTGAAACTTAGTTGCGAAGATCTGAATTCAGCGAAGACATTTCCTGTCCAGTTGTATTCCAAAACAGTTAAGTCGAGAGCCACTTCCGCATGGTGGTTTTGCGGGCCTATCCGCAGATCACAGACGTTCATTACCGGAGCAACCTAATTGGTACTAGCTCAATCAANTATTTAGGGCCCCGAACATTTCGCCGATAAAGTTCAATGCAACCAAACTTCAAAAATGCGCACGCTTCACATTCTTAATCGGTTGAAACTTAGTTGCGAAGATCTGAATTCAGCGAAGACATTTCCTGTCCAGTTGTATTCCAAAACAGTTAAGTCGAGAGCCACTTCCGCAGGGTGGTTTTGCGGGCCTATCCGCAGATCACAGACGTTCATTACCGGAGCAACCTAATTGGTACTAGCTCAATCAAATACAAGCTGTTCACGGGAAACTGAGCACTTTTCAAAGCACTGCTTAAGGTCTGCTTGTACACTAATTGTGTGTTCTCGCATGATATGTACAATTAACGTGGTCCAAGGAACTGTTCACTTTGTTAATGCGTCGGTCAAGTGAAATTGTATTATTATTATTATTAGAACTACGTATTTTAAAAATTTGCTAATTCTTTTTTTTTCATGTGCAGAAAAACAGAAAGCGAAATAAATAATTTCACTAGCCACAAATGTTTACTTAACACGTTAATTCAAAGTTAAGACATGGAACTACGTTCCCTCCGTCGTCGCCAACTTAAACGTGCGAATGCCACTCAGTGTAACCGTTAAAATAAACGCAGGTAGGGGCAGTGACATTGCTCAAAGGTTGATTTCAAAAGTGCTCAATTAACAGTAAACAGCCTATACCAGAATGTCTTACCTCGAAGACACGCGGGTAAACTGAAAGTGTGTACGTGGGATATTGAAAACTAGATATCGGGGAATTCTTTCCGCATACCTCAGGCGTCCCTAGCAATCACTAACAAACACTTCAACTGGCTCAGAGAATTTGCAAAAAGAGAAAAACATTGCTCAAATAATTTAATAAAGCAAATCTCCAATTACAGAAACTTTCAACTCACGTATTTCTCAGCTGTTGGATTTGTCACTGGGAGCACCTAAAAGTTTCCAAGTCCGTCGCCAACTGAAACAAAACAAGAAAAAAAATCCGTTACAACGTGAGTTTTGACAAACTCTTGACAAAATCTTTTAGATGTGAAAAGAATTTATGGCATGCAGATTTTTAATACGTGTAATATTAAAAATCGGAGGTCACATAAATGGTCTTCCTCTTGGTTTTATATACAAACCGTATTAACTGATATCGCAGCAGCCTATCATATTTATGTTCGTAATTTTGGTAAATTTTTTGTTAACCCCAAACATTCTTATCATTATGCATATGGTAACGGCTCATATTACTTTGTTGTTGAAAGACAAACAATGAGCAGGGANTCAAACATTCTTATCATTATGCATATGGTAACGGCTCATATTACTTTGTTGTTGAAAGACAAACAATGAGCAGGGAGCAGACACTTAGTGGAGGTATCAGAACCGTCAAATAAATAACTTTAAAGCAACTTAAAGAGTTTATAACACCACATAAGTTTTTAAAAATTCTGCTAGATGCTAACGTACATTTAGTGAGGGTCAGTTTTGTTCGTAGTTTGTTTGTTTCCAAGCAAGAATAATTTCGATAACAGCAGAAGACTTGAATTGTACTACCGCACCCAACATAAAAATATGCATTGCAGTGTTTTATAAATGCAGTAAATTAAGTACATTTAATTATAATATTTTAAATTATGAAAACAAAATATTGTAAGTAATTATATAATTGGAGTACTTGTACATAGTACTACCGTTACATTGAATTTAATAATAAAGTTATGATGTAAAACTATTTAAATAAAATTAAGCATTTGACCGTTGTTGCACACTGCAAGGCGGAGTGCTCGATGATCTTCACTGGGGGTAGGTAAGTGTGCTGGAGATCAGCCGCGACCACAGAATCACGTAAGGAGCACGTCTTACGGCGGGCGGGTGTACCCACGCCTTCTTGAACACGTGTCATCTGGTACGTGACCGAGATAAAACGGCCGGATTAAACCTCCCCGTTTTACATCGCCCGAGGATCCTTACAAGGTTGTAGGTGTGAGCACGGCTGACAGATGTTCCCGCCTGTAAGCACACACATAAGGCGGTCGTCTGGTCAGGGGTACGCATGTGTGGGTGAGGCAAATAGCGGTGAAGCGCTACGGGCGACGCCGGCCGGGTATCGCCTCCGCGCGCAAGCTACTGAACTAGCGCGCAGTCGCTTCGTCGTGATCGTACAACTTCGGGAATTTAAGCGGCGCGGCGGCCATATGATTTCATGACTCTGTAGCAAAGTCCACTGCATTCCTCCATAGTAGTTCCATATGTATCCTGTTCATATGTTTTGAGATAAGACAGTCTGGAAAAGCAGTTTTTAGCTACGTTGGAGGACCTCTAAATAATGCCTCCAATATGCTTGATGATTTGGAAGTACCATTCTGTCATCGTTTGAGCTGTGCTTTCTTGTCGTGTATAAGCCTATTGCGTTCTAAACTTGAAATAGTGAAAATTATGCCAAATAAATGAAAACCAGTAAAAATTACACCACTGGTAATCATAACCAGATAACTTATTCATATGATGATTGAATTTCACTGATTTGTGTGCGATTCCCACTACATGCCGAGAATTTCAACATACGTCACTTGTTCCCAGTTCATGTGCTTGATTCGCCAGTCGGTAAAAGTTATCAATTGAATTTCAGAGAATTATATTTCACTAATTGGTGCCACTGATTGGGGCATAGAGTGTGGGGGGGGGGGGCAAGTTTAATAGTTTTGTCAGAAAACGCGTTCAAACATGCTGCAACGCAATTCAGGCGTCAGGTAAGCAATCGCCTTAAGAGCCACATTTGCTCGCACAGATAATACTCCCATCACCTTCCTTTAAAACGGTGAACTGTCGTGCTGGGTGCAACCATGCTACAGAATAGGTAAGTCTACAGAAGCAAAATGACGGGCTGTGGTTGCGTTGATGCGGTGTTGTACCCAATCGCTAATTGGCTGCGCGAAGTTCTGGTACTCAATGATGCTGTGCCTGAGTGGCTGCTGGGCGTGGAGAAACGTTTNAATTGGCTGCGCGAAGTTCTGGTACTCAATGATGCTGTGCCTGAGTGGCTGCTGGGCGTGGAGAAACGTTTCCTATTGGCTGGCCTGTCGGCTGGAAAGTAAGTTACCAGGCGCTGATTGGCGAACGGCGATCCGACATGTTGCTGACCAGTGTGCGGCTGGAGTTCGCGATTTAAGCTCCTGTTTCACTTCTGTATTCTCAACAAAAATAGCCGCAGATTAACATATAATTTCAGGCGCTGCAATAAAAAACATTTTTGTCCAGACGTATGCTCGTGCCAGCATAACGCTCTCCACACACCGACATGCTAAAATTCACGGGATAGGAATGGTAATCGTGTAGGCTCTCCTCTAGCCCAGCTAAGTGTAGCAGGAACTTGGGTGCGAATGGGCACCCCCCCCCTCCCTCGGCCAATAAATGTACATATCAGGCGAACGAGGTGGTCACACTAGTCGTTGAAACTCTCCATAATGCTCCTCGAACCAATCATGGACAACTTGGGCCGATGGCACAGTGCATTATCCTGTTGGAATATCCCACCATTGTGAGGGTACATGGAGTCCATGAAGGGCTGCAGTGCAATGTCATGACCAGCGCACACTCACTCACACGATATCAGAGCACAACTGATACAGGTCTGGGGACTTGCAAGACGTGACGGTATGGTGGAGCCACCCTTTACGTACTGCTATCTCATGATTTTTGGCATGCCAGTGTATAACGGGGACAGTGTATAACGGGACCAATGGAAACGTTTATGTTTTGAAAACAGCTGTCACTGAGAATGCTGAGTGTAGTGTCACTAACGAATGATACGGCCACGCATGGGCGGACCTCCCTCATTTGGACACTGTTCCCTGCCGCATTCAGTGCAGAACATTAAGGCTCCCGCCTACCTGGAGCTTGTTTCCGCGTTTGAGACCGAGAAGCGCGGGAGCGATAAGGACGACACTGCGACGCGCATCAAGTGCGCCATTGCCGCTAAGCGCAAGGCTCTGAACTGACGTGCAGTGTTATCGTCGTGCTGCGTGTACCTATGGGACTTTCAGCGGTGACCCTATTATTTTATTGCTGGAAAGTCTGCAGGAGGGTTCAGTGCAGGACTCTTGAGTAGTTAAGTATGTATCTGATGCGTATATTTTGAGATACATCGCTTTGAAAAAGCTGGTTTTAACAGGTTTTGAGTACTCTGAAATTGTGTTTCTAACGTGCGTAGGACAGCATATTGAATGCATGTTTGATAGTTTCATGGAAAAACGTGTATCTCAAAACACTCTGCAACGCTTTCCAAGCTCCAGCTGCATAGTCCGTAAGTGCATTTATTCGGTGCATGGAATGTGCTGTTGCCGGACGTCGAACACACCTAGGAGCATACAAGTTGTGGCGACTTAGACGCTAGTGAGCTCGCTTGACGTCCGCCCACAGCGTGTTGCGTCCAATTAGTCAGCCGCCATCCTTGGGCGTCCATGTTGGGGCAGACGGCGGGGAGTCCTACAAGCCGGACGAATTACGATCTCCGGCTGTAATAGTATCAGCATTACACGCATTCGCATTACAAATGAAATACGGCCGGCCGCCTGTCCCGGACACGGAACACGAGGCAACGCGACAGGCGAGACAAACCCTGTGGTCCGCGGTGAGCCCCAGCCACACGTGCCTGCAATATGGGGGGAAGACGTTCGCCAATCAGCGCCTATCTCGCCGGATGACAGCCAAATCGAACGGCGAGACGTCGAGAATCTCATGGGTAGGCTGAATTCTACGCTTATGCATACTGCACTCTAAACATGAAATAGTACAAAAGGATCAAAATCGGTGCCAGATAACTGATTGTTATAATACCTGAATTTCACTTATATGCGATTCCCACTGAAAGTCGAGAATTCCAGTACCATAAATCACTGGTGACCAGTTCGTTTGATTCGTCAGTCGGAAGTAGGTTAACAACTGCCTTAACGGCGTTTCTCTGACTAACATCACTCATTAGGGCTGAGAGTGTGGAGCTCCAGCT
Source organism: Clitarchus hookeri (assembly GCA_002778355.1). Taxonomy (NCBI): domain Eukaryota; kingdom Metazoa; phylum Arthropoda; class Insecta; order Phasmatodea; family Phasmatidae; genus Clitarchus; species Clitarchus hookeri. The sequence goes on along the minus strand of NQII01004626.1, from coordinate 151,489 downwards.
TTTTTCCCATTGGCTGCTGTCCGGTATTTTAGCACAGACAAGGTGACACGGATTTCGTCTTTGTTACTTCGAGGGTAATCCTGCAATACGTGTCGAATTATTTTACAGCAGGCACAGAAACAGAGCAAATACGTATTCATAGACGAAACAGCTGATACCCCGAGCTTCGGGCGCACGCGCCAGCAAAACTGCGTCACTGGCTAGCAAGATGTCGGGAGGCCGTTCGCCATCTGCGCCTGGTAACCTACTTGCCAGCTGGCAGGCCGACCAATCAGGAACAAGGCCGCTTCCGACGCCTCCCGCACACGTATAGGGGGAGTGAAATATTTTGTCCTTAAAACCAAATTATTTTATTGTTGTTATTTGGTTGCTTCAAGCAAAGATTTGTTTGGTGAAAGCAAAGATTTGTTTGGCTCTACGTACATTAAACAGTTTCAGTTACTATACAAAAATTGTAACCCCGGCTGAGATTTGAAATTTGAACCTAGAGCATCTGTACCCGAGCGCTAAAGCTAAAGGCACTGCATACGAAAATGAAATGTTTTTAATACATACATTTCAAATACTGGACAACGTGCGCAAATAAATGTTACACATTTTACAGCTTCAGTTTTCAGTTTGCTGTTCAACTCGTTTTGTTAGGATATTGACACCATTATTTAGTATTAATAAATGCACTAACAAACACTCTTGCTATCCTAATCGTCACAAAAATGCAAGCAAACGCTCGAGACGTGTTTTCGAACGAATAAAACCAAATGAGAGCCCAAACAAATATGTAGGCTTGATTCAACTAGATATTTTGTTGACTCAACAACCAAATTTTCTTTTGTTTATGCAATCGCGTATTTGGTTAGATGAACAAAAATAATTTTGTTGCTTTTCAAGTTTTGTCTACTCAACAAAATATGTTGTTGTGTCAACTAAACACATTTTTGACTCTATACGAAATGTTTGGTTGGCTGTTCTGTCAGCGCAGCCAATCAGGGAATCAGTACGGCCACATCAAAGGAACCGCCATGCTATTCCGCCTTCTATGTGGTCATATTTTGCGTGGCCGAGTCCTGCTCGGGAGATGTAAACAAGACTGGAGGAAATGTAAACAACTGTGCCAGTTTTACTGCTTCGCTGTTTATCCCAATGCAAGAATTTGAAATGAACATCGAGGGGAAAAAAAAGCAATCACTGTCCTCGGCATCAACCGACAAAAACCACCAATGGAAGATGACAATGATATCATCAGGCGACAAGTCACGTTTTTCTGTACATTCGCTATCAGTGAAAAAAAAAAATTCTCTGCTCCAATATGTGCACACCTTAACGTTAACTTCTACGTACTTTCAGTCATGTTGGCCACGAAATTAAATAGTAGTTATAAAATGTGTGTAGACAAACATAAAACGTCTCAATCGGCAGCCTCTGGAAACGGCGTCCATTTTGTTTACGTACAGTAGAACTGTGATTGATGTAAAGTCTATTCACTGAATATTCACACTTTTTTAAAAAAAACTTAGAAAAATAATTCCATGTACGAGATATTTCGTGGTTTCCAAAATACGTCATATACCAAAAACATTTCTTTCTTCCATTATCACGTAACTGCATTCGTTTTAAGATAAATCAAATGTTCACATACATTCTCTAAATTTTAATATTTCTCATATAAGCAATACGAATTAAAACTGAAACAAAAGAGGTATGTTGGTAATGGCTAGTTAGGAATAGTTCTTAAATAAAATACATATCTGAGTTATTTTACTATATATGTAAACTTTTCTTGCACATGCATTTCTGTTTTCAAGTAGCATTTTTAAATATACATTTCTTTATATATTAAAATATACTGTTTTGGTTGTGTGCATAAATATGGTGCATGGTTAAGTCCTTCCTCCCAACTCAGCTTTTAATAAATTACTTAAAAGTTAATTGCACCAATGTTAAGGAAAGTAGGCTCATTAGTTATATCAGCAACTTCTTGTTTCTTTGGCATTTTTTGTCAAGACTCGTTCACTGTTTGTTTACAAGCTGCGGAAGGATACGTAGTCAGAAGTCGGAAAGTAGAACCTAATCACGGCTTCCGAAAATTTGGAAATTCTAGTGTATTCGCAGTATATTTACACTCTTTGACTCAAGATTTCGAAAAATCTCCATGTACGATGTTTTTGGTTGTGTCCTGAATATTCATTCAACACAAGCCTCTTATCCTTCTGTTAACATAAAAGTATCTTATTTCTGGTTACACTAAACCTTTACTTAAATTTTATACATAAAATTTAATATTTCATTTATAATTAGTACGAACAAAAACGGAGAGAAAATATGAGTGTTGTCAAAGGCCTAGTAAGAAATAGTTCTCACGCAAAATGTTATTAAAGCGAGTGCGCATGAATACCGTGTGTTGTCTCTTTAGTGTAATTTTCTAGACTTGGTTTGTCTGCACGAGGAGGAATATCCTGAAAGTAGAACTTTAGCACAGCGTCACAAACGTTTGAAACTATCACGACTGGAATATAATTTGTGCCGTTCCTTTTCCGCGAAAAGGCTTGCGGGCAGGCTGAACAACAAAATACCCTGTGGTCACACACATAAATTTCATTTGCTTATTGGCCACGCGTATGTGCGAGAAGACATCTTGTTACGCGGCTGAGCGAATTAGAATTAAAATACCCCGTAACTGAATGTGAATCGCGGGCAGACAGCTAAGGCGCGTAACAGTTTTAGAAAAAATACAGTCAAGAAAGTGGAAGCGAGCTGAAGTGATTTGGTGGACAGCTAGTCGTGAAATCGTCTCACAAAAAAAACAAGTGCCCCTAGCTACAAAAGTTAGACACATTGGAAAAATTGCGAAGACATTTCTAGAGTCAACATATATTCCGAAACACCGTAGCTTCCTGATCCTATTACGATTGGATGATGCAGTTTTGACTTTGATAGGCATTTTACAAACCACTCATCATTTCGCGCTGTAATTCAGTTCCCAGGCCGACGGCACACAAGAATATGTTAGTTCCACGTGTGTCATTTGACAACCGCTCAACCAGCATGCTCTGCAGGACTCACAACCAATAGTAAACATTGAGCATTCCGGTGTCTCCACTCCGTGTGTCCGGGTGTAACAGGAGAATGAGTTCTGTCTGTGGCAGCAGACAATGAACACGTTGCCTCTGCTAGAGTGTGTAGAGGACTGTGCAGTCTAGCTCAGTGTGTCTTACAACACGGATTGGTAGGGTCTCTACCAATCAGTGCCTGGGGCCGAGGTGGTGTAGTGACTACTCGCCATCCACCTAGGCGAACCGGATTCGATCCCCGGCGGAGCCGCTCCCGGATTTTCGCATGTGGGAATCATGCCGGACGATGCCGCTGGTCAGAGGGTTTTCTCGGGGATCTCATGTCTCCCCTACCCCTTCACTCCGGCGCTCCTTCACACTCACCTCACTTCACCCTCATAGGCTCTCAAGACCTCGACGTTAAGATCGGCCTAAATCTCTCTCCATCAATCAGTGATGGCTTTGGTCAAACGAACAGGCACGCCATTTCGCATTTGTTTGTCTGCCTGTTCCGTGTCTGTGATGTGCAGCGCGCTGTGCCTTAATGTGAACAGCACAGCGGAAAAAATTTGTGAATATCAACGGCGTCAACACGGCGGCGCAACGACAGCATTTCAAGTCGCTGGAGTGAAATGGAAGCGGGGACAGCGACAGGGCGTCAGCTGCTCTCTATTGAGCGATCTGCGAACTGCGTGTGTGACGTTCGCATTCTGCACAGCGTCCAATGATTTTCGTACCAATACCGATACTATTATTATTTACCGAACGAATTTATTACGAAACAACGAAGTGTTTAGATTATATAATTGTGTCGCCAGTTTTGTTCTCGTAAGTTGTTTCGCCAGCAGCACCAGAAATATTGGGCATGCAACGAGTTTATCAAATCTATGCGAGAGCCGTCCGAACTTTCAACTGTACAACTACCCACCCCTATAACAATCAATGAAAAACTTTCACGGTGTTCAGTAAAATATGAATTCATCAAAAACGAAAAAGCAGATGGCGTATAACATCGATAATAAACAAACTATATTATTTGGACAGAAACCTCCTTCAGTATTCGATGCTAGGATAGTATTGTACTATGATCACAATAAATACGTTCAATTGTGCACCAGTCGCGAAAAGGTTAGATCTTAATTTAACATACGTTATAACGTGCTTAATGAGATGGCCCGACATTTTGAAGAAGTTTACTTATTGCCTTCATATAAATTCCATACGAACTGGGAGCCAGTTTTCTGATGTTTCTACAATTTTCTTCTAGAAGTGTTACCACAAGCTAAATTACGTACATACACAGCGGTTCGTTTCGAACTTATGGTCTTTAAAGTTACTGGTGTCTGGAAATAATTGTTTCATTTAAGCCGCGAACTTCCAGTGATACAAAAGCGTACAGGCCCTACCATTTCGCGTTATATGACGTCCCCAAGCTATACTCCACAGTCTTCTACACATTCGAGCAGAGGTCACTTGTTCATTGGGTGCCGTCACAGACACAACTCATTTTGAGAAACGTGCAAAATTCGCGTTATTATTTCGAGACAAGCCAGACGTAAATGCCGCATACCTACATGAGCGCAGTCCGTGATTACATTGGCTGATGACTCAACACGAGCTAATGTAAGATGGTGACCATCTTACAGGAGATTTTTCACTATTATTATTGGCTAAAAGAGCGCTTCAGGTCCTGTCCCACAAATTGTTAACCAATGACAGAAGTTGTACGAGTGTACAACACCTTGGAGTATAGCCTGATGTCGGATAATAGCGCGAATTTTGCACGTCTACTAATTCTCCTGTTACACCCGGACACACGGAATGAAGCCACCAGAGTGTTGGGTGTTTACTATTGGTCGTGAGTCCTGCAGGGCGTGTCGGATAAGCGGAGGTCCAATGAAACACGTGGAACTAACACATACTTGTATGCCATCTACGTTGACACCGAATTGTAACGCGAAATTATAGGTTGTCTACAGTGCAACATTTGTACTATTTTACGTTTCTCCCAGACTACGTGTTCTCTTTAGCTGGGGGCATAAAGATGACCTATATGCTAGAATAAAGTAGTTGTTTGCTAAGCCACTGGAGTCGCATCTGAAAGGACCCGGGTTCGGTTGCCCAGTTCTGCTTTCTTGATTGGTCTGTGATTTTTCCGAAGTCGCCCCAGGCGAATGCTGGGATGGTTCCTTAAAACGGGACATGACCGATTCCTTCCCCGTTCCTTCTTCTCCGAGCAACTTGCTCGGTCTCTAATGATCTCGCTGTCGACGAGACGTTAAGCCCTATTTACCTACGCACCTACCTAATCTGTTTGTGCACTGGCTGTACACGTCTGTACACGGCTATTTGAACACTTTTGAAATCAACCCCTGTAAAATGTCACTGCCCTTGTCTGCATGTATTTTAACGGGCACACTGACTGGCATGCGGCCAGTAAAGTTGGTAACTACGGAAGAAAGTAGCTCCACTTCTTAACGGTCAATTGAAATTGTTAGGCAAACATGCGTTTCTTTCGCTTTCTTGTTTTCCCAATGAATACAAGTGTAAAACGTGGTAAATTAAAAAAAAATACTTTTCTAATAATTTTACACTTTTATTTGACCGACGCATGATTCAAAGTGACTAGGCAATTTTAATTTTACATATGGTGGAAGATTACACAATGTGAAAACAAGTAGACCTTAAGCGGGACATTCGAAAGTGCTCAGTTTACCGTGAACAGGCTATAGTCCGTGTTACACCCGAACATAACTCGCGATAGACTACAGATTCCACGTACAGAACCTGCCTGTGTTTCTGCACACAAAGCACAGCGCGACTCCAGTCTCGGCAAGCAATCTCTTCTGTCCTGGAGAGTTCGCTCTCCTGTTGATATCACGCACGACGCAGATAAAAGCCTCATCCCAGTAAGGTTGTGGATTGTGTACCGAAGCTGTACGAGTGTTTCAGACGTCACACTTAACACAAATCCCTAGTAAAAAAAAACAGCTTATGCCTCGAAGTCACGCCCGGCCATAAGAAAGTATTTCGACGGCGACGGGAAACATTGCGACGGCGACGGGAAACATTGCGACGGCGACGGGAAACATTGCGACGGCGACGGGAAACATTGCGACGGCGACGGGAAACATTGCGACGGCGACGGGAAACATTGCGACGGCGACGGGAAACATTGCGACGGCGACGGGAAACATTGCGACGGCGACGGGAAACATTGCGACGGCGACGGGAAACATTGCGACGGCGACGGGAAACATTGCGACGGCGACGGGAAACATTGCGACGGCGACGGGAAACATTGCGACGGCGACGGGAAACATTGCGACGGCGACGGGAAACATTGCGACGGCGACGGGAAACATTGCGACGGCGACGGGAAACATTGCGACGGCAACGGGAAACATTGCGACGGCGACGGGAAGCATTGCGACCACGACGGGAAGCATTGCGACGGCGAGGTGAAACAATGCGACGGCGAGGTGAAACATTGCGACGGCAACGGGAAACATTGAGACGGCGACGTGAAACATTGCGACGGCGACGGGAAACATTGCGACGGCGACGGGAAACATTGCGACGGCGACGGGAAACATTGCGACGGCGACGGGAAACATTGCGACGGCGACGGGAAACATTGCGACGGCGACGGGAAACATTGCGACGGCGACGGGAAACATTGCGACGGCGACGGGAAACATTGCGACGGCGACGGGAAACATTGCGACGGCGACGGGAAACATTGCGACGGCGACGGGAAACATTGCGACGGCGACGGGAAACATTGCGACGGCGACGGGAAACATTGCGACGGCGACGGGAAACATTGCGACGGCAACGGGAAACATTGCGACGGCGACGGGAAACATTGCGACGGCGACGGGAAGCATTGCGACGGCGACGGGAAACATTGCGAAGGCGACGGGAAACAGCATAAACAAACGTCGCGTGTGTTCCATTTTATTACAATTTTGAGCGGTGACTATAGGGTTTTTATACAGCAATCTGTTCAGAAAAGATACAGCATTGTCGCTATAGTTAAAACACTGTTTTACATAAGAATAAATATCGTAAACAGGGGACTACTTACAGCGATGTTTAATGACTTTGAAACTTTTCAACGGCCACATTTATGTTTCAATAACCACATTTTTTCATTGGCAACAAAATATCGACTTTCATTTTTGTCTTGAAAAATATTTACAATGAAATATTCTATACTTTCTTGGAAATTATTACAGACACAGCTGCTTACAATGAGTTAAGTCCTTCCTACCAACTCGGGATTTAATACATTACGTAAAAGTTAATTGCGCCAATGTTGAGGAAAGTAGGCTCATTAATTATATCAGTAACTTCTGGTTTTTTTGGCGTTTTTTTTCCAAGACTCGTTTACTGTTTGTTTACATGCGGCGGAAGAATACGTAGTCACTAGCCGGAAAGTACAGCCTAATCAGGGCTTCCGGTCAATGTTGGGTACGTGCGCAGAAGTCGAATAAGCGGTCTATCTCACCTTTAATCCATAGCACCTGCACGCGGAGACCTACCGCGAAAATATTTACTATAATTGTTTTACAGTTACTTCCAACTTGTCTGAAGCCCTGCTAAAGTTATACTTCCAGGATATTCCCCGCCTCGCGCAAACAAAGCTCAACCAAATCTAGAGAATTAAACCAAAGAGACAAGCACCGCATTCGTGCGCACTCAGCGTACTAATATTTTGCAGTTGTGCTATTTCTTACTAGGCGTTACCAACACGCCTATATTCTCTTTGATTTATTCATATTGATTATAAATTAAATATCATAATTCATAGATAAAATATAAACAGTAGCTCAATTCGTCCAAAGATAATGTAAGTATATGTTGACGCAGGTATAAAATGCTCGTGACACATGAAATACATAGGAAACTACCAATCACGTCGTACGTGCGGCACAGTGACTGGCGTGCGCTGGGTAATAACGGAAGAGAAGTAGTTCCATGTCTTAATGTTGAATTAAAAGTATCAGTATTCAGTAAATACTGAAACTATTTATTTGCTTTCTGCTTTTTTTTTTTTTAGTGCGTGTAAGTGTAACAACTAGAACAGTTGTAAAATATTTGCTCTTCTAGTGATTTCACAGATTGACCTGACCGACGGCTGGGTAATGATCAGGCCCATGCCAGTGTTTATTTTTCATACGGAGTAATAATACATAATATGCATAACAGTAGATCGTCAGGAGGGCTTTCAAAATAGTTCAGTTCACCGAGAACACCCTATACGCGCATATACGACCACGTACTACTTAACCCTTGCACACCGGATTCGAACCTTTCAGTGTCTACATTCACGATCGAGGACACGTGCGTGAAGGATGTTTCATATGGTCAGCACCGTACACGACAGTGAATCAGGAGCCGGTGTTTAGGAAGTCGTCTCGTGAGAAATCCGATTTGTTGAAGTTTCTGCGTCTCTCATTTGTGAATGGTCAATGTTGACGTCAGCGGACACACAACCCGCGTTGTTCACTGGTTGCCAGAAGCACACCTGACACAATTACACCAGGTACATTACAATATGAAGAGATTGCAACGCTTGAGCTCGTCAATTTATTCGGGACATAAGAGGTTAATTTACAGTTGCAGGTGTTGATGAAGAACAGAAATTTTTTTATGCGTGCTTTTCCCTGACTCCTCCATACACGTTGCACGTGAAGGCTATATTTGACTGGTGCTGTACAATTTGTTCATAAAAGACGCTAATCCTCTACGTTGTGACTGCTGAAGCTTACAGTTTATTGGCCCTGATAACGAAACGAGTTCTCTGCCAGCTTAAGTACAGCACGCATCAGAAAAATGTCTTATTCACAATACTAGAAACGATTAATTAGTGTAGGGATGAAGGAGTTACGTCGACAAAGCTATTGATTCACTACCACAACGCATAAGTTGTAGGGTTTGTGTTGTGTTTTCGAAACGAAAAAAAAAAAACCATCCAAAACGTAGAACATTAACCCGGTTTATAAATAACTATCCCACAGAGTAGATGAATGGGAATTGACTCCCACATGACTCGCTTATAGCTTGTCTTGAATGCTAGCGAATGGCAGGAACATCCAATCCTTGCGGAGAAAAAGATTTCAGTGTAGTTGTATTTAAAAAGAAAACACAAGCTAAGATCCAATCCCGCGATTGGTTGGTTTAAATCGATACGCGTTTTAGGTGCCTTTCCGTGAATCATAGACGTTCTGTACCGGAATAACACAATTCTAATTGCCTGGGTCGAGTACCACGTCTTCTGATAAAAACACCGTCGGGTCCTGCAGATGTGCAAGTAGAACATTAGGATGTCTGGTTTGCGTGGAACTCTTGCAGAGAATGGGGCAAGCCGTAATGCAGTTGGAATCCACTCCCGGGCAGGGTATTCTCGGGACAAAGGTTGGTACGGAGAGCGCCGCTGTACGATCACTGCCTCTATCGTTTCGTAAAGCCACGGCGCAGATGAAGACTCTCTTCGCGCCGCGCTGTACTCACCAGGGTCACGTGCTCCGTTGTGAGCGGGCACAATCACGTCCCAGCCATAAATCAAAAGCCGGCAGCTTTGTTACGAGCGGGCCCGCCGGCTACTCTCCGTCCTAGTTTCACAGCGCCATACGAATATTAACTTCTGTGCGCGGACAACGTCCGTAATCGCCTTACCGCGCTCTCGGCGAGCGGGAATCAAAACTAGTTAGAGTGGAACCGAGCCAACGAAGAGCGTGGATACCATAAGGGTGGTTCAGTGGGGCAGTATATTCACACTTTCCGAATGGAACCTTTGAAAAATCCCCCCATGCATTAATTATTTGGTTGTTTCCCAAATATGCATGTGTCGCAAGCGTTTTATAGTTCTGTTGCCATAAAAGTGTTTTATTTTTGGTTGAACGGAACGTTTGCTCATATTTCACCCATCAATAGAAATATTCATGTTATAATCAATAGGAATAAAACCACAGTGATAAAAAATGTGTGTTGGTAGCTACTAGTAAGAAATAGTTCTCGTGTGAAATATAATTAAACTGAGCGCGTGCGAATGCGGTGCGTTGTCCATTTGATGAAATTTTGTAGACTTGGTCAAAGATTTGTTTGAATGAGGAGGAATAGTCCGAAAATAGAAGGGCTTGGGGAAAGTTTGAAGTAACCATACATGAACTTTACCTCTGCTTTGCAACGTTATAGACATCCTGGGAATACTCCGGTGCGTCAAAAGACGAAGTGGTATTTTATTAAATAAAACTAGTCTTAACTTATTTACAATATAAATCCGCGCGATCCCGCTTTAACCCGTTCGGCCACGCATTAATTTGTGACAGGAAGTGTTGCGATAGTGTAATATTCTGATGTGTGATGAACCTGTGTCTAGTGTGCTTTTTGCAGCCAGTGAACAACGTGCTGCGTAATCAAAGACGTTTCCATCAGCCATTCATAAACGAGAGTTGTGGTAACGTTCACCAATCAGAATACCAGCTGCGAACACTGTCAAGGCATCGGGCACTGATTACTAGATGTGTACAGCTCTGCCCATAAGTATTGTTCATGTGCAACATGTCCACGGTGACCGAACGTGTTAAGGCGAATCGGAAAAAAAAGCCGTGCCGTGTTAGAACACACAAAATGATCATCAAGTAGTTGGCACACTCTCTCTAAACCATTTTCAGTCTACGTAAAGTAACAGCAAAATAGGTTAAGCTCCAGTAATGCGCTGTGATTACAAGTTTTGAGACCTCCAACGAGCATTCCGCGAATTTATTCGGTATCAGGGTAGACTTGAAGCATGTATTTCCTTGTCGCAGTACTATGATTGCACCGCAGTTCCTTGGGCACGTCCTGTGTAACCATCAGCCAGGGAACAGTAGTGTGACCACAAGTCGTGAAGAATGCAGTATTACAAAGTATTTAATAATACGCATGTGAAATAGCCGCTTGTTCCACGAACTACAGCCGCAATATGGCGTCACTATAGCCAGCGACATCTCGGAACACCGTCCGCCAATCAGTGCCTGGTAACGTACTCGCCAGTCGGCAGCACAGCCAATGGGAAATCTTCCGCGGGACACAGTAGCCAGTCAGACAGAAGGCCTGTTCCCAAAGCTTCCCGCAGTCAATCAGATGATGGGTACGGCCGCATAAAGGAACCGCCACGCCATTTCGTCACTGTGTACTTGTCTACTCGGTTATAAAGGCTGTTCACGATAAAGTGAGCATTTTTGAAATCAACCTTAGAAAAACGTCACTGCTCCTACTTACCTGCCTATATTTTAATGGGCGCACCGAGTGACATGCGCCCAGTGAAATTGGAAACGATAGAGGGAAAATAGTTCCCTGTCTTAACGTCGAATTGAAAGTGTTGGGTAAACATATGTAAAAACTTAAATTATTACTTCCAGTTTTTTTTTATCCATTTAAGTGTAAGAATTAGCAGATGTGTAAAATATTCACTTTCTAATACTTTCACAGTTTCATTTGACCGACGCATGAATAAAGTGACCAGGCCCATGGCAATGTTAAATATATATAACGTGGAAGAATACACAACGTGCATGCAAGCAGATCTAAAGCAGGGCTTTCAAAAGTGCTCAGTTTACCGTGAACAACCTATATAGACTTGCACTTGTACAATATGAGAAATACTTCCTTCTCCAACCTCTTTTTCCCTCTCAACGCGAGTCTAGGTCCGCTCCTACCTCGCAATGGTTCACGGTGCCGTCAATTTATTCGGAAGTCATTGGCACGTCATTGACTGAGTTTTTGCTGAGTAGGGCCGTGTTCAATTACCTGCCTACAGTAAACACAGTTGCTAGAAAACTCGTGCGATGTTGTTCCACTACTAAGCACATTCTTCACTGGAGCAGCGACCGTGCGCTAATTTCGTCACGTTATCTGGAAATAGAGATGGAGACTACGTGGCATTCAAACATATTCCGCACGCCGTGAACTTACTTCGCGTAATCTAATGTTAAATCTCGTTGTACACGTACCGTATCTTAACCGTACTGGAAACTACACAGATACAACTTTTACAAACACGCTTGCACTAACGAAGGGCGCCGCTGAAGATCTCTTAGCTTTATAACCCAACTGGAGGCACGTTACCGCAAGCAATTCGCGACAATACGTCACGTATGTGCACGAAGAACTTTGCTCCAGGCCACGTGCAGTTGATGCGTCTGTGGCGAAGGATCAGAACTACTTCCTCGCACGTACTGCGCATTGTAGAGGTGACT
>NQII01004626.1:116634-127660 GCA_002778355.1 Clitarchus hookeri | reverse complement strand
TCACAGGTAATGCTAAGATATGACATAAAAAAGTATCGGCACCGTTAGTGGCCCAACCCAGAACCAATTAGGAATGGTCAATGCTGTCGACACCGCCATCCTGCATGCATTTCGCCATGAATAGGTAAGCAGCGGCAGCGCGCACTACATGATCGACGATCAACAACTGATGCTGCCAGAAATAATGTCCCTGCGGGAGTGGGCGACAACCAACCTAGTGGTAATTAATAAAAAAACTAATAATGCCAGCAGACAGCCATCCACACGCATGCAGGATGACTGCAAGCTCTAGCAGCCATAAATGTTAAGTAACACACCACTAAATACTGGCTGGTACCTCCCTCATGTATACGAAGTAACACATCCCACTGAATATTAAGCAATGCCCATTAGAGCAGATGGCATGCCCGGACGTTCTCCAAGAACATTACACATGTCATAGTATTACAAGTCAGAAATATAGACTGATAGCATATCTCCCAAGAGGTAATTCACATATGTAGCCCACAGCCCCACTGTAGGAAAGGAGGAGCAGGTGGCCATTATCAACTGTGGCCATCAGACCTTCAGGAATGTTAACAGGCACCCAAACTGAATGCAGCCCCTATTCCCAAAAAACCTCTGTGAGAACACACTACATGCCCAGCCGGGAATAATCACAGGGGCGAGGTGCGAGGCCATTATTAACGCCTGTCCATGCCCAGCCCCAGTCCACTACATTATCAACCTGGAAATAAATAAACACAGGCACAATAATATAATACACAGGGAGGGTCGATGGGACCGAGAAGAAATGTGAGAGAGAATACAGAGTCGAGTAGCCCTTCGCACGTTCCACCAGACCGGTCAGTCGAGACGTCCATCGTTGTAGAGATTTCTCTGTTGCGTCCACAGCCAAAATGGATTCAGACCGTTCCACCTTTCCATCTTTCGCATCAGCATCATCCTCTTTGCAGTCATCCTTAAGTTCTTCACAGCATCTCCATAGTCTAACACACCTATGTTGCAAGTCCTGCACTACAGTGTGGTATCTGTGACCAGGCGTTTATAGTCTGCAAAAATGACTGCATCATGAGCATAACAGTCAGCTTAACCCATTCTTGTCTGCACAACAAAATAATATGTGCGATATGTGTGGGAAGACATTAGACTGTACTGACAAACTCGCCACCCATCTCATAACATGCATAGGTCAGATCGAACAGGATGCATCGGCCCCTTCAAAGTTATGCAATGAGGTTTCAACCACTCTGGAGTAGCGTAGACATGAGCATGGCTGGTGGACGAACCTCGATCACGCATCTTTGGAATGCGACAAGTGTGGGAGGCAGTTTATGAGAGCAGATAAACTGCATGTTCACGGTATCAAATGCAATGCCACCATTGCCCCTCCAGCGAAGCATCAGTGTATTGATGCTTCCTCCCCAAAGCCCAGCCCTTCTGTTCCCGCCTGCCTCATTGCAGCAGAGGGCAGGTCTCGTCGTAGAGTAGCCATTGGTGCTGGCGAGGCCAATGCCTATGACTTCGTGGAGGCGGAGAGTGCATTTCTAGGTACAATGGTAATGTACATGTCTGAGAATACATCGAGCTAGGCGACAGATATTTGCGGCCACCTGGATAACATGAAAGATTGGATCATCGGTGAACTGGAGAATGTAATCAAGGACAGAGGTGGAATCAAATTTAATGTATTTCTGTAATGTTTGCATGGCAAGACAGAGCCCCATGATGGCGAATCTGACCAGCGCGCCTACAAGACAAAAAACCTACCCCTCTACAACATTAGTATCATTGAAGATGCTGTTTCGGTTGCCATTGCCAAGATATGCCAGGAGGACGAATATATGGAGAAGGGAAGTGGCTGGACCCTCACTTATGGGAAACAGCTTCAGCTGGGAGTCAACAAGCTTGACCCACTGAGAGTATCCTTATACATCGACCTGCCTGCACACATTGCAGATAAGAATGCAATTATTAGCCCGCAGAACAACAACCAGCAGTGAGAAAATTGGCAATCCTGACATGTCGAGGGCCAGGATCGTGAACATGTCGACCAGCGCTACTATGCACTGGAGAAGCGACTCAATTTCAGTGGGTTTGAGTTCCCCACCCCTTTGCATCAAATGCCGTTTTTCGAGGAATAATCCTGGCATCAGTGTGAAAATATTTGCTCTTGACGAAAATAACAAGGTGGTTCCTATACACATGTCGAAGGAAGAACTGACCCAGCATTCGACTTATTACTTTTGAAGACTGAGAACAAGAACTCACATTATTGCTACGTTTCTGATTTATCCCGCCTGGTACATTCGCAGGTAACATCACACATGGGATTGGTGCACATCTGCAAGCGATGTCTCAAGGGGTACGATAATCAACCTCGCATGACAAGGTTTACAGGTGCAGAGACAATGCCTGAGCACAGGAGGTATTGCAATTAACATGCACCAGTGCGTGCAGAAATGCCTCAGCCAGAGAATAATGGCAATCCTCCCGTGCTTAAGTTCGCCAACTACCAGAATTCGGAAAAAGTACCGATAGTGGTATACACTGACTTTGAAGCTATGTTAGTCCCGGTATAGTCATGTCTGCCGAACTTGATACCTCATATACTTACAGGTACCAGAAACATGAGCCGTACAGCTATGGTATTTACATCAAAATCGACTATAGTATGATTCCCGCCTCAAAGATGTCCCAACTGCATTGTGATGTTAGTATATATCGAGGGGAAGATGCTACACAGAAGTTTATGGAAGAAATTGTTCACATTGGCAATCAGGTGAAAGATATTTACGCTCAGTCAGAGCCAATGAGAGCGCTAACAAGCGACGAGAAGTTCGCCTATGCTCTAGCCAGTGCCTACTTCCACTGATCTGGCCCCTTCACTCCAGCGAACCGTAAAGTGCATGATCACGACCATGTTACCGGCAACTGCATTGGGGTGGCATGTAATAATTGTAAAAAGCTTCGTTGTCGCCCCACGAGACTGCCTATACGCTTCCCCAACCTTACCTATGACGAAAACTATATAGTTAAGCAGTTGGGTAATGATACAAAGGAAATATACATTATCCCACACACTGAGGAGAAATTAATCACTGTCAGTAAATGTTTGGGCGACAAATTCACGATACAGTTTATCGACAGATTTCGATTCATGTCTACCAGCCTCGCAATGCTCATGCAAAATCTGCTGACATCTGAGTTCAAGGACACTTCACAGTCCTTAACTCCCGACAAGCTCGAGTTGGTGAGCAGGAAGGGTGTCTTTACCTATGATTATGTGGACTGTCTGGCCAAACTTGACGAGACACAGCTACTGCCTATTGAGGCTTTCTACAACCGCCTCATCGACAGCGACATAAGTCTCCACGACTATCAGCACGCTCGAGCGGGGAGGGGTTTAATTGTCATTCATTAGGCAACTACGGTGACCTCTACCTCACGACGGATGTACTGCTGCTGTGCGACGTGTTCGAGAACTTCCGGGGTCTATGTTTGATGGCATACGGACTAGACTGTGTCCTGTATATTAGTGCCCTGTGGATTCTCATTTAACGCCATGCTGAAGAAGACGAAGATAGAACTTGAGCTTATTAGAGACTACTGCGTACACTTATTTATCTAAGCTGGTATCCGGGGAGCGATTGCTCAATGTATAAAGAGGCATTGCATGGCAAACAAAAATGATGTATCTGCCAAGTACGATTTCAGCCAGCCATATACTCACATCCAGTATGTAGATGGAAATAATTTGTATGATTGGACTATGTCACTGCCTCTCCTTTACTCTGGTTTCAAGTGGACTGGCACAGATATCGACGTTATGTCCGTGCCCGACACTAACGATGTGGGCTACATACTGGAGGTGGATGTTGCATACCATACCAAACTAAATGAGACTCAGTAGGACCTCCCATTCCTAGCTGTGAACATGTGCCCTCCTGGGTCCAAACAGACGAATCGCATTACCAAACTTGAAGCTAAATCCAATTACGTCGTACATTGCATTACCTTAAAGCAGGCGATTGGTCATGGGTTGTGGCTCACGAAAATACATCGAGTTCTGCATTTAAATCAAAAGATATGGCTGCAGCCCTACATATCACTGAATATGGAGATGCGTAAGACGGCCGCAAACAAGTTCGAAAAAGATTTTTATAAACTTATGAATAAATTAATAACGCTGCATACGGGAAACTCATGGAAAGCAAGAGGAAGCATCACCATATGGAACTCGTGGACATGGAACGATGTGCCAAGAAACTTATTGCTAAGCCTTAATGTCGAACAATATACGATGAAACACTATCTCTTGTTAAACGGGAGCATGAAAATATCCTATTCGATAAACCTATTTATGCAGGATTTGCAGTACTCGACCTGTCAAAAACCCTCAAGTACAGGTTTCATTACGATGTCATGCAGCCTGGGTATGGTAGTAAGCTGGAGCTGATCTATATGGACACGAATTCCTTTGTGGTGCAGATAGGGACAGACGATTTCTACAGGGACCTTGCCTCAGACCCGACACTCATGTCCGAGTTCGACACGAGGACCTACCCACCCGCACAGCAGGTGATTGGTAAATTTAAGGATGAGTGTGATGGGGACGATATGATCGAGATTGTTGGACTAAGGGCCAAGTTCTACATGTACCGGTTCGCTAGAAAGTAGTTAAATGGGCTAAGGGATACATAAATGCATAGTTAAGAATCGTATGATGTTTGAAGATTATAAGAATATGCTGATGAACCAGCAGGTAATGAGAGTAATTGTGAGTAATATTATTTCTTACCATCACGATGCATATACTCAATGTTCCAACAAACTGGCACTGACATGGATGGATGGCAAATGTAAGATCATACCGTCCCTTATGATTGTCATGGATGATGATGTTCTGTACATGCACCTGAGGGACAGGCATGTATTATCATGTATGTGTCTGTCTCCGGGAGAGTGAATGGAGTCGAGATGCATAGTAGGAGGCAGTTCCTCGCCCTGGGCTTGTCGCTGCTGAAGCGCCTCCATTCCCCTCTCCCACAACGAATGATATGTGTGTAATGATTTATTCCATTTTAGTGTTTTTTTCCTGCAGCATACTATTGCTCATGCAAGAGACATATTCATCTTGCCAGGTATGCTGGGTGGTGGTACACTGTAGCCCGTGCAATAGGTATACTTATTTTATCAGGCGTGTTACCGGTATGTCATGATGTGTGTACTATTTGACATTCCACAATCACTCATGCACGTACTTGTCTACAGGATTTGGTATCTATTTTGGTTCTTCGACATGGGGTTTATACCCATTTACTGGGGGACTCATGGCTTATCCTAGCAGGGATTGTGAATGTGAAATGGTATTCGTATCACACTAGCACTGTAGTAGTAACTGGTGGTTGAATAGTACTTGCATTTACTTTTTTTTCAGCCCTATTCCCCCTCTTCTCTTTATCTACTTATACTGTACTCTTCCTCTGTGGCTGTCATCTTTCTGTGCATTCCTTGGTCTGCTTTAAATTGTTTTATAGGTGGGAGATTTTCCTTTCCAGCGACTCGTAATCCACATGTGCACTATGCTTACGACAGTACTGAGGTTTTTCGTTATGCGGTCATGCACACATGTTTGCATAATGAATAATCCCGGTGGTGTCTGCTGGTGTAGTGTACAGCTCCGGTCCCAAGTTAGAGAGCTGTGTGCATGGCCATGACCATGCCGACAGTAAAATGTGAAGGCGAGTGATAGGCGGCGGTGACGGCGAGGTTGGGTAGTGTGCGTGCGTACCCTGCTTCATCCTGTGGCGGTTCACCCGACATGTGTTGGGTGTGTGTACTCTGCTTGACCATAGGTTGGCATCTCTAACGCTAATTTTTTTAATACTGCTATTTATTAATTTTATTATTATTGCTCTTATATATATATAAACATACACGAACATGTGGGACTATGGCCGGGGCACTGGATAGACTGGCAATATTTGTTTTGTGCTATAAAATTTTATGTATAACTTTAACACATATAAAAAGCGTTTTGTGTGCGCGCATGACACCTGCAGTTTTTTTCCTGTGTGTACATTCGTCATTAAACATCCTCTTTTTTTTTGGCGATGACAAGTTTATTGTCTGCTGAGTGCATAAACTGATGCGAATATTTACTTTATTTCTTCTCCTAACCATGCAATGTCGATTTTTTTCGCGATTACAAGTGTATTGTCTGGCGAGTGCGTAGGCCGATACGAGTATTTAGTTTATTTAATTTCCTAACACTCTCCATGCAACAGTGGTCATGTGGTCTAGACGTTGGACTGGCGACCGAAGGGTGGTCGGATCGAAGCCGCGCCCTGCTGCATTTTTTGAGTTCCGAAACAACTACCAACTAGAAAAATTCCCAGCGCTCCTGGTGACCAACATTTGAAATTACCTCTCCGATGCTAGTGCGTCACTGCAGGCGAAGAGTGAACCAACCAACTCACAAAAATCGCCGCATCGATACCAGCGCTCCTAGCTGCGAATAGTAGAACCTCCCACACTCTGGTGGCAGGTGCGGGAATCAAAGATGGCCACCTACAGCAGCCGACTGGCGGCGTGAATTAAAGATGGAAGATGTAAAAAGAAAGAACATAGCACACTCTGGTGTTGGGCGCGGGAATCAAATATCACTGCCTACAGCAAACGACTGGCAGCAGGAATTAAATATGGCTGCCTACAGCAGACGGCGATAGTGATGGAGGATGCGAAAAGCAAGAGAGGGAGGAAAGGGGTGGGAAACAAGAGATAAAATAAAGGCGGCCAGAAGGAATATGAGAAAATACCAAGGGATAGAACGGGAGAGAGAGTTAAAGAGGCAAGAGGGAATGAAAGAGCATGAGAAAAAATAACATCGGAATGTCAAAGCGTGAGAAAAATAATCGGAATGCAAGAGCATGAATATATTGGAAGGAATGATATAGCAAGTAGGAAAAAAGGGAAATTCCGAAAGGAAAAAGTGAAATCCAAGATTGCCGCCATTTACTAGGAATGACGGAGCAGTTGGTTCCAGCATAATGCAATCAAAGATGGCCGATATGGCTCCCGGCTCCCCAGACCCCTTCGTGAACTGTCTATTTTCATCTACTAGCAATGTTACTTCAAAATTAAAGTCCCTGCTGGGAGGAGTAGTTGAGTTCTTCCCGGTTTCCCATAATTTTATTTTGCTATTTGTTTGTGCACTAGTATTTAATATTATATTGCAATATTATATTGTATATTGTTAACGATAAATAAAGTTATTCACATTAGAAGTCAAGAATATTTGTTGCATGCATTTTGAGTAAAACCCACTTGTTAATCTCACACTCCTCTGAAGAAAACTTTTTCTAATTCCTATGCGTCCCTTTGGAAGAGATCTTGGTGACACCCATTAGGACTGGCGCTACTGTAGTTGTGAATAAAGGCGTCCCACTTCTAGCTTGGCTTGAATGCGAGTACATGTGTGCTGACCGCACGAGGTCAATGAAGTTAGCAGTGGATGGAAATTCTGGCGCATTCAAAGTGAAGCACAGACACGGCGGCCAACCTTGGACCACGAAGGCGGTACACTGAAACTAAACAAGCAATCAACATTTCCCTCCATTCATCACAGTCTCTATTGATCACGCTCAAAAAAATGCAGTACTTGTGCTCGGCGATCGAAACGCGGAATGCTCGTATCCCATCTGCAAAAGTCGTGTTCAAGGTCACTACAGTAACTAAGGTTCTGTCCCTATACCCTTCTTTGGTCGGCATCTTGTTTCTGCCACAAAGGAGACACAGTTAGTTCATCAGTCGACCAGTGGAGCGTACTCACGACGGTAGTTTTCCTCGGACAATCTTGGAGGTGATCTCGAGCTTGAGCTCGCGCATGTGGTCCTGGGTGAGCGTGCCCGTCAGCAGCTGTCTCCTCTCTTCACTGTATTTATCTTCATCTGAGGTATTAAGTGTTTCTCAAACTACCGTATCTATATTTTCAGCTTGTGTGTACAGTTCTTACAGTTTAAAAAGAAAGTGAGTTGGAAAAAGAAGATTTCTTCTCAAATGAACCCGGGACCTCGGGATCCGAATGCAACCGGACCAGATACCCATGGCCAAGGAAGTTTCCTTGGAATACAATTAATTTGTATTAAAAATTTGTAAGATACAAAAATACTAGAGTCGTTACGGAGAATGGTGCACGAAAACCGTGTATTTACCTCATTTTTGTCACAAATTGTTTTTGGCACGGCAAGACCGAAATAAAAATTTCGAACAACTTCTTACATCGGAGCACTGATGAAAGATAAGAAAGAGTATATTATTTTTTTATCTTCCAATAAAGGCAGTGAATACTTAACAATGTGAGGTGTTCAAAATTATCATGTATGTCTTTTCCTGGCAATAATTTCCACAAACCCCCTGAAAAACAATTTATGACGACAATCTAGTAAGTATACTGCTTTCGTGCACCATTCCCCGTAACCTTTTTCAGTAAGCAACATGTGTGTGGGATATTGTACACGAATTGGCTTAAATAATCTACACTACGTACGGCAGAAAAAAAACCCGGGAAGTCGCTCACACACGTAGGAGGCATCATTTGTAGTTGAGACTATATTCCGGAATCTCGCAAACAGCTGCTGCCAACATCTAGCAACGACTCTTAATTTTATTGGTTCTGGTATGTGACAGAGCGATATACTGCTACCAGTACAGTCCCGAACAAAAAAAAACATAGTCTGTCGCGACGCCTAAAATTACTTATTTACTTGTATCTGAAAGGGTAAGCGGAAAATGGTATATTCTTTAGTTGTTACAAGATTAACATGCACACGATCGTGCAGTTCACGAGTATCAACAGCAATGGCGTGTGGTGTAATGTTTCAGGGAAACGTGGTGTTCGCCTTTTGGTAGCTAATGTGCAAACAAGGTAACAATCGAGTACAGAACAGATCAGTTCTGCATCGATGTGTGTAATGGGTTTCTAATAGTGCTTTCCGTTTTCATTCTCTCGGCCGCGTGATTGAAGCGTTCAGCGCTCCAGAAGTACACAAAAACACACTATACTTCAGACGTGTTACAAGTGTTTGAAAACCAAGAGCACGTCGCTTTGGTTGAGAACATTTGTTTAGGTATTAAAACGATACTTTTCACTTCATTGTGGTATTCTAATTGAGTTTTTACGTAACCAACGTGATGTAACTTAACCTAACCTGAACGAACCTAACCTTATCTTGGTTATTTTTCAAGGGGTAGTACCATTATCAAAATAAATATGTCTTGAATAATAGAGCCTATAGAATTAAAGCTTTCAACACATTGCCCGTGTGCCATACGGGCAAGGATTTGATTTATTAATTTTCTCATTAAACCGCCTGCGCATATCTATTTATGTTATTCCTTAGACCAGTAAGTACAGCGAATATTACGAAAAAAATTGTTCTCTGAATACACCGCGTGGCTGAAAGAAGCTGCTACATAATATAATATTTGACTGAGCATGATGTACTGACATGCACTAGCCACTAAAATAGTTGATGATGTACGTGCACTTGAAGATGATCGTTCATCACGGAAGAGTTTACTACTTGCTAGGTTTCAATACATTGTGTACACACACAGGCATTTTTCATTCCTACATTGACAGTCACTCGAGTGTTAAGAAACTCTCCAGTTTGAATGAACCAATCAGAATTCTGAAAATCTGAAACCTTACCACTGGACGTCCGCTGATTTGTCTGCAAACGGGTGAGCCATGCGCCATCAAATCATACACTAGTAGGAACGCAAAAATGTTTTAAAAAATAAGTCTGCAAAAAAAATTTTCCTTGTTTTTTTTTTCTACGGGGGTTCTCTCCAGATGGTTGGTTGTCGGATGTTTCTGCATGTTGTCGGCAAGTGTGCTCATTTTGATGGAGTATAATGTACATGCGGCCGTTTCAGTAGTGTATTCTCAGCTGTACTGTCACACGGTACGAGATGCGGAGGTAGGACAGGTTGTATTTTTTCAAGCAAAGGCATGCTAGCGGCAAACAGGTGACCCGTGGCTACATGCCAAGCGTACATAAACTGCTTCTCATTTCCCCATTGCTGCAGACGCCGGTGCCTTTTGGAGCTCCAGCGACTTCAGCCGTGGCGTCAAACGATCGTAGAGATTCATGCGCATGATCGTGGAGATGTATACACATGAAAGATACACATGATTGTGGAGATGTATGCACATGAAAGATACGCATGATTGGTGCTGCGCACACGGCGAGCAATCATTAGCCAAGTGCTTCAAGCGTCCTCATGGCGAGGGATCTGATATACGACGACGATCGTCGTTTGTGAATTGTTAATGCCGACGTCACCGAGCACCCGGCATGTCCTTCGCTGGCTGCAAACAGCGCACACCACACAAGTACAGCTCACTGCAAAATATTTCAGTACTGTAGCACCCAGCTCATAACTAAATATCGAGACCAAACGGGTTAATCCTCTCTCTCTCTCTCTCACAAATTTACTAACAATCTCAGGTGTTACAATTACGTAGTATTTAGGTGTGCGCAGTACCTCTGTCGAGCTACCCTCCCGCAACCAGCCAACCAAGTACTAAGTTCCTGACGATATTGGGACCGCGGTGGTGTAGTGGTTAAAATACTCGCCACCCACTTAAGCGAACCAGGTTCGATTCCCTGCGGGCTCGCTCCCGGATCATGCACGTGGGAACGGTGCCGGGCGATGCCGTATCCCCCGGCCTCGCATAACGGCGCTACTCCGTACTCCTCTCGCCTCGCTCTCATCGGCTCTCAACACCAAGATATCTTCACTCACTCACTCACTCACTGAAGAAGTGTACCATAAGCGGAAGTCACTTTGTGAAACAAAAATCACATTTAAATGTCCCCCTGTTTCAGTTGGATTTTTTAAATATTCAGTGGTGCCAATTTAACCACTGAACATAACAAATAGCCCCTTTGAAACAGAAGGAAATGAAAATAGTAGTAAAAAAAAATCCCGTGTCACAAGGTTACCCCCCCCCCCC
>NQII01004626.1:70678-116612 GCA_002778355.1 Clitarchus hookeri | reverse complement strand
CCCCCCAACCTCCCCACCACACCATCACATGTCCAAAGTCACCTACGCTTATGGTACTGTTGCGTCACAACTGCTGGCGGGTGAATTTACGGGGAGCGCGTTGCGGCCGGCGAGGGGAATAAAATGGTGTGCCGAGTCGGGGAATCTTGTAGTTCGAGACCCGCTACGTTCACAGAGATCCCTTTGTCTCCAGCCTATGAGCGTAAAAGTGTGCGGAAAGGCACGACGTAAACTCCAAACTCTGTCTTTCCCCTCCCTCCCCCCTTTTCGCTAATCTGATGGTGCCATGACGCGAGGTATTCCGAGATAACGTGGTCTGAGCTAAATATAGGCGACCGCGCTCAGCTGGCATGTGGCGGCCGTCGGCGCTATCTCGTTATAGAAGCGCATTAGCCGGTCTGAGTAGGCCGGCGGCATATCAGCGTCGGACCGACGTCAGCTCGCGACTTCGCCGGTGAAATACTGCCGCGAGTGTTTCCCGGGAGTCTCACTTCGATATTAATACCGACACGTATTCATCGTCTGCCATGACGCCGACCTGGTGACCTCTATACCTAGCCTCTTCTGACATCTCGGGGATTGACGCCCCGCGTGCTATGGGGAAAGTGAGGAAGGGGTTTCACTACGTAGATACACCTACTATACTGTAAAACCTGTTTGCACTTTCGCAAATGATATTTTTTTAATTAAGTTGCCAAGGCCATTTCTTTAACACTACAAATGTATTAGACAAAATTTTACTACACATTTTGATGTAAAGATATAAATATACTGTATATTTTAATATGCATGTATTGTAGATTCCATGTTTATTGAAAGATGGAGTTACATAATTAATTTGGTATGTTGTGTGTGTGTTTTAAACAAGCGATATTTCATTTGCCGCATTAAAAAAGTGGTAATTCGTTTCCAAATAAATTGTCTGTAAGACTTACAAACAAGTTGTACTGTGTAAAACAATGCTACTCTCAGTTACGTTGTGCAAAAAAAAAATATTCGCAACTTGGACACTGCCTAAGAAGGCCAGACGTGGTGAACTTCAACATGTAACAGTTAGTGCAGCGGTCTCAAACAAACCTAGAACTATGGCGCGTTGTCAAGGAAGATGCAGGGCATGTATTTGATGTCGTGTTTGTCGTTTATGCATAAGCCGAACTTACCGACCCCTATAAAGAATGAAAGTAAGAGTGAAGAGATTTGAGCGGCTCTTAACATCGAGGTCTTCAGAGCCGATGAGGGAGAAGTGAGGTGAGTGTGGAGAAAGTCCGCCGACCAACGACATCGCCCGGCACGGTTCCCAGTCGCGAATATCCGGGAGCGACCCCGCCGAGAATCGAACATAGTTCGCTTAGGTGGGCGGAGAGTAGTCTAAACACTACACCACCGCGGTCCCCTTCTCAAGAAGACACGCGGCCAATAACGAAAGGAAAACTTCAAGTCAGCACGTAAGAGATTAAGATTGCCAACTTTTCTGTATTGTTAGGGAGTTCCTGTATCCTACGGCTGAAAGAACTATATCTTATGGACATAGGAGGGGAAGTCATACATCGCGTATCTCAGACTTCTTCCAAAATAAACTGCGTATCGATAAACACAGTGTCAGTAATTTACCGCTACCGCGATTACAAGTGAGTTTACACTAGCTCTAACCCAGAGTCCACAGATAGTTGCAACTGACGCCGACAGGTGGCATTCGGCAAAAAGTGCGTTCGTGGAAGTAGCGCTTGCCGAGATGCGTACAGTAGCCTACTGTTTCTTCCAGTGTGTGCCTGTGTGTGTGTGTGTGTGTGTGTGTGTGTGCGCGCGCGCGCGTGTGTGTTTCGGTGTGTGTTGTGTGTGTGTGCGCGCGGATGTGTGTCTGTGTGCGTGTATGTGTGAGCGTGTGTGTGTATGTGTGTGTGTTGTTGTGGGGTTGTCTGTTTTATGGTCGATTAAATTGGAAGTTCAAACCGCACTGAGTGACTAGGTACAACTAATGTTTTGTTGTCTACGTTTTGAGAAAGTGTTGACTGATGTATAATACTGACTGTTTATTATTTAAAACTGTTATTTTTCGTAATACTTTTCATAACACGTTTCCTTGATCATTTCACTGGGGGGGTCAGAAGTGTCCCTTATAGTAATTTTAAAAGTTGGTAACTCTATACAATACCAAAGTATAGTCAGCGTGGAACTGTTCGCGAAAATCGGCGTTTTTACTCATTGCGTTTCGCCAAATTTTTCCAATTAAACTATTCCTAATAAAATCTATTTTCCGTGGTTTTTTTTCTATAGCTACGTTTTAACCCAAAAATGTTAGCTCCCCTGTCGTGTCTTCTTATTTTTAACTTTATGTCTAACGATGTTTGCGAAAAAAATAAAAGTCTATACGACCGGATTTCAGCTTAAAGGTGTTTTGCCTTATTGCGTATTGCCTACCTGGCGCTAAGAAAAGTACTGTAACATAATATAAAACGACGCGACCCCGTTGGGGCCTATTGGGTTTAAGAAAGAGATGGTGTGGGTTCATTCTTGTATAAATTCTGCATCGTACCGTAACGAACTGAGATGTTCACATTGTGTGGTTGGAAATTTGCAAGCAGTGCTGCAGCAAAGAAAGTTATTAACGAAGTAACTTCCTATCACGTGTCTACCTCCTGGATAGTCACGGCTCACAAAGTGTTGATAAATCCAGTTTATCGAATAAATTCGTATTATGTTCCTCTTGACGTCTCTAAGAAAATGGAATAAATAAAATCCAGCCATAAGTTGAAAAAAAAAAACAGGAATGTGTTTATGACCTAGTTAGTTGCATTTAAATACGTCCAAACTGCGACCCATCGTAAATAATAAAAGTAAACACTACTGGTGGTCGCTGGTGATTTGCCGATGGCTGCTAAACTGGGGGTCTTGGGAAACAGTTTGGACGGGGGCCAACTTCGGTTTTTAGAGGCAGGCTATGAACATTTTTCGTCGGAACAATGGCCGGGAGTGTCCCGAGGTGAGAGTTTTTGGCTTCTAAGCTCCATTCCAATCTCACTACGAACCTACCAAAGCGCAGGCCACCATCAACAACACGCCAGGCGCGTACAGCCGGGGACGCAGAAACTGAGCACACGAACGTACAATAGAGGACACAAAATTGGGAAGCCGCGAGCTTAAAAAGTGGAACTAGGAGCGTACGGAAAGGGAGGAGCGTCACGTATATGCAGGCGCACAAAAAGTGGGAACAAACGTTCAAGCTGTAACACAAATCCTGGACCCAGGAACGTACATCCGAGGTCATAAAATTTGGGCCAGCCACGTGCACACTTCAAACTAATATTGAGAAAGCAACAGGTGGCAGTCATTTGCATACAAGCGGACGCACAAAATTAACAACACTTCCAGACTGAGACGCAAACACAAGGGCCAAGGGCGTGTGCAGGGGAAAAAAACTGTTACCAGAAGCGTATAGTTTGTGACACAAAAACTGGGGCACTAACCTAGCAAGCAAGTCTTCCCGTCGGCAACTGATCTCTGCGGGACTTATTACGCAGTAGTGTTATTTTATTGCGTGATAAAAAATACAGATGAAAGTGAAAGCAAGCACCACACCAAATATGGAAATTAATTTTAATAAAATTGTTTTTATGAAGTTGTGTACACCTTCGGGCGGATTTGGCGAGTGTTTGCTGCCTAAAGGAGGGAAGTTTGCAAAGTAATTCAATACTTTACATTTCCCTCAAACACTATTCAACTTCTGGACACCACATGTGACGTCGTTTTCCAAAAGTAAAATATTATATACTATTTACAGTATATGATCATGTGTCGAAATCATAATTCTACTAAGCATAAATCGTATAAATTAACTCAAGCCTTTTACAAAAATTAAATATAGGAATGTACCGAAAAACTTTTTTGTAGCAAAGAATATTAAAACTTTAAATATGATCTGTGTGAATACCTATATATCGCGAGGCAGCTCATATGGATTTTCTTTTTAGTGTAATGACATATTATCTTGAAGTGAGCTTTTGTAGAGTTTGGTGTTACAAAATGTTTTATTTGCTAATTTGTCATACTATTATTGGGGAATATTTCGCGGCTTCAGAAAATATGCTCTAAAACCACGTGTGTCACAGCCTCAGTTATTTGTTCACCGCCTGCTGCCCCAATGAGTAACTATTTTCACCCCATTCAAAGTAGATCGAGAGAGTAGATAGAGTTCGCTTTAGTTTTCTAGCAGTTTTGTCACTAAACCGGAGTCTTTTAGAGAAAATCTAACAAACCGCGGCACGTTTGCGGTACGTGTGTTAGGAGTTAAGCTTATCGTGAAACGAATTCGTTAAAACTTTCCCATTCAGAGAGAAAAAAAAATAAACTGCTGAAATAACATTTATCTCACTGCTTAATTATTTGGTAGCCAACATTTTCAACCCTTTCGATATTGGCGTCTGTAAATGTTAACATGTTGCAAACATAGCAGATTCATAATGTAAAATCTAAACGGTAGTGTAACAAGTTTGTAAATTCCAGAAACCTACTGTGTGATAAATACCTTTTGTTGATAGTTTTTTTTTTAACCCAAGCTATTATGAGTTTTGTTGCTAGTTTCTTCGTAGACCTTTCGTTTATTTTATATGAAGTTTTCCTGTTGCTTCTAAAAGTATTGCACAATTTTAAGTATAGTCTATTCGCTGTATCTTTACACTTATTAAATCAAACCTTTGAAGTACCACCTACATGTGACGTGCTTGGTTGTTTCATAAGTATGCCGTGTATCACAAGCGTTTTACACTTGTGTTAACATAAAAGTCCCTTAATTTTGGTGTAATTGAGCTCTTACTAATATTTTTCTATTAATGATTATATTTAGTGTATAATTAAAATGAATAAAAACAGAGAGAAAATGGGTGTGTTGGTAATGCCTGCTAACAAATAGTTACAGAGAGTGCGCGCGAATGAAGTGCGTTGTCACTTTCGTGAAATTTTCTAGACTATACTTAGTTTGCATGTGGTGGAGGAATATCCTGGAAGTAGAACTTAAGCAGGGCTTCAGAAAAGTTGGAAGTAACAATGATTGGACTATACAGCTGTAACCATATATGCATATATAGATATATATATATGTATATATACAGTTATACATACACTTATAAATAGGGGCACTGATATTTCGGGAAAAGATTTCGAGACAAGATACAGCCCGAACCGCTGTAGGGCCGTCCAGCTTCTTTGATTGGCTAAAAAATATTCTGGCCCGTGTTAATAGTTTGCGCCCGACTGACGAAGGTTCAGTGTCGGAGTTACTTAGTCCTAAGCGGCTTGGTCAAAGACGGACACGGCACCAGCCGCCAATGGAGGTATAACAACAGCTGAGGTGTGTGTATAGTATTGAAGTCTAGTGTGCGCTCCGATTTTTACGCGAAAAGTCACTGACCCTACTTATACAATATTCGATTTATAAGATAGCTCAACATATGGTGGCATCGGCTTGCAAAATGTGCCACTAAATGACTGTGAAAACACACGTTTTTAGCTATTTTCACCAACGAAAACTGAGACAGTAATGTGTGTACGTGCGTGTAACGTTACTTAAAAAGCAAGTCTACCCAGAGTGTGAACCGGGTTGCAGTAAACAAATTCACAGAAATGAAATAGCGTCGTGGCTCCTTTGATGTGGCCGTACTAGTTATCTGATTGGCCGGGCGGAACCTCTGGGAAGAGGTATTGTGTCTGACAGGCTACCGCGTGTTGCGGAAGGTTCCCTACTGGCTGAGCTGCCGGTTGGCCAGCAAGTTGCCAGGCGTTGATTGGCGGACTGCGTTCCAACATGTTGCTGGCCGGTGGCGCCATATTGCTGCCGTGTGCGACTCGAGTTCGCGAAACAAGCGGCNCCCCCCCCCCCTTGCCTATCGCTCCAACTGCGCTGCAGTGTGCTCTAAATCCTGGGTTTTTTTACGCAACTATTAAACGTGCGTCCTATGTAATAGTCTAAGAAAAGAACGCAAACTTCAGACTATGCCTGCCGGTTACTTCGAAGATGTCACGCACATTAGAAACACCATTACGGACCACTCCAACATAGCTAAAAAAACTACTTTTTTAAAAGCGCTGTATCTCAAAATATACGTGTCACATACACACACAAGTAATATAGGAGAATGCATTGAACCTTGCTACAGACTTTCCACCAATAAAATTATAGGGTCACCGCTGAAAGTCCCATAGGTACACGCAGCGCGACAAAAACACCGCACGCACGTTCAGAGCCCTGCGCGTAGTGGTGATTGCGCACTTGCAGCGCGTGGCAGTGTCGCCCTTATCGCTCCCACGCTTCTCGATCCCAGGCCGGCGGGCCCCTCAAGTACTCTGTGGTTGCCAGTACGCTTGAAATATGCGTTTTTAATGAAATAAACGTTTGTAAAAAAGAAGCACTTTTTCGTTGCCTACTCCGCCAGAGAGAGACCACACATCTAGAATACAGCTTCGTCTGGCTCTAGTCCATTACAAATATATTCGGAACGTCTTCAAGACAACTAAAGACAGCATTTTCAGACACGTATTTCTAAGGGTCGTTCTACAATGAGACGCAAGCGGACGCGGTTAACGTACGGATACACGTACGAAAGCCGGGCAACTCCCAACTTTTCTGTATCCGTGAATCCGTGTAGCCAATAGGAATCGCGTATTTGTCTGATTGTCCCTATAGTCGAAAGACTTTAATGTGAGGTTTATTTAAGAGCTATAAATAATTATATGTACTAAACATGCATTGTCATGCACGAGTCAAGTGCAGTTAGTAATTTTTTTCTTTTCTGTTTTAATGTTTTTGTTTTATTTCTTTCTTTTTTTTTGTTTTGTTTTTGGTTAGTGTTACCCTGAGCCTGTATGTTCCCACAATTGAGAGAAATAATGCGGATTGATAATAGTGACTTAGAACTCTAATGTCTGCCCATAATGTCGGTCTCTAGAGGGGAAGACGCTAAGCCGTAATCTGACGCAGTCCTCGGAGATATAGGCAGGACGACGCGACGGCTGACCTCGCAGCACGGGTAAGCAGTGCAGCTGACGAAGCAACTGCAGTCGGCGATGTCATCGCGCATGACTGATGTGTCAACAAGAGTGCAGGAAGTACGTGCCCGACCCCGCACACACGTCCTGCGTGCCAGGCGAGATACAGTACGTGTGTGTCGCCAGCTGCACACACGCACGCCACAGCGAGCGTAACTCCAGGTGCGTCGTCGACTCGCCACTCACAAGCAGTGTCCTCTGAGGAAGTCACCGTCTCCGCCTGCGTGGAAGAGCTAGTGACGCGCCTCGTACACTTGTCGTAAATTGCAGCCTCTCCTAGCCCAAGGAGCGGAGCGGAGAGATTTGGGCGGCTCTTACCATCGAGGTCTCGAGAGCCGATGAGGGTGAAGTGAGGCGATTACGGAGCGGCGCTGGGATGCAAGGGCGGGGGAAACGGGAGATCCCCGAGAAATCCCGCTGACCAGCGGCATCGTCCGGAACCTTTCCCACGTGCGAAAATCCGGAAGCACCCCGCCGGGAATTGGACCCGGTTCGCCCAGGTGGGAAGCGAGCAGTCTAACCACTACGCCACCGCGGCCCATTCAGAAAAGTTGGAAGTAACCGTGAATGTGCCGTGAGCTTGATACATTCAAGACGGCGGAAAACGAAAGAAAACTGTCGGATACGTGTGCAGTACGTTAAATCGTAGAGAACAGTCTCAAATTGCCGTGACAAACAATCGTCTCAACGCATCGCCACTTGAAAAAGTCCAGGTTATTTCTGGGTGAAGTTTTGCTACTGACAAGCACCTAAAATATTTTAAAGACTCCGGTATCGATGCATGGCAAAAACACGGAGTCCTGCTGGAGGCTGCGGATGACTATCTTACTGTACAACGGCGGCTTCCAGCACCTTGTAGACCATAATTGATTATAAAAGACCGCACATTTTCCCGCCCCCGGCTGCGGATGATTTAGAGGGGAGTGAGGGGAGATAACTGGAGAAGGGAAACAAGTTGGGAGTGGCTCATTTCGCCTCGCGGTAAGAAATTTGTGGCTGGGACCGTGTCAATTTGTGGTCGCTTTGTCCTCGCCGTCAGGCAGAGTTTTTTTTACAGGAGGGCTGGAGATGTCGGATTTTTCTGCCTGCCTTGTAGGCTGCGGAGCTCATTCGGCGACCATGGCTATTTATCTTCTCTATGTGATCAATATTTTTTACTCAAAACAGGAGTTACTGCATAACTAGAAACAACTATACTTCACGAAATATTTTATAACTGCATTTACAAACACTTCAGCTCATATTTACCACATTGCGACTGGACTACTGTAATTGCTACACCTCATATGTGATGCCCGCAAATCACTCGAATTTACTATCGAAGGGGAGTGCAGAGTGGAGAGATTTGGGCGGTTCTTAACATCGAGGTCTTGACAGTCGATGAGGGTGAAATGAGGTGAGTATGGAGAGGCGCTGGAATGCAAGAGCGGGGGAAAACGGGAGATGCCCGAGAAATCCCGCTGACCAGCGGCATCACATGGAACGATTCACACATGCGAAAATCCGGGAGCGACCCTGCCATGAATCGAACCCCGTTCGCCTAGGTGGGAAGCGAGCAGTCTAACCACTACACCACCGCGGCCCCCACTATCGGAGTAACCAAACTCTTATTCGTCCAGGCGGGTAAGCACCTGTATCCTGACAGTTACAAAGAAACGCCGTCAATAACGAAAGTAGAACTGCAGGTCTGTACTTCGGAAATTTAACTATATAGCCTGCGCTTACATTTTACGTAAAACATCGGGTGCTGCTGTAGAGAACTGATTAACTGGTTTTGTGTAAAANTTCAGCTCATATTTACCACATCGCGACTGGACTACTGTAATTGCTACACCTCATATGTGATGCCCGCAAATCACTCGCATTTACTATCGGAGGGGAGTGCAGAGTGGAGAGATTTGGGCGGTTCTTAACATCGAGGTGTTGACAGTCGATGAGGGTGAAGTGAGGCGAGTATGGAGAGGCGCTGGAATGCAAGGGCGGGGGAAACGGGAGATCCCCGAGAAATCCCGCTGACCAGCGGCATCACCTGGAACGATTCCCACATGCGAAAATCCGGGAGCGACCCTGCCATGAATCGAACCCCGTTCGCCTAGGTGGGAAGCGAGCAGTCTAACCACTACACCACCGCGGCCCCCACTATCGGAGTAACCAAACTCTTATTCGTCCAGGCGGGTAAGCACCTGTATCCTGACAGTTACAAAGAAACGCCGTCAATAACGAAAGTAGAACTGCAGGTCTGTACTTCGGAAATTTAACTATATAGCCTGCGCTTACATTTTACGCAAAACATCGGGTGCTGCTGTAGAGAACTGATTAACTGGTTTTGTGTAAAAATTCCTTTTAACTGCGTGTTTTGTTTGTTCAGTTAATCTCTCGTCTTATCCATCAAGCTCTCTCTCTCTCTCTCTTTTTATCTCTGCAAGTAGGTGACCACATTTGTGCGCTGAACGATCTTGCTCCCACGTATTTTACACCGTTAAATGTTTTGCTGCAGCTGAGAGTTAAAGAAGTCTTAATTTATTGTCTTCCGCTGCGGTCTTGTGTAATTAGACCTTTATACCTGTTTCCACTTCAAGAATCCCTGTCTCCCATCTTGCTAATGACTGCCAAAGTTACTTCTTCCTTTACGGATCGTCGTGCAGTACAGAACACGGCGTTTTATCAGGTGTCATTCTTTACAAGTGCTGGCATACCTGTTAGCCGATTAACTGAGTTCTTTCGAATGCAGTGATTGGTTTCNAATGCAGTGATTTATTTAGTTTTTTTACCTTCTGTGAATTCCTCCCCATGACGTAAAAATCGACACTGCCACGGAGCAATTACTGCTATCCACCCGTACATCACAGACGCTGCGAGGATGTTACAGACATTAAAATGTTACTTTAACACCTGTTCCTAATATAATACGAACAAAATAAAAAAGACAATAATTTCAGTTTCCGTCACTCTTAAAAATGATTCGTATTTTTATTAGCGGTGTTTTGTTACGAACAGCAGTTCAAGAAAATTCATGTCCAATTACTGTATTCTGTTTTCTATTTCCGTCTCTAACGTGCATTTATTTTACAGCTTAGAAGGGTTAATACGAACTTTGCACTGCCATCTTTAGGCATGAAGCTTCCGTTACACGCTGGTACGCGTTCTAAACGAACGCCTTCACTGTTAAACCATAAAATGACAGGGTCGCCACTGAAAGTTCTGTGAGGTAAGTTCACGAGAGAGAGAGACTGCAAGACAGTTCAGTGCCTTGTACGTAAAGGCGACCAGATATTCGATGCGCGTACCTAGGTCGCCCTTACAGCTCCCACGCCTTTAAGCTTCGGGCACGCTAAATACATACAGCCAGAATCCTTCGAACAATTCTATGTGCATGCACCATTGTTTACATTTACACTTTGAGGTCAAAGTCGAAGTGTAGCTCAGGCTACTTAAGGAGGAATTTTTTCCCCTAGAAGGCTGATCGATGTGCTAACAAAGATTCGTTGNTGCACCATTGTTTACATTTACACTTTGAGGTCAAAGTCGAAGTGTAGCTCAGGCTACTTAAGGAGGAATTTTTTCCCTTAGAAGGCTGATCGATGTGCTAACAAAGATTCGTTGTATCTCTTGTGTTTATTGGAATATCAAGGGCCCAGAACGGCACATCGGAAGATAATATCGTTTAAATAAAAACGACTACTCTACAATTGCTCAAATTAACACAATGAATTGTAAATCCTGCCGCACGAGTTCATCACTTCATTAGCTCACAGCCAGCCAATGAAAACGTTTTGTAGTAGTTCTGTAAGCGTATGGAGAGTGGAGAAATTTGGGCGGCTCTTAACATCGAGACCTTGAGAGTCGATAAGCGTGAAAGAAGGTTAGTGAAGGTTGGGATGCGAGTAGTCTGACCACTACACCACTGCGGCCCCAGTAAGCGTATGTAATGAAATGTTGAACAAGAGTATTGTGATCCAGTAGGAATACAGATACCAGCAGAACTGACGTTTCTTAAGTTGTGGATAGAAGTGACCAACATCAAGGGCGTACGCAAAAGAGCAGCTGAAGGAGCTGTGGGTCGTCCAAAAAAAAAAGGCACAATATAGATAAATATTAACAAATTCTGGAAAATTAACTTCAAATTAAGTACTGAACATGGAACTAAACAAATGTAATACGTTTCACTTGAGCGTGAACTAAAATTTAAAAAGCTAGTTACGTAGTTAGGGCTTAATATATCGTCGACAGCGAGGTTATTAGAGACGGATAAAATTATTCAGGGAAGCAGGAACAAGGACGGAAGCAGGGACAAGGACGGAAGCAGGAACAAGGACGGAATCGGAATCGGCCACAGCCTGTAGTAAGGAACCTTCTTAGCATTTGTTTGGAGTGATTTCGGGAAACCACGGAAATCCGAAATCAGGATGGTCAGGCCGGGATTCGAACGCAGGTTCTACCGAATGCGAGTCCAAAATTTAGTGCTTTATTTTGTTGTGCCATGTTCTCACTTCAGAAATCGAGGTTCAACCCCTCCCAAAATATAATCGTGTGTACGCAACTGACCCACATCCAGTGTCTCTCGAATGATAGGAAATCTGTACAGATCTCTTAGTGCTGATATGGTTTTAATGCGCTGTAAGCAGAAGCCACAATAAAATAATACTTACGAACAGAGGCGGGAACTGGTGGCGTACAGCTGCGAACTTCCAGCCACGCACGCCAGCAAAATGGCTTCACTGACCAGCAACATGGCGGAACGTCGTTCGCCAATCAGCTCTTGGAGACTAACATGCCAGACGGCAGACTGACCAATGGGAACGCTTAAATTAAGGAACCGCCTCGCAATTACGCCGTACCTATTCTGTACCGTAAATTACTCTAAATTCATACTCGTAAAGGCATAACTACGAGCGCGTAAACAGTGAACCTGCATCTCAGTCATTTAACCTCTTAACGTACACATTAATTTTTCGTTTCATGTGTTGCAAAATAAGAAATTTTGGTGCGAAATGCACCTACGAATTTCTTGTAACAACTGGCACTTCGGAACGTAAGGGGAAAGGGTCTTAGTAGAACAATGGCACAAGAAGTTACCAATTATAAAATAGTTGATGTGTCAGTAGCAACCTATAGCTTTGCCCTAGTAAAAGCGATGTCCGTATCGACATTAGCTTCTGGATTTTCATAGCAGCGACCATAGTTTCACATATTCTGCAACATGTGAGACGTGTACGAGTATAATCGGGATAATATGTTAAGTGGTTAAATACTTTTTCCTAACTAAAAAACAAAAAAAAAGTTATCAAATCTAACACATGCGAAAAATAAAAAAGTTTTATTCTAACGAATTGACTAGAGAATTGTGTCTTATGAGCATCGGGACGAAGATGTGGCAATACTTTCAATTTACCGCTGCCGATTTTGCGAGGTACTTCAGTAACTGCTTACGATATAATATATACAGTTACAGGCAATAACAGTTTTTTTTTCCTTTAAATAATAATCTGCAAAGTGGCCAACCGCGAAAAAAGCCGTACCAGTTAGTTCCACCGACGAAGGCCGTGTTCTAAATTCTTTCAAAGTACACAGATTCTAGTTTACCTTCCTTCCTCAATGACGATACAAGTGCGTAATGACAAAGGCCGGATTTCTCGCGAAGTCCGCACGGAGGCTGCGTCAATGACAAGTTCACGAAGTAGCTTTTATCTGGTGCGTACTTGTGCATACTAATAGCTCTGGTCGTGCACAATTCACTAAATTCATCACAATTAAGGGTCAAAAGATTTCTCGGATTCATTTCAAACTTTTAACAATTTCAACACGATGCCCGTATCTCATGCGGGCAGTCATTTATTTACATTCCCTCGCCTTTAAAATATTATACATTCATATATTCCATTTTATTTCGATGACTCGTAAGCCGGGAGTACAAGCCAGAAATCTGCCCCTCAAGAAAATATCGTAGGGCTTAGAAATACCCTTCGACCATAAATACGTGATTGAATTTGATGAACAGACAAACATAATTTATTCGGTTCACAGTTCTTATAGGTCGACGTGAATTTGGTTACGTCTTTGAACATCGCAGGACAGTAACAACCATGCATCGGTACACCAGATTAACTCTCTATGGACAAGTAAAAAGAGACATA
This sequence comes from Clitarchus hookeri, assembly GCA_002778355.1. Taxonomy (NCBI): domain Eukaryota; kingdom Metazoa; phylum Arthropoda; class Insecta; order Phasmatodea; family Phasmatidae; genus Clitarchus; species Clitarchus hookeri. The sequence goes on along the minus strand of NQII01004626.1, from coordinate 103,440 downwards.
GCAAAAGCAGCAAGCAATGGCCAATGAAGTGTTCAGCTCTTCACAGACAGACAAATGTACTTCCCATATAACATGTTGCAAGCGATAATTTTGGTAAATAATTTCGTTGAGTGTTGAAAGTGATAACGATTGGATCGTGGTTCACAAGACCGCCCTACGCTATCTTAAGCCAATCATAAACAAGGGGAAATCAAAGACTGAACCCCATCGCTAGAGACCCTATAATTTCGCGTTTTAATTCAATACAAAGGTAGAAGAGACAGAAGTGTATGTTAGTTTTGTGTGCTTCATTGGACCTCCGCATATAAAACACGCCCTGCAGGACTCACAACCAATAGTAAGCATTCTGCTCTCTGGTGTCTTCACTCCGGGTGTCCGGGTGTAACAGGAGAATGACTTCTGTCTATGGTGGTAGACAATGAACACGTGACCTCTAATCGAGTGTATAGAGGACTGGGAGTTCTAGCTTGATGCCGTCTTGTTAATGCGAAATGGTAGAGTCTCTATCGACATTATTCCGAAGGTCTGACGGGTGGGACTATTGAAATGGATGCGTGAGTGTAATACTCGTTCTCCACTGCACCGATGCTCGCAATCTGCAGACTATCGATGGTCACTCCCGCCGCCACTCGTCCCTCTGCTGGTTTCACGCACCTTGCGCTCAAGGCCGTACAACTCTTCAAACTCTAGATTGTCGGCTTGGAGGTCCATCGCGGGTTAAGTAGTTCCCTGTACCCCGAGTCTCGCTTACAATTACTAGAGCGATGACCGAAACATTCTTGCAATGATAACCCTAGAAATTATATCCGCTCAAGGACGGAAGCACATGAGTCTCGATAAGTTTATCGCGGCCCACGCAACGGCTCGCCTTTGTAAATATCCGCGCACCCCTCGAGTTACCGCTCGCCCTCGACCCGCTGATACGCTCTCTCGAGCGTGACTGGGCAAGGGAAGCGACGCAGAGCAGCAAGCGTACCCATTTGGTGACTGCCGCTCCTGAACATGTGGTGGTTCCATTGATGAGGAGGTATCCATTCGCCGACTTAGTCTCTTTAACAGGTCTTACGTGTGACTGGCTACTGCGTTCTGTGAAAGATTCCTTATTGGCCAGGCTGCCGGCTAGTGAGTTAGATACCAGGCGCTGACTGGCGAATGGCGTTCAGCCATGTTCCTGGCCAGTGACACCATTCTACTGACGTGTGCAGGTGAAGTTCGAGGTCAAGGAGCTGTTTCGCTTATGAATTCTTGAGCATTACTTGATCCTCGTGCTACCTGATCTGGAGTGAAACTGGCTACTCTCTGGGGCAGCAGCGAATGTATAATAAGACCATAAAGGACGGTAGATATGACTTAACGTATCGTTGGCAGCGAGGTCATTATAGACGGGGCGAGTTGCTCGGAGAAGCAGGAACGGGGTGCGAATAGGTCATGACCTGTAGTAATGAATCATCACAGCATTCGCCAAGAGTGATTCCGGGAGACCACGGAAAACATAAGAGGATGGCCGGACCGGGAATCGAACCCGCGCCCTTCCGATTGCGAGTCCAGTAGTTGATGATTGCGCCAGCTCGTTTTGTGAGAAGACTGTGAAGTGCAGCCTGCTACTGAAGCACTTGGCGGAATACCCGGGGCTCTCAGACATTGAACTTCACGCTAGGACCTTAGCTGGCGAGGACTCCCTGAAGCGGCGCACGTGTAGTGTTACCAGGCGCCCGGCTACATGACGACAAGTCCTCTCTTCACGAATTTTGTTCGCATCCCATCGGATTTTTTGTCGTGTTCAAAAATGTCCGGTTTTTTCAATTTGATAAAAGACAGTATCTGTCTACTGCTTTTAATTGAAAATTGTATCTGGTTCTACTTGTTATAGCTGTATTGTCAACATTCACTTGGTTAATCACACACACACACACACACGTCTCTACATTTTTTGCACATTGGTGTTAATTATGTGGACGAAATTTTTTCAGTTTTTAATTTAGTTTCATTTTTCATACCAGCGTGTGTACCTATTAAAATGTTATTTTTTTTTAAAAACTGTAAGCGTACAAGTTATTTTCCTGGTTGCATAGCTTCCATATTTTAAGTTAACTTATATCGATAGTATTATTTGATATTACTTATTAAACGCTTGGAAATAGTTTCCTTGAGATACTAATGACTTGATTAAATTATTCCATCAACATTATTATAGAAATATATATATGCTTCTGCAATAACATTGCCTGACCTTAATCGAGTTGTGCGGAGTTCGCCGTAATACAACAAAATTCATTTTGTTTAAAGACATGGGCGAAGAAATATTATTTCGGCAGCAGTTGTCATAAAATTTTCTGAAACGTGGTGTTACGTCAGCGACACTCAAAGTGTGAATTACTCGACTCAACAGGTAAGATTGTATTATATTCTACGTAGGAAAGAACATATATTTGGGATAATTTGAACTCTTTGATATATAGGCAGTGAACCGGCCAGTAACGAACGTTTTACAGTATAGTAAGCATGTCCGGTGTTGTCTGAACCAATAGGACAATTGTAAAAGCGAATAAAAAAAACAGAAATGATGATGACGCAGTCGCGAATATATACGACGCACGTCCAATTTGTCCTAACAGTAAATCTGTACCGCTCTTGCAGTGTTAATTAAATGTTCTCCTTTTTCAATGCCGATCGTGTGGTAACCCTCGTCGTGTGTGATGAGCTTGGCAGTTGCTCCTCTGTATAGCCAGCTGCTCTGTAGTGTCGGCCTCTCGGCGCCCAGGCCGGACAGCCAAGGCCACGCGGGCGGCACACAGATCGGCGCAAGGATAAGACCACGGCGGCCTGTCCGCGGATACAGGACATCGCGGACCACATGCCCCTGCAGCTTTCTTTACGCCGGCACGCGTTCACACACGTTCCACACGAGCTGGATGTGAGCTGCTTGTGTCCACGACTGCTGCAACTCCCGGGTTGTGTCCAAGTTCAGCATCTCGTCCATTTGCCCTCCATTCCTTCATGTGTTGTTCCCTTTCTGACTTTCTGACAAAAGAGGGGCCAAGGTGGTGTAGTGGTCAGACTGCTCGCCTCCCACCTTGGCGAACCGGGTGCGCGCCCGGATTTTCACATGTGAGAATCATGCCGATGGTCGGCGGGTTTTTTTCTGATGACCTCCCGTTTCCCCAGCGCTTTCATTACGACGCTGCTCTATTCTCACCTCACTTCGAGCTCATCGGCTCTCAAGACCTCGATGTTAAGAGCCCCCCAAATCTCTCCTCTCCACTCCACTCCCGACGAGTCTCGTTTGTGAATTCGGACGCTCTTGTTCGGTTACACCTCGATTTATGTTCTGCAGAATTTTCCTCTATGTCAGTTTCGCTTGTCTTTGCGACAATAACAAGAATTCTCCGCGGCCGTGCAAAGTTACAAACACTGACGAATGAAATAATTCAGAGAGAAAAGCCTCGAAAACCAAGCAAGGGTTCGAGACGGGTGAGTGTTCTGTCTCCGTGGCTGAAGTGGGCACCCAGGATGCACTCGCGCCCTTTCTGTCAACTGAGACGACGGCAAAGTGACGTCACGACCTTGATGCGAGACCAGGTAAAGGGCCTTAGCATGTGAATTTAGAGACAGCGCAGTTACGCAGATCTCAACAGCATCCTTCTGGTTCTCACTACACCGGACACGCTTTACTGCGCTAGGCAGCGTTCGTTACTTGCCGGCTGCCAGTGTCTCAGTGAAACGTTCCGTCCTAGAGAATACGACAGAGTCCACAGAGCTGGTTACAGCAGTTTACACCCTGTGTGCTGCCAACGAACTATTCACGTAGCAATGATCTTCACGATAACTACTAGCTACGTACAAGTACCTTTAAAGTTCAATGGCAATCACATAGTAAAATAAAACCATAACTATTTGAATTCATTGTATCCACTATTCAAAATAAGCCGCGAAGAACAAAACAAACAAATAATAAAAATCTCAGTGAATCAACGACAGAAAGCTAGGAACTGTACAAGATCCTAAGATCCTAGCAATCAATACAACATGAACAAGCTGTGGTTGTCTAATGCATCCGGTGTCCCGCCTGAGGAGAGTACAGATCTCAGTTCCCAAAACATGAATTCTTGTTTCGCGAGGTGTTGATTCATTTTCTGCATTTCATTTCAATTAGTGCCTTATCGTCACCTCTGAGATAGCTTTTTCGATTGTTTCAGTATCGCAGTTTATCTTCTCTCGATTTTTCTGTTGTTTTTTATTATTTTAAAATATTTTTCAAATTCCTTGCCAAGGAAATAATATTTTCCTGCTTTGTGTTTACTATAGCTTTTATATTTTATCGTGTATCGTTAAACATGAAAATTCTGCAGGTATTTTTTTAAGATTATGCTTGTACTGTTAAACTTAGTACTGCCGGATTTTTTTTTGCGTCACTCGGCACCTCATGACTGGAAAAATTTGCGTATTAATGTCAAGAAAAGCTATACATCAAATGCACAATTTAAATACTTTGGAAATTGGATCACAGTTTATTATACACGCTGTGTACGACTCTGGGTCAATAACTTACCTGCAAGAATACAAGGATTTAATCCGTGCTGCCTGGTCTGGGATGAAACTGGCTACTTGCTAGGAGAGCAGTCAATCAACAAACATCTGAAATTCGTCAGCACAGAGGACTGACTCGTCTATGTCACCGAGATTACCTAATCTTATTATCTCGACGAGTAATTGGTTCTTTCCAAAACCCGGAGCAATAAAGGGGCCATGATGGTGTAGTGGTCAGACTAATAGCCTCCCACCTAGGCGACCCTGGTTCGATTTCCGGCGGGGTCACTCCTGGATTTCCGCACGTGGGAATATTGCCAGACGATGCCGCTGGTCGGCGGGTTTACTCGGGGATCTCCCCTTTTTTCCTCCGTCCTAACATTTCGGCGCTGCTCCATACTCGCATCGTTTCACTCTAATCAGCTCTCAAGACCACTGTGTTAAAGTTCGCCCCAAATCTCTCCACTCCATTCCGAAGCTATAAGGCATAAGAAAAGATCCCGTTTTCCATACATACGGGTACATAATGTTAAGAACTGTTTTAAAACCTTGGCTGAACGACCTGACTTGTCAAAACTTCAAACATTGCACCAGTACACGAGCCGTGATTTCCGGGACACGATGCGAGCCGACATGAGGCACGTAACGCTATGAACGAGTCTTTTTTAATCGGAGCAGCCGGCCAAGAGGACGTCTGGAGTGGGCGTGTCCGGCCGTCGCTAACCGCCGCCTGAATCAGCCTGTGGCAACGTGGACAAGCTGGGAACTCTCCGTGGCGTTGTAATATCTCTCAGAATGATCTATTACCTTTCTGTATTACATAATTCCCCCATCCCGATGATTATAGTCGGTAATGTATGTAGCTAAATAGTTGTATAATCTTAAACGTCCAATAACCCCCCATCTTACACTGTTGTACTCTACCTAACTCCTAGCTATAACTCGCTACATTCCGTATAGTCCTTTGTTGGTATACTTTAACCTGAAGGTAGAGTATAAAAACACCCACAGGGTTCGTTCCTGTTTTTAGCCGTCACGGGGAGTATTTGCGTATACTGACTGCACGTTCCCCGTAGATATTTCCGTGAACATACTTAAAATGTTGAAGAGCGTGCGAGCGCGATACGAGAGTACTGCCTGGACGAAAGAGCATTCGTGATCCGTGAGAAAGCCGCTCCTCCGGTTACCACAGCCCGTTCCAAGGCGGGGCGGCGTGGGAGCGAGCGGCTCGCGCCGTTAAAATAATCTGGGAATTAACGGACGGCGCGCGGTAACGAGGCGTTGATGGGTGGAAACGACGTCCGTAATTAGAAAACACGGAACAGCTCTCCGTGTCGAGAACGTACTCAACCTCTCGGCACTTCCTGCAGCTTCGTCTGCGATGGAAACTCTTACAACGCATATCTAGCTAGAAATTGTAAGTAAATGTTTTGATTTCGCAGAATCACACCAACCCTTACAGACGGGCCTTAATTTACGGTTTCAGGTGTTTCAAACAAAAAAATTTATGATGCGTGCTGTACTCAAGTCGACACACTACTTGTTTCGCTGTCACAGCCAATGAGAATTAGGATATGTGTTCGGCTGCAGTTACATGAACCAATCATGACCTAGACCAGTAAGACGGTTTGCGAATCATGTACCCACCGGTAAGATTATTGACCATTGAGCTTCGCAGAGTGCAGTAATGGCCGAAAACTACCTACACGTGCGTATTGTACGCAATTGTGTACGTTGGGTCTGAAGTGGTTAAGAAGAAGGTAAACCTATCGGTGAAGGTTTAATTGTCTTCTGTAAAGCATTTTCCACGAGATTCACGGTATAAATTCTTCTTTCAATTTTAATGACTCTAAGATTTCAACTAAGGACATGATAAAATATCTAAATGCTCTGAAAATATAACATACACTGAGAAAAAAAAATATGATTGTAGGAATCAGATTATTATACTTACAATCCACACAGACCAGGCAGCAATCATATGGGTTGTGGGGAAAATCTATTGTTTATGTTGATAGTAACACCAACATAAGTGTTTGTTTTGGTCCTGTCTGTACTTACACGTTCAACCACAAACACAGATACTGTAGAAGAACACGTTTTTACTCAAAGACAGATTGTTCTTTCAACAGAACTATTTCAGCAATATTTATTTTGTTACTACAGCATACAGAACTGAAACTAACATTCTGATGCTGGTACAGAATTTTGGTCGCTACTACCCTGAAACATAATTACAGAACTCTTCGGTTGTCACTTGTCTGCTGATTTTCTTCAGTGTATTTTTTAAGCATGATAGAGTAAACGAGAATTCGGATAAATGAAAGTGTACGAACAGGAGAATAAAAAAAAAAAAGTAGCTCTTCAGAAGCAAGTGTGCTGCGCATGCGCAAATGAAGTTGCTATATAAAAAATTCTACTTGTCAAAATATGCAACTGTCGCAACAAACGTAAACGCCATGCACACGGTCGTCGTGGGACACCTACAATTTTTATAACGGAATTCGGTACAGAATTACAGTATGTTCCGCTTCTACAAAAGGTAGGTAGGTAGGGCTTTAATGTCTCGTCATTAGAGAGAGAGGAAGTTTTTCAGAGAAGAAGGAACGGGGAAGGAATCGGCCACGGCCTGTAGTAAAAACGATGCCAGCATTCACCTGGAACGATTTCGGTAAAAGAAAATCAGGATGGCCGCACGGGGAGTCGAACCCACGCCCTACCGAACGAGAGTACGAAGGTAAACCACTGCACCACCTAGCTCGACACCGCGTCTAAAAAAATAAACGAGACTGTACAGATAAAAGTCCAAAAGCGAGGCGATGTTAACCTGTTCAGTCACTGTGCCTGCGACCGTCGACACGTTGCACACGAAGGCTACTTATGACCAGTGTTGTACGCAGCAAGGCATCAGTGCCCAGTCTTCCTCGCGGCTAATCTGATTTGTGGAATTTCCTATATCTCTTCGGCATGAATGGCCAACGCCAGTATCATCGAGCACTAAGGCCGACTGTTGCTCGCTCGCTACTTGCCTCGTCGCCTCTACGAGCAAGGCGCTCAACTGACTGGCGAGTAGACTTTCCGTCGACGACTCTCCTCTGAACGTGTCTTCAAGCGGTAACCATATATTTTATGGCTCTCTAATATATATAAAAGTATGGTGAGTGTCTGAAAACAACTATTAACGTTTCTGTGCCGAAAATTTTGAAGCTAAACCCTGATTCGGAAAACACCCATGTTAGCAAACTTCACGCCCGTGAATAATACACGAAGTTGAAAGAAGAACTTAAAACCTGTCTCTCAACACTAAAGGTTTCTCAAGTGTTTTTCGTGTTTACACACCACTACAAAATATCCAACGGTTTTTTTTTTAATCGCGTGTTTTCTAACGAACCTCTGCTACGCACTTCATGTGCCAGACTGGCGGACCCCTTAAGAGAATGTCCCTAGTTTACGTTTTTAACGTCTCAATGTTACGTATGGCCATAAGGAAGTACTAGGACAGGCCCTCCCAAGAATGCGATATATACACCCGCGAAGCTTAATTTCTCGCAAATCAGATCTGTAACAGTGGGATATTATTACATGCGATGTAAACCAATGGGTAAACTACGGATTCTAGTTTATAATTTTCTCAGATTCTAGTTTATAATTTTCTCATTTAAGTTTAAAAACATGGGCAGGAAAGCAAAAAAAAAACAATTGTGGCAAACTTTGGGAGGTGACTCCTGGGAATCAAAACAAGAAAAAATGTTCCTGTGAACATACGTCCTACAAAGTGTTGTTAATTGAGCTACAGGCGTTTCACATTGAGGTGCCATGTATAACCACAACCACTTACTGCGTTATTACGTTTGGCTTCAAGACGAATGTACCGCTCCACGAATGCACTACGGCACAAAGAGTTCACGTAGTTTCTGAAACGGTATATTAGGTGAGAAATCAGTTTCCCGCACACAGATGGCCAGTGCACGTTTCTGTAACTCAATAAACTACGCGTTGCGGGACATATGTTCGGATGAATATTTTTGTTTGCTTTGATCGCAGGAAACACCTTTCGATGTTTGGTGCAATACTTTAGATACACCTGTATATAACAGGATAAAAGTATAAAGTGGCGGCTGTAAACGGTTGTTATTTTTTATCTTTCCTGGGAAAAAAGTCGTATTCGCGAAACATTTATGTGCTGAGATATGTACGTCGGACCAAACACGTGTATTTCACAGAAAATAGTTCACTATGGAGAACGCTCAATGTTTGTCCGCGCGGGACGTAGTTTCAGCGGAAGGCAGAGTGTTTGTGCCAAGAAGTCCGGTGAACGAATAGCTGCAGTGTTGAGGCGGGCACCGCCGTGACGTCATCGGATGTCCGGAGCTGGTCCAGAGCGGAGGCTGTGGACAGCGCGACCTTGAGCCGGAGATGCCGGCACGGCGCGGCGCCTGGGAACTGTGCCTCGAGGCTCCCGGCATCTCCACCACATCGCACTTTGCACCTCCTCGCGTATTTCCTTTCCATTCTAGAATGGAATCGTCATTTACACTTCATTCACGGTAACGTTCAGCTTTTCTGAAGCTCTACTCGAGTTCTGCTTACTTCCAAGACATTGCTCCGCCTCATGCAAGCAAAGCTTAACCACCAAGTATAGAAGATTACACCAAAGGGACCGCGCACTCACTATAATTATATTTTGCATGATACCTATTTCTTATAGAATATTCAAGGTAAAATGAGCACTTTTGAAAGCACTCTCATTTGGAACAATAGTCAATAAATGTATTTTATTTTAGCCTTAGACGTTAACTTCCGAATGGGATGGAATATACATACTGTGTTTATTACTTATATGGCAATATATATTTAAAAAGGTAGTTAAAAGATAAAAAAATCGTTGAAATAAAAAGTAACTAAGGCCTTAAAAGTGCTCACTTTACCGTGAACAGCGTATACTGTGCATTACCAACAAAACTATTTTCTCTCTGTTTTTATTCGTATTAGTTATAAATTAAATATTATTATTTATAGATAAAATATAAGAAAAAGTTTCATTTAACCATAAAATAAGAGACAACGCTTGTGACACACGACATATTTATAAAACAACCAAACACATCGTGCGTGGGGAGATTTTTCAAAGGTTTGATTAAAAAAGTATGAAGATACCCTGAATGGATTATACAGTGGCATCGTCAGGCATCTGCTACAATAGTGTTTCATGGCGAAGGGGGTTATCTAATATAATGTGATCGCTTTAGGCGTAACACAATATATTATACACTTAAACTACTTTTCTTTGGTGTATAAACAATTTAGTATGCACTGGCCTAATTTTCACGATTGGACGTGTCGCAAAAGAAAATAATCTACGGCCGTCACTGTACACAAGGCTCAGTTCCCTATGGTCCTTCCTGTGGGCTAGGGATAGGAATCGAAACAAAATATTCGATTAAATGAAAAGTATACGATAAATAAAAGCGACCGATCTTGAATAATCGATTACATACTTGATCGACTAAAGTTTGTTTAAATGCCACTCATTGCAAATTCTTCAGGAAAACTACAGGTATTTTCACTAAATTAACACAAGTGTGATTTGTGCATTTAAAAATCAAATACGGCGACAAAAATTATTATTGTAAGTATACAGTATCACAACTAAGGAAAATTATACCATAGCAGGGGTACTGCTCTCAGATTCTTTGCTCGTTATTGTAGGCCTAATTATTTTTAGCATATTCACAATAAGAAAATGTAATTTTACACATATACTTTTTGTAGAGTTCAGAGTTCAAAATAAAGCTGTTGAAGCATGGGATATATCGAAAGATAATCTAATGAAATTAATCGATTTACCGATTAATCTAAATAATAATCGATCCCAATATATCGATAATCGCAATGAAATAATCGATAACCATATCGAATCGTAATCGAACATCCCTACTGTAGGTAACACAGTCACAGCACGGAGCTGCTGTAAGTTATGAATGGTTCATATCGCTATGGCCGAACAGAAAGCCTGCAGCTTATTGGTTGTGATAATGAAACAGTTTCAGGGAGAACAGCACGCAAGTTAAAGTGAGTCTGGATGTGTTAAAACCATAGGAAAGGATTTCTTGTGATCTTGTAAACGAAATCCTGTTTCTACAGACGTCCAAGGTGAACGTGGGTCTATATGTTTGTTAGTAAAAATCAGTAAAATTGTAGCTTCGTATGCTACTCGGTATAATGAAGGCAGGCGGATCCTCTTATGACCAGACGACCTTGAAAACTCCAGCCGTTAACGCCCACGACTGCGCGGCTGGTAGGATGGCACTACCCATTGGCGACAGCGTCACATTCGACCAACATCAAAGCTGTTTAAGGGTCAATTTTTTCCTAGATGTTTTTGTATAATTTTTCTAATAAAAATGTAATTAACATATTATTTAAAAAGTAGCATTACCTTAATTTGTTTGATCGTCTGCCATTGTTCTGATGTGAGAGAAAGGCTAAAAAAAAAAAAAAAAAAAGCTTTAGTGGCCACGTAGTTTTACACTGTGGGATTGACTCTCAGGCGCCGAGTGCAACAGAGCAAAGAGGGGAAGGAAGGGAGGGGTGCCGCCCTTCTGGGTTAATAGATTGTGATCGGTAACTACTTCAATTTGTGATAAGTATTTATTACTTACGTTAAACTACTTGCTTCATTCTTTTTCAAATATATTTCACGTATAGGAATTTTTGTGACCAAAAGTATAAATATTCTATAGATTTTATTAAATTTGTTCTTAAGAGTCAGATGTTTACAGTAAGGAGCATGGGAGAGAGTAGAGAGGAGAGTGTGTGTGGTTAGATTTAAATGAACGTAAGAGTTGTTACAGGAAGTATGAGGTTTATACTCTACTCCCCCTCTGAAATCAATAAGTCGGCGCCTACCGGGGCCGCGGTGGCTGAGAGGTAAGACTGCTCGTCTCCCACCAAGACGAACCGGGTTCCATCTCGCGGACGGGCCACTCCCGGATTTTCGCAAGTGGGAATCGTGCCGGACAATGACGCTGGTCGGCGGGTTTTCCCGGGGATATCCCGTTTACCCCGCCCTTGTATTCCGGCGATGCTCCGTTCTCACCTCATTTAACACTCATCGAATCTCAAGACCTCGTTGTCAAGAGCCGCCCAAATCTCTCAACTCGACTATATTCTTGGGCGCACGTTACCGACGTAAATTTTGCACGGCATTTCAGTGTGCTGCCCGTAGACGCTACGACGACTCACGTGCTCTCATGCTTCTAGGTCTCGGACAATCGCAATACCTCAAGGACGGCTGTCATACATACAGTCGCGGAGTCAGCGTGGAGTTGAAGGCGATGAACGTACCTCGTGACGGGACTTCGGCAACGATGCACTGATAGTGCCGAACACCGCACAGTTCTTGTGGTCACGTGTTGGGAAACACGGGAGGCTAGAGGAACCATCACAACGATGCGCGCTGTTTGCAGTCGCGGAACTGCTCACCTCGCCGCCTACAAAACAATCATCTGTGTTTAGCTTCGGCCGACAGCGCGCGAACATCGCCAAAGAAACACCAAGTCTTCTCCTCTCGTCTGCCACAACGTTACAACTTTTCTTTTAAGACACGGGCATTCTTGCCGCTCTGCTAGTATTTACTATTATTATTCTTATTTCTACATGTTGCTCCTCTTTCTCGCTTCCCTGGCCTCGTCCTGCCCGCGAGAGCGAAGTAATGTCAGACGGGCGTAATCTGACAAGCGGGCGGGGATTTACAAAGGGATGCCGCCGCGATAAGCCTATCGCAACTCGAGCGCTCCTGACCTTCAGCGGATTGGATTTGTGCAGTTATCTTTGGGAAATAATGTCCTGGTTCGTCGCCCTTGCCACTCTAGCTTTGGATCGCGTGTATTCACCACTGAAAGAACACAATTATGATGATATCTGCATTTCCTCGTACCACCTCCCTCCTAGTGGTTCATCATTAGACACCCTACCTCCCCATTTAAGACGGCACCAAGCTAGACTCCGCAGTCCTGTGCACACTCGAGTAGAGGTCACTTGTTCATTGGCTGCCGCTACAAGCAGAACTCGTTCTCCATGTTACACCCGGCCACACGAAATGAAAATACCAAAAGTGCCAAAAGTTCATTATTGGTTGCGAGTTCTGCAAGGCTGGTCGGGCGAGCGGAGGTCCGATGAAACACGCGAAACAAACATGTATCTACCGCCTGCCTCGGTACTGAATTATAGCACGAAATGATGAAAGTCTCTCTGTATATCAGCGAAACAACCTAAACGCCAAATTAGTCACATATATCGATCACGCCGAGAATGACGACAATGTCAGCAGTATCGTTAATACCGCGACCACGACATATGTATGTCATCAGTAATTGTACACTGGTCGATATTTTACAAAGAATATCTGTGATTATTAATATAGCTGAATGTGGAACAGCTCTAGTTTTATGGTTGCCAACTAACAGTGCACGTATTATAGGGGATTCCCCGTATCCTGGGGTTGAAAGAATTTTCCCGTGTGGTCATAGGACGGGACGTCACATATCCCGTATCTCAGACTTCAGTGTCAGTAATTACCCACTTCCGATATTACAGGTACGTTACCATAAACCACAGAAAGTTACAATTGACACCAACAGATAGCGTTCGTGAAAATAGTGCTTGCCGAGATGTGTATAGTACATTTTATTCCAGTAAGTGTTAGTGTTGGTGTCGTCTGTTTTAAAGCCGAATAAATAAGAAACTGAAATAATAATGAATTATGACCATAGTTGCAACTAATATTTTGTTTTATACGCACAGATAAAAATTTTAAAAATGTATAATATTGTCTTTTAAAAATTAGAAATAGCATTTAAAGCTTTTATATTTTGCAACATTATTCCTTGGTCCTTTCATTGAAGTCGGATGTCGTGTATCGAGTTGTCGGAAGTGTACCTTATGGCAAATCTGAAAAAGTTTGCAACTCTATAGATGGTTCACGACAAACTGAGTACTTTTCAAATTAACCTGTGAAAAAATCACTGACCCTAACTTCGTACATGTATTTTAACGGCCATATTGACTGGTGTGATACCAGTTACGTTGGCAGTTAAACACGAAAAGTTATTCCATATGTTAAAGTCGCATTAAAGGCGTAATTTTTATATTTGTAGATATCAAATTATAATTTTTTTTTTGTTTGTTTTACGCTTATTGGGGAAAAAAACATCAAAATTTTACGTACTTACATACGTAATAATTGCATATATTTTTTTCCCCGATTGACGCACAGATGAAGTGAGAGGGTCAGTGCAAAGTTAATTTTTTATATGGCGGAAGGATACACACTGAGTAGAGAAGTAGACCTAAGGCAGGTCTTCACACACTTTACCGCAGTTTAGAACAGCTCGCTGACGCAGAGGCCGAGGGCAAACAACAGCGGCGGCAGGTACAGACTACAAACAACTGCGCAGTGACGCACTCGGCAAGCAAGACTCCGCCTTCAGTCCCCTCGGCGCGGGCGCCTGTCAACGAAGGACGTCGTGGCGTATCTCCGGTCGAGGCGGATGTACTCGGGATGCGCGCCGCGGCTTGGCTTCTGTGTACTCGGCTACTCCGCGGCCAGTGTTGGCTCTGGCCCCCGCTGTTATTGCACGCGGAGTTATTTTAATTACACAGCGCGCGCCTTCGACGGACTGAGCCATCCTCGCGCGCATTCTGTCTTGCCGGACCACTTACGCCTGGTTCACACGCACTACGATCTCCACGAACAGAGTAAGAAACAGCTAATCAGAAATCGCCTTCCTTAACCCACACGAGCCACGCCGAAAGATCCAGCTCACGCAGAAATGTTTGCTTGCAGAAAGAGCAGACTTGGCCGACACTTGCCAGGATCAACTGGTTGTATTTTACACTACTAATATCTTAGATAATCAACGTGTATTGATGTCATACTATGGAATAGTTCGATGTATTTATAATGAAATATGTGAACATGAACGTCAATTTTATTCAACACATGTTGCTTGGAAATGGCACTAAACTGTAAACTATTTTCGAAAGTAAAGAAAAAAAAATAAAGTCCCTTGAAAATTATTTAGTTAAAATTCGTACCACAAAGGAATATAATTAATAAAATAGAGTAGAAACATGGCAGCATCTAGTTTGTTGCCCATCGCTTATTTTGTAATCCTCGTATTCAAAATAACAAACGAAACAGCGTGGTCATAAACAGCCTGCAACCAAAAAGCAAAATGGTAGCGCAGAAAAATCTTCGTACATGCAAACAACCTAAACAACAACCCAGATAGCATGTATGCTTGCCATTTTACTTAAATTTGCCTTGCCGACCGAGCTTGTCATTTCATGTCTGATTCAAGCTTGATTCAAGCCTAATTTCTCATGAATGACACTTGCTTGCTAATGGTAGGTTTGCAGATGGCTTGAATTATATTTGCAGCTTGCTAAGGCAAGCACAAATTAATCGAGCTCGCTACAAGCTCGACAAGTGGAGACGAATTAGTTTGAATCAAGCTAATTATACTATAGGAGTAGGTTCTGTTCGACGTGATGGGTGTTCACGTGAATCCACCTTCAGAATGAGGCGGTGAGAGAGAGAGAGACAGAAAGAGAAGGAAGACCGGCGACCTTGAATATCCACGGCAGGTAAAATAAACACACGCTCAAAATGCCAGGGTTTGGGCCGCGCGCGCGCGGAGTAATACGGCTACAAGGTCACGCGACCGTCTTCTCACGCCGTCCGAGCGCCGGCTGCCACATGGCGGGAAAATCGCTTCCGTGACGGTGGCAGGCCTGCGGGCGGCCCGGCCACTACCCACAACTGCAATGTCCGAGGTGAAACTGCCGCTTGTGATCTGCCCGAGAGAGAAATGTCGTGCGAGACATCGGTAGCGTGGGAATATGTCGCCCACGTGCGAACGAGGAGGGCCGATAAGGTCGACGTACTTGGCTGGTATCAGCAGCACCTTCGCCTTGTAGGGGGCCGTGGGACGAAAATTAACGCTGAAAACCGTAAATTGAAATTTACAGATGTCTGGTAGCCACTACAAATTCCGAGAAAGCCCAAACTCAGGCAGCAGTTATTACCAACTTAGTGAACAAATATTGTACCAGGATGCATTCTTGTCGAGCCAGTTCATACGCTGTAAATGTGCACACGTCTTTGCGCCTCAAGATATCATTCTATAAGAATGCTTCACTCCACAGGCGCGGACTTACGTAAGTTCGGGTGTGGAGGGTGGTGAAAAAAAGGAGGGGGAGGAGGTTAATTGGTTTCGCAATACCTAATATAGTACATTCCCGGTTACTTCCAACTTTTCTGAAGCCCTGCTGAAGTTCTACTTCCAGAATATTCCTCCACCTCGTGCAAACCAAGTCTAAAAAATTTCACGAAAGGGATTACGCACCGCATTCGTAATAATAATAATCATTTGAATAATAACTATTTCTTACCAGGTATTACAAACACGCCTGTTTTCTCACTGCTTCTATTCGTATTAATTATAATTTAAATGTTTGAATTTAAAGATAAATTATTACGTTAATTTTAATTGAACCAAAAATAGGGCACTTTTACTTAACAGAATTATAAAACGATTGAGATACGTGGCATATTTAGGAAATAACTATACACGTCTTACATGGGGTGGTTTTTCAAAGGTTGGACTAAAAAAGTGTGAAGAAACTGAATATATTATATATTAACACGGCTGTGACGCAGCTTCCTCGCAGGCGGAAAAACTTACACAACTTTAAAACATATCATGTAAGTGCATTTAAAGTCTGCACGCAAAAATTACTTAAACCTAAGTCATTAAGATTCCCAGTAAGTCTGTTATTTTTTAATGAATTTTTTTTTTCTTATTTATAGTATATACTAAATTAAATTCCCCAATTTGTGTACTGGTGCATTTTTGTAACTAACCGTACACATATGAAAGAGGCAGTACAATCGTTAACTCGCACTATTAAACTGAAATCTCTGCAGTCTTTCCCATCACAGGTTGTTTGTGCCAGTTAATGACTTTATGATGTGCCTGTCGGTATATTAGTTGTGGGAGTGTGTGTGCAAAAACACTTCGGCCCGCCTATGCTCCAATCTGCTCAAAAATTCGGTCACAAAACTGGCAAAAACTATTATCTGAGATGGCCAAATCCTCGTTTTGTTAAAACTGGCTTTATGTTCGACGAACTCCTAACAGAGCTACCTACTTGGGGTTTCGACTGCGTCTCGTCATTTAGAGCACACATTTTATGATAAAACTTTGACCCTACTGGTAATAAATGGTTTACATGAAAAGAACATCACTTCCAAACGACTCAGAAACAGAACCTCCAGGATATCTCTAACAGTTCCGAGAGTTCATTGAAATACGGGCTAGACCCGACATTCTTCTGTTACACTCGATAATCAGCTGTTCGTTCAACGCCTGCTGACCGGGTGAATAGCCACTTTCTCCCCAAAACCAGTTAACATGGGATTCCGTCCTTGTCGCCTTTTTTCCCCCGGAATTTTTATTGACTCGAGAGTTTTTTTAAGGCGCGTTTCGTAAAGTGTTACCCACCTGCAGACTAAACTTAAGAGGACTCCCTAGTAAACAGTATGAAACGCCCCAAGGTCACGTCCAGCCGTAAGTATAATTGTGACGGTGATGGGAAATAGCATAAACAATCTTCACGTGTATACGCGTATCGTTCTGCGTCCTCAGAATGTCGCGTGGAAACTTGAGGGCTTTAATAAAGCAATCTGTTAAGAAAAGATAGAGCACAGACGCTACAGTGAGTGAAGAGATTTGGGCGGCTCTTAGCATCGAGACCATGAGAGCTGATGAGGATGAAGTGACGTGAGTATGGAGCAGCGCCGGAATGAAAGGGCGGGGGGAACAGGAGATTCCCGAGAAAACCCGCCGACAAGCGGCATCGTCCGGCACGATCCCCACTTGCGAAAATCCGGGAGAGACCAGGCCGGGGATTGGACCAGGTTCACCTTGGCGGGAGGCGAGCAGGCTAACCGCTCAGCCACCGCGGCCCCCATAGTCGCTATAGTTTAAAACACTGTTTTACAAAAGACTTAATATCTTACACAGCGATTTTTGCTGACTTACACTTTTCAACGAACAAATTTATGATTGGGCAACAAATGTCGATTTTAATTTCCGTCCTGAAAAAATATTTACATTCAAATATTCAACAGTTTTTCTTTTAAATTATAATAGACACAACTTACAATTAGACTCGTGACAACTGAACTTGTTAGCTACATATATACAAATATTTGAAAGCCAGTAATGAAAAACTAAGAAACAGCAATCCTAGATAATAACTTTTTGCCAGCTTTGAGAGCAAATATTTCCCTAAACCAATACAAAGTTCCCGGTGGAACCGGCACTTTCCTCACCAAACCTCCCCTCCTGGTGGCCGATACCTATTAAAAGGTCATACCAGGAGCACTTCTTTCTACTGTACTTTAACTCCCACAAACAAAAGCTAGATCGGCTATCCCTAAACCAATAAATGGCGGAAAGAAAATAGCCCCATGCCTTACGTCGAATTAAAAGTATTGCGTAAAATTTCGTGAACATTGAAATTATTTATTTCGCCTTCTTTATATTTAAAGAATATAAGAGTAAGAAAAAGTAAAGTTGTGAAATGTAGCTTTCCCCGCAAACAAATGTACAAATAATCAGAGTACGAAATCAAGATATTTATTCGCAAAGTTGGCAAAAATTGCTGCCTGGATTAGCCCTTTCTTGGGTTTTCTATATTGGCTGCCAGAAACACGTAAATTTCAACTCCCGTTTTTAACATGAATTCATGTATCACGCACTCGTAAACTAGTGTTTTTATAAGATAAATATCAATCTTTATTGCCAATTCTGACAAAAAAAAATGAACTGGGGTAAGGCAACGCGTACGCCCATGCGTTGCAAAGTCAGGAAATGTATGGTGACTGCTGTACACGACAGAAACTCACCATCATAAACTCTATATTGAGTGATTGAAGAGATTTGGGCGGCTCTTAACAGCGATATCTTGAGAGCCTGAAGGTGAATTGAGGCGAGCATGGAGCAGCGCCGGAATGAAAAGGCGGGGAAAGGGGAGACTCCCGAGGAAACCCACTGACTAGCGGCATCGTCCGGCGAGCAGTCTAACCGCTCAGCCACCGTAGCCCCACAAACTCAATAAGCATATCGTGTAACTTATACAACTTGTTGATGGCTGGTGGATATCTTAAGAAGTTATTAGCTTTGTTGTTTTACTGCCTAGTTTTCAAGTTTTAATTCACTCTGAGAGCGAAGAGAGGACTGCAGAGTTTCCAAGTACAATTATAAGTTTGCAAAATGGGAGAGCCGATTGAGAAGTCATGGCAACTATTGTTTATCTCCCGAAAATGATCCAACACAGAACATGTACTAGGTACAGGCGAAAGTGTACGACAAGTACGTTTGAAATGGGTCACCACATGGGGTATGGATGCAGGAATGTCCGACAAGGAACAGAAACAATCATGGCTGCTTCAAATCACCGTTTAATTGATTTATTCTAGTACATTCTGTAAACACTCACGTGAACGGGTACGTATCGTACGTGTACGTACAAGCTGTTTAATAACCTTCAATGTGGTCTCCGAGGTTGTCCACGGTTCGTCAACGTGACCCCACGTCGAACTGCTGTTGCCAGCAGATGGGATACGAGTGCACCCGTCCGGCCGAGAGCACGTTACCCGTCGCAGTTTTCGGATGACAACGGTGCGAAATGGACGTAACCTAAGTCGAACAGCGTGCGTACATCAAGATAGCCGTACGCCGCGGTGGTAATGCACGCGAATGTCATGCAAAGTTACGGGAAGCATTGTGTAATCGTGCTATACCCTATCGTACAGTAGCAAGGTTGGTCGAGGCCTTCAAACAGGGAAGAGAGTCAACAGCCGACCTGCCTCGCAGTGGACGTGCTGTGTCAGCTGACCACGACGTACGAGTGGCTGTGCTCGATCAGTGCCTAATGGATGACACTCGCTGGACTGTTATGAGATTAGCCCAGCATACAGGTATTCCTGCGTCGCCTGTGCACCGAATTCTACGACGGGACTTACATGTACGGAAGATTTGTGTGAAGTGGATGCCACGTCACTTAACTGAGGTAGACAAGCGGACCCGATATGAGACATGTCGTATCAATCTGAGACGCTTTCACTGTGAAGGTAAATGGCTTGCTGAACCGCATCATTGCAATTGATTAAACATGGGCACGAGCATACGAACTCGAATTGAAGTGACACTCCAATATATGGCGTCATCCTGGATAACCACGAAGACACAAGGCACGACAAAACCCCGTCACCCACAAAGCTGACGATCATTTTGGCATACGAGAGTCGAGGTGTTTTAGTCTCTCATCCAGTTCGTGTTTGTGAGCACTGAACTGCAAAGGCACAGTACTACCTGTCATTTCTGCGGTACCATCTTCGTCGTGCAGTTCTAGAGAAACGTCCTGAGCTGTTGGGCAACGCCATAGTCTTGCATGGCAACGCCACACCCTCCTTATTCACCACATTTTAGTCCGTTTGACTACGACATTATTCCCAAAGTGAAAAGGCCACTGCGTGGTAAACGCTTTGCCAACAAACAAGACATCATCATAGCATTTCGACGAGAGGTGGCGCACATTGACGGATCGCATGCAGCCGATGGTATTTACCGTCTGCCTCATAGCTAGTAACGAACCGTGGACAACCTCGGAGGCTGCCTTGAATGATGCTCAACAACTCGTACACGTACGATACGTACCAGTTGAAATGGGTTTATACAGGTTGTAAGAGAATATATCAATTAGACGGCGATTACAAGCAGCCATGTTTGTCTTTGTTCCTTGCCGGACATTTCTCTATCCATATCCCATGTGGTGTCACCTTTAAAACGCACTCGTACACTATAAACTGTACATAGTACATTTCCTGTGTTGGATCATTTCCGGGAGATAAATAATAGTTGCCATGACTTCTGAATCAGATCTCGTAGGAAATATTTTTGCTGACGGTAACGAAAAAAGTTAAAATGACACACGCAAAACTTGGATGGACGACTACTGTGACTCAACTTCACTGATAATTTTGCACCAAATAATTACAGGGCATTGTCTTAAGTTCCACGGTTACAAGCTGCACACTAAATCATTTGTTTAACGCAGATGCGAGGCCAACATGTTATGCAAGAGCTAGTGTCGGCCTTATCGATCATTTTCTTCTATCCCTCGCTGTTAAGACTCTCCAGGTACTGTAAGCGCGGCCCTAGACAAGTGTCATAGGAGTCGTTCAAAAATGACAGCACGTCGACCTTCTTTCTGCCGAAATAACTCGATAAACTAAATAATATAATCCTCGGTGTTCATAATTTTTTTTTACGAACACCATTGATTGCGATTATTCCTGAAGAATTTACTATTGTTCTAGAGATATTCTTGAGTAAAATGCGTTTGGCACTATGTTTTCTCTAATCTACATATTCCAACAATACTAATTTTCTTAGTTTAAAAGTTTTTATGCCGTGTATTCCATTGATTCCCAATGACCTATTTTTGAATTCAAGAGACTGCAGTTTCCCCTCAAAGTCGCAGGGGCAAACTCTCAAACTCGCAAGAGTTGACTCGAGGCAGGACTGTCTCTCCCGCGGTCAGTTGTACGTGGCGTGCTCGCGTGTGAGCTCACGCCTCAGCCTGGTTGTTTTGGTGCCTCACTCTAGAACTATAAAGAACATTGTTTACAAAGAAGTGTTGTAAAACACCTAAATCACATGTTGACGTGGCCGATTACCAATAACTCCGAACTTAACAGTCACAATTCTCTTATTTTCGGACATGCATTTCATTTCACTTTCTATTTTAAAATGCGTATTCTCTTTTAAAGAGACATACATACTGTTTAAGAAACATTGCAACAAAAACAGGAATTCCATGCGGACNTCCGAACTTAACAGTCACAATTCTCTTATTTTCGGACATGCATTTCATTTCACTTTCTATTTTAAAATGCGTATTCTATTTTAAAGACATGCATACTATTAAAAAAAATATTGCAACGAAAACAGGAATTCCATGCGGATAAAGTCGCGGGCAAAAGCTAGTTCTGTAACATAAATTTGTTTTTAATAGACCTGCATTTGCCAAACCGTGTTTTGCTTAAGTGCGTTGAGTCTTGACTAACGTTTCGGCAAAACGTCTCAGGAAAGTCGCTCCACGTGCACTTTTTCTGCCACGCATTAGTGACACGTGCTTGCCTTGATTTTGCTTCTGAGTGTTTAATGCAGGAGAATATTTGTATGCGATTAGCCCTTCACAAGTAGAAAACTCTATTGCAGCCGACAGATGGATTGCGTGCCTCACGGAACGATGAAGGGCCTTTTTAATTTTTCTTCGCCGAAGGAAAAAAATAATAAAAGGTGAAAGTGCTACGCACTGAAAAAAAAACAGAGCAAAAGAGCCACCACGAATGTATTTTTGAAACGAAAGTACCTACTTCCGTTGGCTCTGAGGTTTTAATGACAGACTGTTATTACAGCCAGGATGTAAACGGTTTCGATTCCCGTACACTCTCTTGTAAACTACGAAAAATCTGCTTACCCATACCACGAGAAGTTTCATTAATCCATCCTTAATTGTTGAGATGTTGTGTAGATCTGCTTACTACGTAGTAGCAGAAGATAGTAAGTATATGGTCACAGAGTGTAACTTTACCGTAAGCATGACGCCATGAGATGATGGGGCATCACTTATCCGTGATTGAAAGAGAACCTAACGGCTTCTCACTCAGCGAGATGACGCAATGGTATAAGCTATTCACGGTAAACTGAGCACTTTTGAAAGCCCTGCTTAAGATCTATATGTAAGCAGGTTATGTATTTTTCCGACATATGTGAAATTAGCATTACCACGGGTCCGACCACTTTATTCAGCGTCGGTCAAGAGCAACTGTGACATTTGTAAATGGTTTACAGATTTTCTGTTTCATAAAATAATATGCATTAAAAAACAAAAAAATCAAAAGAAATAACTCCAGTATTCAAAGTTTACGCAGCACTTTTAATTAAACGTTAAGACATAGAACTACTATTTTCCCTTCGTCGTTACCAACTTAACTGGGCGCTTGCCAGTCACTTTGCCTGTAAAATATACTCAAGTCGGGGCAGTGCTATATTTCAGAAGTAGATCTCAGAAGTGCTCAATTAACCGCGGACAGCATGTAACAGACTGAAACAGGGTTGGTTTTCGGATCCACTAAATTCTCGCTTTGGTCTGAACGTCTCTCNGTCTGAACCTCTCTCTCTCGGCCATACGTCGGCTTTGTCCCTCAAGAGTTGCCTCACATATCCACGCTTGTCTCCAAAATGCTGGTGAATCAGGTGATCGGACGAGAATTGGAAATAACCGAGTCCACAATCAAAGAAACACAAGAAGATTTCCAATAGCCGTGTGTGCTTCCTGGGGCATTTTAGGAAGTTCTTCAGCAGGGCGTTGTCCTAGTAACAACAGATATTTGCTGCTACAAGAATCAAGAGCCAATCAATAATTTTCCAGTGCTATATTGATAATGGTGTTAATCTTACACTTCAAGCTTCTTGCTTCATATTACATAAATATTTAGGGAATAATCATTGTTTCAGTTATCATAATAATTGAGTTCATCGTGGTAAAAATGTTACCAATAACTGAGACTAAATGTTGCTGTGTATACAAGCGCGTTTACAAAAATAAAATATGTTTGCGTTGGTTTTGTTAATCTGAGGCACTAGAGACTGTGTTATTACGTTATTTGCCATGCTGCAGATTATCGCGGATTACTTCACGTAAACACAGGGCAAATTACTTTCGGCCAGAGTTTTCTAAGTACGCGGGTATTTTCTTTCATCTTCAGCGCGCCGAAGGTAAACAAGATGATGAAGTGAGGTTGATTATCAGCTCCCCATCATCACGCGCTGTGTAATCCGTCAGCTTTCCCCACATTTACTCTTCAATTTTCATCACGTTGTTTACATAATGGGAGGACTTCGAAACGAAATAGCTTCTCATTCTCGGCTCGTTAAATCCGTCAATGACGCTGTCGTCGTTTCAAGGTACTTCATCATCTCAACTTTTCCCAAACCAGAAAAGTACGATGACATCTATAACTGTCATTTTTCTACATGTTTTTACTATAAAATCTGTTTAACCGCCAGATATATTTTAAAATATATTATCTTAGAGGCGGCAAAATGCACATTTTCTCCAAAACGTTTTTACGGAAGGTTGCTCTAGGTACGCCTAGAAAAAATGTTTTAAACCCGCATATATAAACCATACTAATTTAAATACTTTGTATACAGTGAACTTGTACCATTTTCCGAATCAGGGCGTAACAAATAAAAAAAATAGGAAAGTAAATTAATACCAGTAGGGACACCGCAAGAATTTCACACATACCAGACCTCGATATCCTGCTTTGCACACCTGCAGTTATCCTTCCGTTATTGGCCGCGTGCTTTCGTCAGGAGACTGTGTGGTGTTTGACTGGCCAATCAGAATTTGGTTACTCCGGTACTCAACGTCTGTGATTCACGGGTACGTATATAATTCGCTTAGCTTAATTAAAACCGTCCAATAGCAAGAGTCGAGTTGGGATAAAGTGCTCTGAAATACAATTAGACGTAAATTCTTTCCGCGAAAATCAGGCGTTACGTGTCGCGCGTGCCGGCAAGGACAGTCAGACAACCCGGGTTTATTTTATTATATTATATTATATTTTTAATTTTCACTGAGCCTTGTCCCGCACTTAGTTTTGCGAGTGTATATTAATCTCTTTCCTCGCCTTTCCGTGTTACTGAACTTCTTCCTGTTTCTCTCATATGCTCTTGTATTTTTGTTTGTGGGACACATTGCCTTTCCCGGCTTGTGGAGTTTTTGTATTGTTGAGCTCGGCGGGCCGTGGGAAGTTTCGTGATGCTTAATTGTCAGTACTTAAAGGCCGAGGCTTTGTCTTAATTGGGGTTTTTTTTCTCTCTCTTTCCCTAGTGCATAGGTAACTGGAATTATGTTACAGTGTTTGGTGGGAATTGTTTCCGTATCATCGTACTTTAATTGTTTGTTGTGTAGCAGGTTTTTTTGTGATTTACTATCTTTGTAAGTGTTTTTTCCTATAGTTCTTGTGACCTCCGGAGTTGTCCGTTTCCCTTTCTCTGGTTGGGTAGTTTTTTTAGATACCATTCAGTGTGCCTGATGCTGTCCCTTTCTCGCCGCCGGCTTCTTGGTCGTTGTTCGTATTGGTCCGCAGTTCGGCCAATCGTGGCGTAAATCCGTCCCGGACCAGGTTGCGGGGATAGAAAACTCAGTTTATTTCCCTCTCCCGCTATTTAATTTCTTCTTATCATGGTTTTCTCCCTGTTTCGATTTTACTACCTAGTAGTGTTCCTTTTTTCATTCGGTATTTTGATGCAATTTCAGGTTGGATAATAAACTGGACGAGAACTTATTTAAACTCCAGGCTAGTTTTTATTGTGAAACACGGCTTCTAGACGTGCGTATTCTCGTGTATTTATTCGCGACAGGTCTCAGTAACAACGTCTTCGTCGTGAACTGAGGTGTAATTGATTGTGATCGTAAGACGTCGATACACATATTGTGTCGTTTCTTGCTCCTGCTCATTTCTCAACTCCTGAGGTGCCGTAACGTACCAGAGTCCTAATGCAGGCACAATATACGCTGGCAGCATATCTGTTGACTGTTGTTTAAATAGTAACGGTGACCTGTACCTATCGTCTCATTTGGTATTACTAATAAATAACTTGTACTAAAATATGAGGCGGTCAATCTTTAACCACTTGTACTTTAAAACTTTCGAGTGCTTCACGAACAAACAGACTCAGTGCTGCCGTCTTTGGCCGGAGAGGTCAGCCAATCAGAGCCGGCCGGGTAACGCCGGACGCGTTGTGCGTTTACAGGGTATAAATTGGCTATAAAAACTGTTTATTGTTGTACCATGTGATGGAAGGCCTTAGGATTGTCTGCGGAGTTCGTTTAAGTGTTGTTTGTAAGTTTATTGCAATGCCCCGTGCGCTCTGGGTTTTTGGCCGCGGCGGACGGTGTATGGAGGCAGGCTGAAATGCGCAATGTTGCTAATGTCGCTAATATATTAAGGGGCCTGCTCCCCTAAGAAATTTGTATCACTTGGATATTCGCAGGTCTATGTGCTTAGGCCTGAAAAGCCTCTGCACTTACCATGGCATTTTTTGATGAACTGGGTGAAATGAATGAACATGGTAGTATGATTTCGTGGGTGATATTGAGTAGTGTGGTGCTTGGCCATCGGGGATCCCCTCCTCCACCTCCTCACACCCGCAGCAGTACTAATGCCGCGGCCGCAAAGTGGGAAGGAGGTTGTAACCACTGGAACCTCCACCCGACCCCTCAGACACCATTTCTGACATCGTGAGCAGCCAGGCTTTTGGCTTCCAGTCTGGAGAATGCAGCTCTTCACATACCTGCTCCCAAGCCGCACCCAGCTGCAGGTTTTCCCCCTCCTTAAGAAAGCAAAATGCGCAATGTGAGCGCGTTTTGGTTTTGTTAAACGTGGAGACTTTTGTCCCGGACCGATCAGAGAATTTCCGCCGGACGCTGAATATACTGCTGGTTTTCTTGCATATCTTTAGTGACTTTACCACCGTTTAAACTTGTATTCGCGACGTTTTCGGTCGTGCGTTTCTTGATTTCATGTCTCAGGAGCATTACCTTATTATTTTAATAATCGGGATAGTGAGTGAGTTACGTTTATCGTAGGATAATCTTGTTTTCCAATATAAGTTTGTTGCCAATTCACCGTACTTTGGTTTATTTCTTTTTTCCACATTGTCCTTACTACCGACTACCTCATGTTAATTTTTTGTCTCCCCTTTATATTGCACTCTCATTTACAACGGTGATATCGGTTTTTTTTCTCTTTCGAACATATTACACATCGGTTGTGTGGGGCCAAATACCCACAAAAAACACTTAGATATATNGGTTTTTTTTCTCTTTCGAACATATTACACATCGGTTGTGTGGGGCCAAATACCCACAAAAAACACTTAGATATATTATTTTTTGTTTTGTTTTTTCAGTCGTAGATGCGGATTCTTTTCCAGTTTTTTTACAACACTTACACCTGTGGTTATGCGGGGCCACATACCCGCAGAACACATGGATACTGTACATTACCATTTCAGTTCTTGTTTTTTCCCACAGTCATTTATTTTCCATATTGTTTCTAGTTTTTAATTTCACTTTCCGGTTGCGCGGGGCTTCGCTTTATTGGTCAGGAGTTATTCGACCTCACAGAAAAGGAACTTGCAGTAATAATAAGAGTTTTTACATCGCTAAATGGGAACAAGAGTTTCGGAAAGATCTTAAAATCACATCTTGGAACCTCCCTTCTTCCATCAGTGCACACGTGTCAGTGTACACTTCCTTAACGCCTGAAATTATTATTATTACAATCAGACGGTTGTTTTCTTGCACTTCAATGCGAATTACGAATGGTGGAAAATTCGTCTCTTTCAATGGTAAGTTCGATTAATTTCTCTGTCTCTTTCGCAACTGCTGTGTTGCACATACTGCATTATTATATAAAAGCAATTGCACTTAATTNCTTAATTTCTCTGTCTCTTTCGCAACTGCTGTGTTGCACATACTGCATTATTATATAAAAGCAATTGCACTTAATTTCTGCATAAGAAAAAAAATCCTAGCTACCACAAGTTACATTGGACGCAAAGTCAAAATAAATTAAAATACATTAAAACAAGTAAATAAAAAGAGCTAACATAATCCTTAAAAAAGTTAACTGCAAGGAATTTCTACGATCGCCGTAACAGAAAAATGTTGATCTTGTCACTTTCTCTGTGGAAACTACATCTCTCAGTTATATCACTGTTTAAAAATTTCTAGTTACCTTCCTAAATTGGAGTGGAATATTTTAATCTATACATTGTATGGAAATAAATGCCACATATCTCGCTGCAAATATAGGAGTTCTTAGCGTCGGTAAGGTAATCCAACAAAATTAGCCGCATAAACTTATCCAGAATATAAGATTTAAAAANGGTTTTTTTTCTCTTTCGAACATATTACACATCGGTTGTGTGGGGCCAAATACCCACAAAAAACACTTAGATATATAATTTTTTGTTTTGTTTTTTCAGTCGTAGGTGCGGATTCTTTTCCAGTTTTTTACAACACTTACACCTGTGGTTATGCGGGGCCACATACCCGCAGAACACATGGATACTGTACATTACCATTTCAGTTCTTGTTTTTTCCCACAGTCATTTATTTTTCATATTGTTTCTAGTTTTTAATTTCACTTTCCGGTTGCGCGGGGCTTCGCTTTATTGGTCAGGAGTTATTCGACCTCGCAGCAAAGCAACTTGCAGTAATAATAAGAGTTTTTACATCGCTAAATGGGAACAAGAGTTTCGGAAAGATCTTAAAATCACATCTTGGAACCTGCCTTCTTCCATCAGTGCAGGCGTGTCAGTGTACATTTCCTTAATGCCTGAAATTATTATTATTACAATCAGACGGTTGTTTGCTTGCACTTCAATGCGAATTACGAATGGTGGAAAGTTCGTCTCTTTCAATGGTAAGTTCGCTTAATTTCTCTGTCTCTTTCGCAACTGCTGTGTTGCACATACTGCATTATTATATAAAAGCAATTGCACTTAATTTCTGCATAAGAAAAAAAATCCTAGCTACCACAAGTTACATTGGACGCAAAGTCAAAATAAATTAAAATACATTAAAACAAGTAAATAAAAAGAGCTAACATAATCCTTAAAAAAGTTAACTGCAAGGAATTTCTACGATCGCCGTAACAGAAAAATGTTGATCTTGTCACTTTCTCTGTGGAAACTACATCTCTCAGTTATATCACTGTTTAAAAATTTCTAGTTACCTTCCTAAATTGGAGTGGAATATTTTAATCTATACATTGTATGGAAATAAATGCCACATATCTCGCTGCAAATATAGGAGTTCTTAGCGTCGGTAAGGTAATCCAACAAAATTAGCCGCATAAACTTATCCAGAATATAAGATTTAAAAACTTATCCAGAATATAAGATTTAAAAAAAACATTTCAAGAAATCCCATTATTTAATTTTATCGTCGATAATCACTTTCCCTGGCTGGGAGATAATTTTTCTTACATGAGCAAGGAGGGAAAACTTTATGAGAAAAAAAAGGGGGGGGTGATTTCCCTGCACTGTCCCCCGTCCCCCCGACACCAAATCAGCTCTCACAAGCACGATGTTAAGCGCCGCCAAAATCTCTTCACTCACTCACTCACCCCCAACCCACACCCAACAACATTTATTCGCACTCTGGGTACTATCGAAACTCGAGAAGTACCGCACACATTTGATTCTTTCGCGAGCAAATGCAGGAACGCTACCATGGATGTACGAGAAAAAACTTTATCATTCGCGTTGTTCCACTGTACGTAGATCAATACAGCAAATTCGCGAATAATTTCCTCGAGTCCACGTATGTTAAACCAACTGGGTATTTACGTATTTGTAAAAATGAAATACTGGACATTCGTGACTATTGTGCAAATGTTAACGACGTTCCTGGCTCTGCAGATAAGCAGTCTGGTCACGACAATTCTCTACCCCTCCCCCACGGCCAACACTTCATGTCTCCACCGTGGCACGCTTCACGCTGTGAACACAACACAAAAGCATTATTGTGGTCGCCGATTAATGCAATTCTACATAATCGATTTGCGGCACGCTATCAGTTTTAGAGTGTAGGCATTTAACTTCTGCGTGCGACGCACAAAGAGCTGGCGTTCATCAAAGAAGCCGCCGACTCCGCTTTAAAAACAAAAACTACAGCGCGGAAAGATAAAAGTGGCGGCGCATTCCTCCCTGTAATTGCCAGAGGTTTTATGTGCAGTAACCAGAAACGAAAGGAGATTAGATTGGGCGCCGTATGGAAGGATTTGCACTTTTGGTTGAACCGGAGAGCTGGCGAAGCGATAAGTATGTGCAAGATCTTCGTTTGGAATTTGCATAGCTAGGGCCAGCTGTTTTTCGCGAAAAGATTCCACGACTAGTTGCACTGCAAAACGCGTTAGTTCAGTAACAATTTTATGGTTGGAAGACGTCTACATTCACGCGTCTCACCTCTGCCAGCCATTCACGGACGTTCAGTATCGGGGTAACTTACGTCTGATTGGCCCAGTATAACAGAAGCTTTATTCTCGCAAAGAAGCCCGACCAACAACCAAGGGAAGTTAGCAAATGTGCACGTACGGAGTTCAAGCCTAGCATGTGCGTAAGAATATTTTCGCGAAAAAAACAGGTGGCCCTACGCATAACGCAGTCTGCAAGCCTCGACCGCTGTCGAGGTCGGGATGATGTTTTCGCTCCACGGAAGGTTTCAGTTTGCGTTGCAGCGTGTTTGAAAAATGCGTTTTTTTTTTCGACGAAACTATTAAATGTGTTCCCAGTTGGTTTACTTGCGATAAGAAAGTACATTCCAGACGATGGCGGAATGGTATTCTCAAGACATTGTGCATATTTCAAACATTTTCCAGCCCTTCAATATAGCAGAAAAAGGCGTTTTCAGACTTGCTATATTTCGAGATATACAAACAAGATACGCGTGTAACTACGATAGAGGCATGCGCTGGACTTTGCTACAGAGAAGCGTCCAGTAAAATTATAGGTGTAAACTATTAAAGTCACGTTGAGGCGAGTCGGCGACTTTAAGACTGTACTGTACGCCAGTTCCAGTTGAGCGCCTCGCACGTAGAGGCGATGCCGCTTCACATACGCCGGTCACACTCTCCTTACTAGGCGACCACCTTAACTCGGTCTAGCTTCGCCTACTCTGAAAGTAGAACGTTGGAAAGATGTTAGTGTGCACGTGGGATATTTAATAACAGCGCGTCCGTAAATANTATAGCTCCACCTATTCTGGAAGTAGAACTTTAGTAGGGCTTCACAGTAGTTGGAAGTAACCAGGCTGGACTACACTTCTGATTGGTCCAGTCATGTAATAAAATGTCTTCTCACAAGGACACGCGACCAATACGGAAAGAAAAGATGTTAGTGTGCACGTGGGATATTTAATAACAGCGCGCCCGTAAATCTTCTCGCGATAAACAGGGAGGCTTATCATAAGCAATCGTGAAGACAGAAGACAATGAATTGGCTAGTCCTAAAAAANTTCTCGCGATAAACAGGGAGGCTTATCATAAGCAATCGTGAAGACAGAAGACAATGAATTGGCTAGTCCTAAAAAAGGATTCGTGAACAAGGCCGTCTAGAGCTATAGAGGGATAAACAGCCAATCACAGTAAATCGCACACGTTAAACCTTAATTTACACAAAATACACATGCGTTAAATTGGAATAAAATAATTACATGTAATTCATCATCACCGTATTTGTTTTTCACTTTTTTTTTTAAATATATTTTTTCTGGCTTGTACGGGTCCCTCAAAAGCCAGGGCCCACGGTTGCAGCCGTGCCATCCACCTCTACTCTACGCCCCTGGTTGTTAATAACAATGATTAAAGCGACATGAACTCATAGAATGAGAAACAAATAGAGACCTGCAAAATTCGCGTTATTATTAAGAGACCCGGAGATTACGCGGATTAATTTGGCAATAAGATAGACTCCACAATCCTTTGTGTACTAGAGCCGCAGTTAGTTGTTCATTGGCTGATGGCCCAGTTTCATCGCAGACCAGGTAAAACGGTATATGGTCGTGTTTATTTCAGCGCGTGTCTTACAAACTGCGATCCAATTGAGACAGAAAGTCAAATGTACACGTGTTTGAAGTCTTAGCTTGTCCTCAAATGAAATCGCGAAATTTCCGGGTCTCTAGTTGTTATTATTATGGGCAGACTGAACTGCAAGTTACTGTGCGTTTGAAGGACTTCAGTCACTGGCGAGAAATATGCCTGGCACGCCNCAGTCACTGGCGAGAAATATGCCTGGCACGCCTCGTGCAACTATTGAGCCAGTAATACAAGTTCAGTGGGAGTGGCCAATCGCTTTTAAGGAGATCAAACAGATAGGTGACGTTGATTGAAATGCAGTAGCCAATGACANAACAGAAAGGACTGTGCTCGCTGGTTTATAGGGCGGTGCAGTCTATCTTCTCACCGAAAGAAAACGCGATGTTTGCACGTTTCTATAAATAAAGAAGTATGGACGAAATTAGAAGAGAAAAGAAGAGTTTTGGATCAATTATAAAAATTAAGATATACTGGCTGGGCTTATCAGTAACATTCTAAAACAGAGAATAACGGAAGAGAAGGGAGAGGAAAAGAAGTTGGAATGCTGGATGATATAGAAAAACACGGAAGAAGCTACAGAGAGACGAAGAAAGGCGCAGAGGACGAAAGAAAATGGAGGGCGTGTCGCTGAAAACTGTCGCAGGGCAGTTTTACTAAAGAAGACCGCATGGGAGCTAATGGTGACGTGACGCTTTCTTTGCAGAGCGAGATAAAGGCGGCAGCTCACGTGATTTATGTGCAGAGGTCGACCTTAGCGACCGTACTCGCATCGCCAATGCACTGTGCGCCTGCGGCTCGGCTAAACGTTGCCGAAGGGGGAAGGGGAAGTGGCTATTTAAGGGCTCCGCTCAGTGGGACGTACGTGCGAGCGACGTGAAAAATCCATGCGGCGCTAAAGGCGAATTTGGCCGGCGCGTACACTGCTGCGCCGACTCTAAGCTCATAGCACTCAACTGCCGTGCAGTCTTCTCGTCGTGTGGACTGGATACAGAAAAAGTAAGAACACAGAAGCGAAAAACCGTGGCGGTTCCTTTCATGTAAGCGAACTCGGTTGCTCCTTGTCCGCGCGAAGCAGTGGAAACTGGCCTTGAGTTTGACTGGCTACTGCATGTTGTGTAATATTCCCTATTGGTCGCGGTACCGTCGGCATGTTAGTCTCTAGAGCCGATTGGTGATGACTTTCCTGCATATTGCTAGCCGGTACGACAATTTTGCTGGCGTGTGTGCGTGGAGTTTGCATGCCAACATCTCAGCTTTGCATTCTTTCAAAGGTTTGATTACGAGCATGAAGATGCTGCGAATAGACTTATAATGCTTACGCAAAAACGACTTCAAGGTTTTTTATGCGTGGATATAAGACCAACGCATCCTCTTATATCCGGGTAAATACCTAGGAAAAAAAGTGTTTCGTAGC
>NQII01004626.1:57424-70438 GCA_002778355.1 Clitarchus hookeri | reverse complement strand
GGGGGGGGGGGAGATAATAATATTAGAATGGCGTGGATAAGATCACGGAAAGTTTGAGACTTACGCCTCCTTTCGAAACGTAAGGTCGGCGCCTTAAGGTCCGTGAATTTCGCAGATTATTCCGGTTACAGGTTAGACTTCAAGAACGCATACTCGCGTGTTACTCTCATAATTGGATCAGAGTTGTTTGGACACGCCCCGGGTGCCCCTTCAGCCAGTCAAAATCAAGGAGAAATGTCATATTCATATCACATGTACACCAGTCGGATAAAAAAAAAGCACCTCACCATGGAACAAACAGTAGTGGCCCGAGCGTGTGAAGGACTGATACTTCAAGGATGATGCCTAAAGAGTTAAGTGAAATTTATGTACCTCTAGTTATGAATGCAAATCCGCTGCCACCCTCTTTCTCACTATCCCTGTCCAGTACGCCACGGCTTGTATATTCTGTATAGCGTCTCTCTCGCCCTTGTATCCCAGCGCACTTCCTTCCGCACGGCTGAGTGCGCACGCGCGACGAGCTTGACCGTGGTCACGCCAGCAGTGCGTGAATTATTGACGCAGCGCCCGGCGCCGAGTTACCGACATCCACAGCGGCGAAACTCCCTCCCCCAGGGTCACGGTTGCTACTGTGCCTTGCCTCGCCAAGTGCCTCGCCGTGCGTTCCTTGCGACCGGCACGCTTCTCCGTCTCGCCAGTTGGAAGAGGAGGAGCAGTTTGTGGACCTGCAAGTACTCGCAAACGTTCGCTCTCTCGATACCGACTGCGAGAAGATGTTACGCCGCTCGGCTAAAGCACAGAGCAGACGAATGCACAGAGGCAGAACGACGTGATGTTGGCGGCTGCTGCGTGTTGCGAGAGGTGATTCCCTATTGGCCGGGCTGCCAGCTGGGTAGCAGGTTACCAGGCGCCGATTGGCGAACGGTGCTCCGGAACTTGCCGGCCGGTGAAGCCATTATGCTGGCAAGTGCGGCTGGAGTTCACGGAATAAGCTGCCGTTTCACCTCTGTATTCTTACGTACTCTGTGGCAGTAGGTACCTGCATATTATTGGAGTGCCAGTATATAATGCCCTTGTTAAGTGCGTGGAGTGAGTGAAAATATTTGGACGGCTCTTAACATCGAGGTCTTGAGAGCCGATGAGGGTGAAGTCAGGCGAGTATGGAGCAACGCCGGAATGAAAGGGAGGGTGAAACGGGAGATCCTCGAGAAAACCCGTCGACCAGCGGCACCTTCGGCACGATTCCCACATGCGAACGACCTCTCCGGGAATCTAACCCGGTTCGCGTACGTGGGAGGCGAGTAGTCTAACCCCTACACCATCGCGGCCCCCGTGCTTGTTATTGCTTGTTTCTGACCAAGCACAACACTGACAGTAATTTTATATATTATTCTGCAGCGTGCTGGAAATTAACGAAATATATTTACTCGGATAACACACAACGTGTTACTAAAAATAACCGACAAACTCCGGAAGGTGATTCGTCACGAAAAATTACAAGGACAAAAATATATAGACGAACTATAGCATAGGGCCTTTCCTCAAGGGTGTACACGCCCTTAAAAATGGAGGTAAAACACGTGTTTATTGCAAATAAAACATGTAGTATCTGAGCTTAATCTCAGAGATTCGGTATTATGTATTATCAAACAAAGATGTGCAATTCATGATATATTGGTTTGCCGAAATCGACCATGTTCATGGGAAAATAAGGGTTGGAACCGCATTTGTGCATAAAAATATGTGACCCTCCAGAATATGTGAGGATTTATCTGCTGACGTAATCAGTATGGCTAATTTAGCAAAAAAAAATAAAAAATGCCTTTTGTTATTACACTACACCCCACGGTTTTCGAGAAATGGATGTTTAACGTTCTAAACAGTGAATGTTTAATACCTGCAACGTAGGCAACACGCATCACTTACATGAGTTCTTCAGAGGCATAATGCTCCGGATTCGAGCGCATTTAATGTAATATTATTTTGCTACTATTTCTTAGTAGGCGTTACCAATACACCTATTTTCTCCCTGTTTTATTCATATTAATTGTACGTTAAATATTATATTTTATAGATCGAATATAAGTGATAGTTCAATTTAATTAAAAATAAGGTAGTTTTGTGTTAACAAGGGTAGAAAATGGTCGTGATGCGTGGCATATTTAGGAAACAATCAAACACGTCATATATTGGGTGATTTTTTAAAGGTTTGATTCAAAAAGGGTGAAAAAACCGTGAATAGACTATACATATATCAACATGCATAAGCAATTTATTTTATAAATATGTACAAACGAATATATACACATGCATACATATGGGGCCACGGTGGCTGAGCGGTTAGCCTCCCGCAGAGACGAACTGGGTTCAAATCCCGGCCTGGTAGCTCCCGGATTTTCGCACGTGGGAGTCGTGCCGGACGATCCCCCACCCTTTCATTCCGGCACTGCTCCATACTCACTTCAATCACCCTCATAGGCTCTCGAGACCTCGCTGTCTATATTTACGTATATCTGGACGGCTCTAGACGCACACTCTTAAATTATCGAGTGTGTTGGTTAGTGTCTGACCACGTGACTTTTGCAGTTCTGTTGGCAAGGGGCGAGTCAGATGTCGGGGACGTGCGTCGAAGATGAAAACCAGCATACCTCGCCGTTTGTTGGTCTATGCTTCACACGCGTCGATGTTCGTCAGCGGCTGACGGCGAACTTGGCGACAGCTGCTGTCGAAGGAGGAGCACTGCGGTGCGTCGACGCAGAAGTTTGGAAGCTGCGGGAACCACATCCGGTTGGCAGAACTGGACGAGGACTTCCCCCGCATCTGTTGGCAGTCTTCCCGAAATACGCGACACCCACGTGGGACGTACCTCGTCGCCGCTCACCTCCGCCGGCCCTCCGCGACACATCCACTTGAGGTAGGCCGGTTCTCGCGCATTCCACCCTCTGACACACAGTGTAGTTCGTTCAAGGTCACTTACAACTTTTCTGAAGCCATGCTGAAGTTCTGTTTTCAGGATATTCCTCCGCCTCATTCAAACAAAGCTTAACTAAGTCTAGAAAACTACACCAAAGATACGACGCGCCGTATTTGTGGGCGCTCAATTCAANTTCAAACAAAGCTTAACTAAGTCTAGAAAACTACACCAAAGATACGACGCGCCGTATTTGTGGGCGCTCAATTCAATAATATTTTGCTACGTCATGTTTCTTACTGGGCATTATCAACATATATATTTCATACCTTTTTTCATTCATACATATTTAGGAAACAATTAAACACGTCGTACAAAGGGTGAGTTTTCAAAAGTTCGATTCAAAAAGTGTGAAGCAATTGTGGATGGACTACAGCTAATTATTCACAAGCGAAATTGTATCGTGGTTCCTTGCATGTAAGCGTACTCTGTAGCCCAGGCACAGAGTAACTAACAATACAGAGATGAAATTTCGACGTTTATTGCNCTTGCATGTAAGCGTACTCTGTAGCCCAGGCACAGAGTAACTAACAATACAGAGATGAAATTTCGACGTTTATTGCGAACCCCAACCACACACGCCATCAAAATGGCATCACCGGCCAGCAATACGGCGGATCGTTGCTCACCGATCACTTACTGCAGACTAACTTGCCACAAGGCCGCCCGACCAATAGGAAATACTCCATAACGTGCAATAACCAATCACACCCAAGGCCTTTTCCCACAGCTTCGCGCGGCCAATCAGCGATCGAGTTCTCTTGCATGGAAGCAAACCGTCTCCCCATTTCGTTTCTGAATACTCACTAATACTATGCCGATGCATGTCAAACTCGCGGCTCCTGTCTCTATTTGTGAGACCCCAGCTTACCTCAGGGAAACCAGAGGAATGCGGTCAGCGTTCAGAATGTTCGTATTAAACGTAAAAATGGCGCGCGGCGTAGCTATTTCTAGGTTGTACGTGCACCACAGCGAATGGAACAGGAAGTCAGATGAATTTAAAAAATTATATTTTAAATGGTTTTTCTTCCTCCTACACTAAGCAATTATCTGCAAATTTACCACATCAGTGTAAACATACAGTGACAAAGTGCGAATGGTAAAACACTTTCCCATACACCCATGGTAACTTCCTACAGACTTACAGACAGACTCGATCTGAACGGAACTCTGTTCCTTTAAAGGAAAATTGAAGGGGGGGGGAGGCTGATAAAATGGGTTTATAAAGTTAAGTTTTGCACTACGGAGTTTTGTAATTAAATTCAGATATGTAATTTCTGAGGGAAATTTTTATTGTAATTTCTGTACTTCAAGGGGTTTTACTATCTTTTTTTTGTATTTAACTTTGGGGTTTTGCAAGTAAATTTTGTATTTACTTCATGGCCGTTGGTGGTCTGATTGTACCTGTTTTCGGAAATTTTTCAAAATAAAATTTGTATAAAAAGTATTCCTCTCTCTTTCACTTGGCCAACCCAAACCAATATACTCTTTGAACCACGCTACNGGGGGGGGGGGGGGTCTCTATTTTGTGTTGGAAAATATATTCCAGCTGGTGGGAAATATACACGGAGTTACTGTAAACATGTGTCGGCAAACTACAGCCACAACACCGGGCTTTCAGCGTATTTTTTTTTACAGTGCGATGTTATCAGTATCAAACATTTACAAAAGAAAGAGAGGTGCAGAAACTTCTGAAAATCAGATTACCCAAAAGGAATACTTTCAAAACACCGGGTAATTATTCCTAGCTGTATACAGCTCTGACCAAAAGTATCGCTCAAGTGCTATTTCTCATTGCATTTCCCTGTCCAACAAGCATTTTGTGAAATTTGTTATACTTACTTGAAATAAAAAAACTAATCAGTTTCCCACATATAAAAACTTCTAACGTTTTGTTCTGTAAAGAAAGTTTAGGGAACCACAAAACGAGTCAGAATTTCACGAACGAAAAATAACTGTCGGATCGGCATGAGTGCTTTTCTTTTATTCGCGCCGCACTTACGCAAACTTCTACGGCGGCAGGGAGAAAGTTTTCAAATAAAAGTTGCAATACTGGACTGTGTGTGTGTGTGTCTCCCCCGGGTAAACACGGCTCGGCTCTCGGCCTCGCCTGTGACGTCGAACGCGTATTGCAGTGCGCTGAAGCGAGCAACCGACGCTCCAAGTTCACTTGCGGGCCGCACTTGAAGCACTTGCAAGTGTCGATTGCAGTTCTCGCTCTTCCCGCGGGTCGCGGCCATCAGTGTGACGTATACAAAGTAGCGTCACAGGTATCCGGTTGGCCGAAGATTATATTTAGTAAGACATAATGAAATGCGTTCGGTTAAATTTGTACGTGTTTTCTCGAGGTANCGGTTGGCCGAAGATTATATTTAGTAAGACATAATGAAATGCGTTCGGTTAAATTTGTACGTGTTTTCTCGAGGTACCGGTGATTTTTACACCAATCCGAGTGACTGATTTCACCTTATACTTACTCTACGTTGTTTGCAGGCTTTCGCGGTCATTGTCTTAAGAGCCATCTTTGTTTCCGAGGCTGAACCGCGTCATTGTGGAAGTGTCCTCCGACGACTCGCCTCGCCTCGCACTGCAGCAGGCATCAGCAGTGCTTGTACGCGGATCAACCTCGAAAGCCAACGTAGCTCTCATACTCTATGTCTCAATTAGTACCGGTGTTTTTATTCCACCATGGGGCGACGTCGCACAGAAACTTAACTCGTGAATAATAAAATTTTATGATTTGTACACGGCTTGCTTGCGAGATTCCGGCCATTGATTCGCGCCGGAGTTGAGCTTCTGGGGTCTTCAGGAATCCTGACTAACAAATAAACATTAACACTTACAGTCCACCAGTTTGCATTATTCAAAGTAGTAGTGCTGAATCGAAAGATAGTCTCGATAATTATTTGAAAACAGATTCTAGTTATACGTGCCAGTTAAGCTGTTTCTTGTTTATTCCATATTTTGTTTTACATATCATACATAAAAAAAAATAACAGACCTAGCTGAGCAGCGCGAAGTTTTATAAAACTGACGTCTTCATAGACAAGTGGGATGCAGTTGCCATTAAATACAATGAAAGCTGAGGCGATGAGCGAAGTCACATTTGAATTGGAGTTTATGCATGCTGTTCACAGTAAACGGAGCACCCTAGTTACTTTTTTTTTCAGCCATTTTTTATCCTTTAACCACACATTTAAATAGATATTGCCATTTAAGTAATAAACACAGTGTGTGTATTCAACCGCAATTGGAAGTTAACGTCTAAGACTACAAAAAATATATATTTATTAAATATTATTCCAAATTAGAGGGCTTTCAAAAGTGCTCACTTCACCGTGAATAGCCTTTACGCGTATCTCAGTAAATAAAAGTTCTGAGATTATGATTTTTTCCTAGGAAATGTAAAAGACTATTATCTATAGCCGCCACATTTAATTTTTATTACATTTTTTTTTTTTACGCGTTCATGGCACAGAGAAGCGAGGGCTACTTGCAGCGATTCCGGCTGTACTGGACAGGACACTNCACAGAAACTTAACTCGTGAATAATAAAATTTTATGATTTGTACACGGCTTGCTTGCGAGATTCCGGCCATTGATTTGCGCCGGAGTTGAGCTTCTGGGGTCTTCAGGAATCCTGACTAACAAATAAACATTAACACTTACAGTCCACCAGTTTGCATTATTCAAAGTAGTAGTGCTGAATCGAAAGATAGTCTCGATAATTATTTGAAAACAGATTCCAGTTATACGTGCCAGTTAAGCTGTTTCTTGTTTATTCCATATTTTGTTTTACATATCATACATTAAAAAAAAATAACAGACCTAGCTGAGCAGAGCGAGGTTTTGTAAAACTGACGTCTTCATAGACAAGTGGGATGCAGTTGCCATTAAATACAATGAAAGCTGAGGCGATGAGCGAAGTCACATTTGAATTGGAGTTTATGCATGCTGTTCACAGTAAACGGAGCACCTTAGTTACTTTTTTTTTTCAGCCATTTTTTATCCTTTAACCACACATTTAAATAGATATTGCCATTTAAGTAATAAACACAGTGTGTGTATTCAACCGAAATTGGAAGTTAACGTCTAAGACTACAAAAAAAATATATTTATTAAATATTATTCCAAATTAGAGGGCTTTCAAAAGTGCTCACTTCACCGTGAATAGCCTATACGCGTATCTCAGTAAATAAAAGTTCTGAGATTATGATTTTTTCCTAGGAAATGTAAAAGACTATTATCTATAGCCGCCACATTTAATTTTTATTACATTTTTTTTTTTTACGCGTTCATGGCACAGAGAAGCGAGGGCTACTTGCAGCGATTCCGGCTGTACTGGACAGGACACTTTTCAGCGACCACTTTTGTGTTTCAGTAACCGAATGTAAAAACAGGCAACAAAATGTCGACTATCATTTCTGCGCTAAAAAAAAATTTACATTGAAATATACCACTGTTTAAAATAAAATAGAATATACCCAACTGTTTACAATGAGACATGACAACTAGGGATTCTCCTTAAGGATCGGCTTTACCCCATTTTGCAGAAATTCTTCGTTTTCGCGTCATAATTTCGCATTCATGGTACACTGACTATGCACGACTATAGAAAAAGTACATTTTACGAGTTGTATAATATTTTTGCGCGTAATTTTAATTGTTTGCTTGTTGTAAAAAGTAAGGCGCATATTTGTATTGTATCAATAGGTTCCACGCAGGAAGTAGCACACAGAGCAAATTAGATACAAAAGTATTAAACAACTTGAACATTTTTGATTATATAAAATCTAAAATTTGCTAAAAATGTTTCTGAAACTGAAATTATGACGTGAAAACGAAGAATTTCTACATAAAATGTGGAGCCGATCCGTAAGAGCCCGTGTCACACGCCATATTGATTTTTTTTTTTATTTATTTCTTCCTGATTCAAATTTAGGAGGATTTATTGAACAATGTGACAAATAAAAGCTTAGCTAATTACTTTTCCCATCATTACAGACATGAAATATAAACTCCTAACGCACATTGTTGTTGGATATGGGGAATAAGATAGAAAACACACATATAAGAAAGCGTATGTAATAATATTACGAGACCATAGCAGAGAGAGGTTATGTAGTAACCACAACACAACACAGACTGGGCGCCAAACCACACAAGACCTCTAAGACCTCTGGCGGCCAATGCTTGAACTAGTGCTTGTCCCGAATATTCACAACACACATTTATGCAACAATCAACATAATACAAAAATGTTATATATTAATTCATTTTCACGTTTCAGTGACACGCAGGGAACACCTGCTAACAATCAGGCACAGGAACATGAAACGTACTGCTTCTATAACGAAACATGTCCATTAATGACCCTGGCTCTTCTGTTGTGACGCTAAAGCTAATAATTCCTGTATAAGGGGTGACATAGCCTCTTACGTAGATGATTGTTTACTGTGTGGGCCAGGACTACGTGCCTGTCTCAACTCAACTTCAGTGACTTCATGCCCAAGCCAAAGCCAAATCTGTGACGTCACCACGATACGGCGCCTGCGTAACAAGTGCTCTTTTACGTCTTCCTGAGGTTTCCTTTTTTNCGCCAGTTTTATTCATCGCGGTGACGTCGCCCCTCCCCCTACCCGCCCCTTTCACAGTAAAATGTTCCCGCGGAGATCGAGAATGTTGCCGTACGGCATCGGCACACGCGCCACACGATAAATAAAAAACTTTCGTACTTCTTACAAACGATTCTTGGGAAGCTACTTACCAAACATTTCCTTGTAACTCTGGAGCTGAAATATTGTATATTTACAACACTGTCATTTCAGAAAACAAACATGTTTAAAGGATGTTCACGGTAAAGTGAGCACTTTTGAATCGACCTTTCAAAAACGTCACTGCTGTATCTTAAATAGTTCGGAAACCATAGCCGACTAAGCTTTTAAGTAGACCTAGGGCATACTTGACCCTGCAGTCATTTTCGTTGTCAGAGGTGATCTTTATGTTGCGAATTTGGTGACTATAACTTAAATGGTTCGAAAATTACAGCTATCTATGCTTATAGGTAGGCTTAGGACGTACTAGGCGCGTGTGCGGTGTGACTCTAGACTAGCACATGTGGGCAGGCCTCGCTCCGGGTTGCACAGGTGGAATTTCAGATCATAGACTCGTCCCCGCCTGGACACAAGGCAAAANGTGGGCAGGCCTCGCTCCGGGTTGCACAGGTGGAATTTCAGATCATAGACTCGTCCCCGCCTGGACACAAGGCAAAAGGATATCAGAAGGAATATGAAAAAAACCAAGGTGTAATGATAGAGCATGATACTTGTCCTCGCCTGGATGCCAGGCGAATGGAGACGAGAAGAAATATGAGAAAACCAATGTGGAATGACAGAGCATGATGAGAGAAGTTGCATGATGGGGCGATGAACTCGAACATTCTTCTGGCAATATTGATGGTGCTGGCGTGGCATAATAGAGCGTGAACGTCAGGGTGACCCCTCCACTCCTCACTCCCCAGAAAGGAGTCACTTAGCTACACTGTGTAGTCATATGCAGAATTTCTGCAACGGTCAATCACATTGTGCAAAACACATTTTTTGTGAAAAATTTTGCCTGTAAGGAGGAAAATACGGGAAATTAAAGGCAAATTCTAATAATTTTGGGCTTTTTTTTAAGGAAAAAAAGGACAAAATAGCCTCCTGACGTCATCCAAGATGGTCGCCGGCTTGTCCCCTTGTCCCGCCAGGACTCTAGGTGCACCAGAACCGGTCATTTCCTACTATTTGTATTTATATGTGTGTATGGATGTGTATGTACGATGTGCGTATGTGTATGTACAAACACATACACTGAGTTTGTACATCCAACCCAAAAATGGACTACATTTTATACAAAAATATATTGTTTGTAGAGTAGCTGAGAAATAAATAATGTAAAACATTTTTTCTCGAAAATATTTTTCTTAATTTTGCCATTTCTCCGATTTTGCCACCCTTCATTTTAATCTGCCTCTGCTTCATTGGAGGCCAGTCTGCTTCTACCTTTATTGACCGCAGACTAGCGGAGCATGAGTGAGCTGCGATGCGGAAACACGTCATCTTGTAAAAATACCCTGAAAACATCATCCTGTGACGTTGCGCACGACAATATGCAAAGTGTGGAGGGGGGGGGGGTAATTTACACGCTCTCCTTTTACGACGGCGAGAAAGCGGTCGGTCACCCACGTGGCGAGCAAAATCAAACCCGAGCCCAGCTCTCGGACTTACGTAGGCCGGCCGGGCGGCTTTCTAATTGGATCGCTGCGTCGATGGCCCACGCACAAACACCGCGTGGTTCGGAGTTTTATGGCAGCGCCTTCGCGGCCAATTACAACGTGACGCATCATCATCTCGGCGTGCCGGTGCGTTCTGCCGGCTCCCGCGCGTGCAAACCTGTTTCCGTGGCGCAATATTCACAACCAGTCACTACGCGCACAGGCACGAAATAGACGGCGGGGTAGAAAACGACGACAATAATAAATGTAGTCTATTCGCACTTTTTGAATCCAATCATTCTTAAAATTCACCCCATGTTCGATGTGTTCGGTTGTTTCCTAAATATGTCAAGAAACGCAAGCTTTTTATACTCGTTTCAAC
This sequence comes from Clitarchus hookeri, assembly GCA_002778355.1. Classification (NCBI taxonomy): domain Eukaryota; kingdom Metazoa; phylum Arthropoda; class Insecta; order Phasmatodea; family Phasmatidae; genus Clitarchus; species Clitarchus hookeri. The sequence continues at coordinate 59,830 of NQII01004626.1, read as the reverse complement.
ATTTAAATATTTAGTTTTTGGTTAAATTGAACATTTACTTATATTTTATACATATAAATTACAATGTTTTATTTAATATCAATATGAATAAGAACAGGGAGCCAATAGGCGTGTTGGTAATGCCTAGTAAGAAATGGTTTTCAAACAAAACATTATTAAATTGAGTGTGCACGAATTCGGTGACCTTTGGTGTACCTTTACGTTGTACATTTGGTGTAATTTTCTAGGCTAGATTAGGCTTTATTAGCATGAAGTGGAGGAATAGCCTGAAAGTAGAACCTTGGCAGGGCTTCAGAAAAGTCGGAAGTAACCGATAATGGACTGCAGTCGTTACTTTTGTGGCGGAGTTAATCCGTTAAACTCGCCGTGACCAAGTTCGTGGACAAGTTGCACATGAAGTATATTTATGGCGAGTACTGTGCACTGATGAAATGGTACCTAATGATTTGAAAGTCTTCCCAATGAGTAATATAATTTGCAAAGGTTACCACACCTCCCGCTTATGAATGGCTGATAGTGACGTCTTCAAGCTCACAGCATGTTGTTCACTGGTTATAAAAAGTTCTTTAGACACAAGTACGGTGCACGTCGAAATATTACACAATTGCAAAGCCTAGACTCACAAGTGGATGCGTTACCAAACGGTTCAAGGCTCACCAACTTCTCTTGCACTTCAAAACATTATTAACGATACATAATTTCCAGGATAAATAAAAATGTTATATTTTATTGACTATTTTCCCCTGCCATAGCTAAATGTAAGCAGACTTGCGTATTCCATAAATAAGTTAAACTAGAGGCTAGCATAGCAACAAGAAAACTTATTAAGGACGATGATTTGCAGGCTGGACGCTATAGTCATTTGTGCACTCGTCGAACTTTATCTGTTTGTTTTCTGCTGTATCACTGACTATAGACACCCGAGTATTTGGCGAATTCATTCGGTGCGAGCGTGGACTCCAAGCACGCATTTTCTTGTTGCGCTGTTGATATTGTACCGCAGCTCTTTAGGCACGTCCTGTGTAAATTGCACGCAGTAATAAACAGAAAGTTGTAATGTGATCGAGTCATGAACAACACAGTACACGAGTTTGGAACTAGAAAAGCAGCCAATAAGCAATAGGTTATAGAACATACAAAACATATCGCGAAATACTCTGAAACACTACCGCTAACTTCACTGGATTCAACGGGATTCCTCCTTTGTTATCTAACAGGCTCCTTCCAGAAGCTATAAATTCATTAATCAAGTACGAAAGTTTTTCAACGACAACCCCTTTTTTTTACAGCCTGTAAAATTTTAGCAATACCTCATCGTCCACATTTTGATAGCCCCCGATTTGTTGACCCTCCTCCTCCCCTCCCCCACCATTCATCCTTGTTTTCCACTTTACTTCCTATCCACGAAGAGATAGCCAAACCAAAGTGTAATGGGGTATGTTTTCGGGGGGAAGGGGGCTGGAATTTAACGTGCCACCATTTCTATATCATTCAAAACAAATGTTTGGAATTTGGTGCAAATGCATCTACCGGAAAATGTTAAAAGTTGTTCCTACGAAATTTTCGTAAATTTTTATTTACGTTTTTCGTCAGTGCCTCCGAAACTGTTAGTCCTACAGCGGTTTGCTTGGAAATTTTATCCCGACCTTAACTCTTTATTTACATATGAAAATGTATATATGATATAAATGTTCGCCAACAGTTTCTCACCAAAACACAATACACGATGTAGTACAGGAACTGCGGAATTTTTCATTTATATGTAGCTTACTCTAAGGAACAGAGATAGGTCGCGGACCCATCAGCGTATGCGACCTCTGTGTCGCAGTTTGGAGTAACGCATTTCAGTACAGTATTCCCTGCGTCACTGTACACTGGCATACTTCCACACTACTCGCGTGATCTCGCAAGCCAGCGCATGCAGCCATCGTTCGTCGCTGGTACCGCGCAGTAGCCGATAAGGGTGACGCGAGGCGAGTACGGAGCAGCGCTGGAATGGAAGGGCTGGGGAAACGGGAGAACCCCGAAGAAACAAGGCGACCAGCTGCATCGTCCGGCACGATTCCCACGTGCGAAAATCCGAGAGGGATCGCACCGGGTATCGAGCCCGATACGTCCAGGTAGGAGGCGAGTAGTCTGACCACTACACAACCGTGGCCCCTTGTTACAGGAAGGTGAAGACCTTATGTAGTGCCAGCAGTGGGAAGTGCGTGCGGTCAGCTCGGAGATGCCGGTCACACGTGATGAGTAGCCGCGACGCACGATATGTTACGACATCCGCTCGTCAGGGACCTTGGACCGCGCGGGCCGGGCCACATCTGTCTCCCGGCGCTGCTTAGCATATTTCGGCGTGGCGGCGAGCTGACGTCACGAGCTGATTCACTCCTCGCGCGGGACCGGTGACTT